>JAEOAD010002086.1:2052500-2110000 GCA_036365145.1 Orientallactaga sibirica | reverse complement strand
CTTGCGCAGATGTTTCCCAGATCCACCCACTCCTCCGGACTCAAGGGAGATCAGGCGGACATGAGGGGCGGGGGCCTCCTCTCTGTGGGAGCATTTACCAACATGATATTCATTCTATTTGTTTGCCTTTTGCACAGTCGATGGCTCTCAAGTTCCACCAGAGAGGTTTCAGATCTATTTCACTGGTCTAAGCCTCTCATGTTATCCCAACGAGTTATCTAGCTTACAGCAACGAATGCTTCCGATCTGCACCGGCCATAGGCATTTGGAAGCTCACGCTTTGAAGTCTATAGGTAACCTCTAAGAAGGGGTGGGGTCAGGATTTGGACCTAGAATCTGGGCTCCTTATCACTGACCTGACCAGACAGATGATGCAAATTTTTCAATCCTGGCAAATAGGCACCAGCAGAATATTTATGAGAATCTGCCATTCCAAGAGATGTATGTGCTCTTTCTCTCCCTCCTTCCCTCTTTCCTCCCTCCCTCCTTCTCTCTCTCCCTCTCTCCTACCCTCTGATTTTCCTTCCCTACCTTCTAATGTGTTTGCTATCCTCTAAGCTCATACCCTTTCTCTTTCCTAACTGTGTGTGACAGTTTATTCTAGCTATATGAGCACCAGAGCGACGCTACTTTTTTGGGTAGTTATCTCACTTATGATGGCCCATGTTGTAAAACAGAGCTCCCTTCCCCCAGAACCAGGAAGAAACAGCTGTTTCCCCTGGATCCTATTTCTTTTCTTTCTTTCTTTCTTTCTTTCTTTCTTTCTTTCTTTCTTTTATTATTATTATTATTATTATTATTATTATTATTATTATTATTTTGGCTTTTTGAGGTAGGGTCTCACTCTAGCTCAGACTTTCTTTTTTAAAAGATTTTATTTTTATTTTTATTTATTTATTTATTTATTTGAAACAGAAAGGGGAGAAAGAGAGAGAGAGAGAGAGAGAGAATGGACATGCCTCTAGCCGCTGCAAACGAACTCCAGATGCATGCACCACCATGTGCATCTGGTTTATGTGGGACCTGGAGATTCGAACCGGGGTCCTTAGACTTCTCAGGCATGCGCCTTAACTGCTAAGCCATCTCCTCAGCCCAGATCCCTGTTTCTTTTGCTCCTCCACTGCTGATGCTTCTCCTCGGCACAAGACCTGCCCTGAACAGAGGGCATTGGCCCCAGTGTGAGAGCAGGGAGTGAAGAGTAACGTGGCGCGTCTTAATTCCCACAACAACGTCTGATGTCCTCAAGCAGGAAGACCTGGTTTTTTAGAATCCCTTTTCTCTACGTTTCCCACAGAGAGTATGCTCCCTCTCCCATCCCTTCGTAAGGACAATATTGAGGGTGAAAAAGTACACTTGATGTAAAACTACAATAACAATGGCCAGGAAACTCATCCAAGGTCTCATCCACTCAGTCTGCCTTTAATCCCAACCTTTCCCTCCAGCTTCATCCTCTATGCTAGTCTCCAAAGGGCAGTGTTTCCCTTTCCTGCCTTTGTGGTCCACGGACATCCATTCTGCCAACCAAAACGATCCTTAGTGGGGTACAAACATATCAGAACAAGAGCAATCACAGAGTGGCCCTGACCAGACAAGCTCCTGTGCAACTTCGACACGGACAGACGGCGTCTTTGGGAAGCGGAGGCAGCTGCACCATTTCATTCCGGGTGTCCCACTGAGAAGATGTGCGTGTCAGGGGTGACTCAGGAAGGTCATATGACTTGCTCAGCCTTGCCCTTCATCTTGCCTTGGAGTTTGTGTGAGGAAGCTTTTGTTCCAATGAGCAGCTAGCCAGCAGGAGATGGGAATTTCACCGCTGGACATCAGTCCGTGGGGAGGCAGAGGAGGGTCTAACAATAGAACTCCGGACTGGCTTAGGTTTGATTGAGCCTGGGATCTAAAAGTGAGATCCTCTGGATCTGTTGCAAAGGTAACTGTTCTAGAAAGAGAGTTTGTGCTTTAGTCCAGAACCTCACAGGAAAGAACCAAGATGGTTCTGGTTTTATAAAGAGACTCTGATTTCAGAATACCCCCTTGAAAATTAAAAAAAAAAAAATTTTTTTTAAGAGAGAGATAGAAATGGGAAAGGAAGAGAGAATGGGCATGGCAGGGCCTCCTGCCTCTGTGAATGAACCCCAGATGCACGTGCCACTTTGTGCATCTGGCTTTATTTTTTTATTTATTTTTTGGTTTTTCAAGGTAAGGTCTCGCTCTAGCTCAGGCTGACCTGGAATTCACTCTGTAGTCTCAGGGTGGCCTTGAACTCATGGCGATCCTCCTACCTCTGCCTCCCGAGTGCTAGGATTAAAGGCATGCGCCACCACGCCCGGCTTGCCTTTCTGAATTCATTAATTTTTTTCATTGGACCATATTTATGTGATACCTGTCATAGATCGTACTGCTCCTTAGGGAGCTTAGACTGCTCTGGGTGGAGGAGTCAAACATGTCCATAAATAACTCCATTGTCAGGCAGGCAGTCATTAGTGGCTTTATTAGGACTGGGTAAGGACTATACTGGAAGAAAAAAGGCTACCTGCCCCTTGTGTTTCTGGAAAGGCTTCTTAGAGGAGGCTGAGCCTGAGCTTGGTTAAAAAAAAAAACAAAACAAAACCATGAATGGGTACTTATTGGGAGGACACGAGAGCTTTTGCAAGCCTGATTTATTTTTTTTTAACTTTTTTTTATTATTTTTTTTTTGGAGAGAGACAGAGAGAGAGAGAGAGGAGAGAGAGAGAGAGAGAGAGAGGAAGACAGAGATGGGCTCAGCAGTCTCTCAGCTGCTGTGAATGAAATCCAGGTGCGTGTGCCCCCTTGTGGTCAAGTGCGGCATTGTGCCCTTGCGTCACTTTGCATCTGGCTAAACGTGGGACCTGGAGATTGGAACCGCTGGAGATTGGAACCAGTGTTCTTAGGCTTAGGAGGCAGGCGCCTTAACCCCTAAGCCATCTCTCCAGCCCAAGCCTGATTTCTAGAATCCCAAGGGCCATGGTCTTTCATCCCTGGTGATGGGTGCTGGTAGTGGTGATGGTGGGATAGAGATAGTTTGGGGCAGAAGAGGGATTTGGTCAGCTAAATCTAGAGGTGTGTGCAGGTTGTGTAGGAGTTGGAGGGGGATCATGGGAAGGGCGGATCCAGTGTCCAGGCTAGGGCCAGAAGAATTAGTTGCCTATCAGCAACGGAAAATGTCACTCAGGGTCCTATTCATTTCTCACTGGCCCATGCATCCTAGGGTGTTAACCTACTTGAAAAAAAATGCAAAGAGCCAATTGCAAAGTAGTCTGAGAGTTTCAGGGTTATATTCCTTTGTTTTTTTATTTGTTTCAGTGGATCAAAAGTTATTTTATTTTTAAAATATTTTTATTTATTTACAAAGAGAGAGGGAGAGAGAGAGAGAGAGAGAGAGAGAGAGAAATGAATGAATATGGGCAAACCAGGGCCTCTTGCCACTGAAAATATCAGACGCATGGGTACTGGGCTGTCAGGTTTTGCAAGCAAGCACCTTTAAGGTCTGAGCCATCTCTTCAGTGAGAAAGAAAGTTTAAAGGGGAGGTAAGAAACTAGTTATGGGCTGGAGAGATGGCTTAGCAGTTAAGACACTTGCCTGCAAAGCCTCAGGACCAAGGTTCGATCCCCAGTATCCACATAAGCCAGATGCACAAGGTGGTGCATGCATGCACCTGGAATTTGTTTGCAGTGGCTAGATGCCTTGGCACACCCATTCTCTCTCTATCTGCCTCTCTTTCAATCTTAAATAAATAAAATATATAATAAAAAATTCTTTAAAAAGAAGTCATGTTTTTTAAGATTTTATTTATTTTTATTTATTTATTTATTCATTCGAGACAGAGAGAGGGAAAGAGAGAGAGGAAGAGGGAGAATGGGCACGCCAGAGCCTCCAGTCACTGCAATGAACCCCAGATACGTACGCCCCCTTGTGCATCTGATTTAAATGTGGGACCTGGAGAATCGAACCGGGGTCTTTAGGATTCTCAGGCATGTGCCTCAACCTCTAAGCCATCTCTCCAGCCCGAGAAGTCATGTTTTTAACAAAAAAGCTACTGAGGATTTGAGTGGGTGGAAACATAAAGTGAGATCAATGAGTCCGCTCCAAGGAGCCGTAACACCTCGCACTGGTGAAGACCTTAAAGCCAATGCCGGGTGGTCCTTGTTCGTGAGGCAGGCATTAGCGGCTCAAACGCAGAGAGACCACTCCTGGAAGAAAAGCAGAGGCAGTGGTCAGAAACCAAAGAAGAAGGCAGCGCACAGTGAGAGCATCTGGGGTGTGTGTGTTAGAACAGACAAACAAATGAAAAAAGGCGGGCACGGTAGTTCAGCACTTGGAGTAGGAGAACTGCCACAAGTGTGCGGCTTGCTTGGGCTACATAACGATTCCTTTCGTTGGCTTGCAGGATGAGACTGTCACAGACAGACAAACACCCAAACAAAACCGCAGCAGGCAAGGAGTCACAGCGAGCTGGGGCGGTTCCCAGTCACTAGTGACCATTTCTCCCAATTGTCTCTTCTTCTCAGCATGGCCATTCACGCCACTTGCCACTTTCTCAGTGTCCTCCCAGCTCCAGATCACGCTGGGCCACGCCCACTGGGCAGCTGGGGTCTCTGTAGCACTCGCGATGTCTAGGGCGGAGAGGAAAAGTTCTCGGTACCCACGTGGAAGCCCGTGGCCCTTCCGGAACACTGTGAATTGACTTGCTCTGTTCCCTGAGCTGGTTTTATTTATTATTTTATGTATTTTTATTTATTTATTTTATTTTATTTATTTATTTATTTATTTATTTATTTATTTATTTATTTATTTATGAGAGAGAAAGAGGCAGATAGAGATAGAAAGAATGAGAGAATGGGTGCGCCAGGGCTTCCAGCCACTGCAAATGAACTCCAGATGCATGTGCCACCTTGTGCATCTGGCTTACATGGGTCCTGGGGAATCGAACCTGAGTCCTTTGATTTTGCAGGCAAGTGCCTTAACCGCTAAGCCATTTCTCCAGCCCTATTTATTTAGTTTTGCATTAGGATCTCCAGCCACTGCAAATAAACTCCAGATGCATGTGCCACCTTGTGCATCTGGCTTACATGGGTACTGGGGAATTGAACTTGGTTCCTTAGGCTTTTCACAGGCAAGTGCCTTAACCACTAAGCTATCTCTCCAGCCTACGTCACATTCTTGTTCTGGAAGTTGTCACCAACCAACACCACACTGTGGGACTGTGCATACAGCAGATGCTTTGTAGGAGACAGACATGGTACAGGTGAGTTCAAAGTGGCAATGCTCTGGCGCCCACTTCCTGGTGCCAGGACAAGACGGGTGCTTTCCACAGGAGGGGGCACACACACAGTTTACAGAACAGAAGGAAGCTCGAGTAACAACCCTTCCCAAATGATCGAAATGCTAGAAGATTGTTTTGTCAATTTGATTTTACTTTTCAGTGCCAGCGATGAAACCCGGGGCGTCACACATGCTAAGCCAGTGCTGTACCGCTAAGCCCAGAAATGGTCTTTTTTTCCCCCCCAATGCTTTTGGGCAGGAAACCAAACTAACATTAAGCTACAGCTGCAAGTAATGGCGGTTGGAAGTGCTCGGAGCACGGAATCTTCTGGTGTTTATTCCCATTCTACTTCGCTGTTCTCTGGGTTTCCAGAGGTCCACCCATGAGACACCATGAGTAGGGTTTTTTTTTAATTGAAATTTAAACTTTTTGTTTGTTTATTTATTTATTTGAGAGAGAGAGAGAGAGAGAGAGAAGAGAGAGAGAGAATGGGTGCTGCAAAAGAACTCCAGACACATGTGCTACCTTGGGCTTCTGGCTGATGTGGGTCCTGGGGAATTGAACCTGGGTCCTTTGGCTCTGCAGGCAAGTGTCTTAACCGCTAAGCCATCTCTCCAGCCCAATTTGTTTGTTTGTTTATTTAAGAGAGAGAGAGAGAAATAAAAGCAGATAGAGAGTGAGAATGGGCGTGGCAGGGCCTCCAGCCATTGCAAATGAACTCCAGACACATGTGCCACCCTGTGCATGTGGTTTATGTGGATTCTGGAGAATCAAACCTGGGTCCTCAGGTTTTGCAGGCAAGAGCCTTAACTACTAAGCCACCTGTCCAGCACCCCCAGTTTTTTTGTTTTGTTTTGTTTTTTGTTTTCTGAGGTAGGGTCCCAGGCTAGCTCAGGCTGACCTGGAATTCACTATGTGGTCATAGGTTGGCCTCAAACTCCTGGCGATCCTCCTACATCTGCATCCCGAGTGCTGGGATTAAAGGTGTGCACCACCACGTCTGGTCCCAGTTGTTTTTTTTTTTTTTTTTTTTTTTTTTTAAAGATCTTGAGGGTTGTTTCCTCCTGGACTGAGGGGTTGAAAGTGAAGAGTAAGTCCAACACAGAGGCTGGTGACCAGGCATGACCCACAGCAGCAAATCAATACACCAGTGTGTTCTGTTTCCATGTGTGCTGGGAAGAAGAGCGCGATTACAAACAATGGAAGCGCTCCTGAGCTGACAGTGGATACTGATAAAATGGGATAAATTTGGGATGGTAAAAAGATGAAATTCTATACATGATGCAATAGCTCCATCTAACAGCTTCCGCTGTGGCTGGACAGAGTGGCCAGAAGCAGGGGTAATGGTGTGTTTCACACCATAAGATCTGAGACACTCCTCTTTGGCAAAGACCCCCAAAGTCTTTGACAAAATAGTT
The DNA here is from genome assembly GCA_036365145.1 of Orientallactaga sibirica. Taxonomy (NCBI): domain Eukaryota; kingdom Metazoa; phylum Chordata; class Mammalia; order Rodentia; family Dipodidae; genus Orientallactaga; species Orientallactaga sibirica. Next base: position 2,103,300 of record JAEOAD010002086.1, on the reverse strand, counting down.
ACTTCTTAGCTTAATTCTTTTTTAAAAAAAATATTTATTTATTTAAGAGAAAGAGGCAGATAGACAGAAAGACAGAATGGGCGCACCAGGGCCTGTAGCCACTGCAAACAAACTCCAGACTCATGCACCCCCTTGTGCAGCTGGTTTACGTGGGTCCTAGGGAATCGAACCGGGGTTCTTAGCCTTTGCAGGCAAATGCCTTCACTTCTAAGCCATTTCCTCAACCCAGTTTAATTTTTTTTTTATTGGTTTTTCGAGGTAGGGTCTCACTCTAGCCCAGGCTGACCTGGAATTCACCACGTAGTCTCAGGCTGGCCTTGAATTCATGGTAATCCTCCTACCTCTGCCTCCCGAGTGAGTGCTGGGATTAAAGGTGTGTGCCAGCACGCCCCACTTAGCTTAATTCTCTTACCTGTTCTTCCAGCCTGCAGTGGGCAGGGAAGAAGGACCCAAGGTGGGCTGGGGTGGGGCGGGGGGAGTGAGATTAGAAGTGAGATCTGGTGGCCAGGAGCGAGCAAGCTCTGGGAGTGCCACAGAGGGGTCACCCCAATGATGACTGTGGGCAGGGGTGGAATGAGTCAGATGCCATGGACTGGGTCCCAGGGCAGCCTGGGGAGACAGAAGGCTCCTGAATTACAATTGCCTGTCAGGGTGGGAACGCACAGTGTTTTCTGCGACTCATTTAAAGTGGCCTCACTTGGTGTATTATATTCTGTTCTTGGCCCCTCAACCCCTTCTCAGCTATTAGGAGGAGGGGATTTGTAAATGAAAAACAAAAGGAACAAGAGAGTCATTTAAAGGGGCCAAGGAGGCTTAGGCCTGAGTCTCCTTATGTAATACTTGTAATTGCCAGTAATCAGGCAGGAGGGGCACGACTTGGGTGGAGGGTGATGAGTGTCTTGGGGTGTCAGGAGAATGGGCCAAGAAGAGTCAGCTTTCTCTTGGTGACCCCTAAAGTGTTCTTAGTAGTATCCCCACTCAAGGGGCAAAGATTAAACAAAATGACTATTTTTAAAAATTTTAGCCGGGCGTGGTGGCGCACGCCTTTCATCCCAGCACTCGGGAGGCAGAGGTAGGAGGATCGCTGAGAGTTCGAGGCCACCCTGAGACTACATAGTGAATTCCAGGTCAGCCTGGACCAGAGTGAGACCCTGCCTCGCAAAACCAAAAAAAAAAAAAAAAAAAAAAAAAAATTTTTTTAGGTTTTGGTTTTTCGAGGTAGAGTATCACTCTAGCCCAGGCTGACCTGGAATTCACTATGTAGTCTCAGGGTGGCCTCGAACTCTCTGCGATCCTCCTACCTCTGCCTCCCGGTGCTGGGATGAAAGGCGTGTTCCATCACACTCAGCCAAAATGACAATTATTGAGGACTAAAGTAATTTTAGAGCTAGCAGATCTCTTATTCATTGCACCTGATGTGGGCCAGCCTGGTGACTTAGTAACTGGATCGGGTTGGCAAGAGCGACTGTACTTCATACAAGGACAGTGACAATGGTGGCCACAATGGTAGCGACCCTATTATTAGTATGCGCCAAGTGCCAGACACCATGCGAGGTGTTTCACTTGTACACTCCGATTCCCTCCCTGTGCAACTGACATCACAACCTCCACTCTATCGATGAGCACACTGAGGCAGAGATTGTCAAATCACTGGGATTAATTCTAACTCCACTTCAATCTCAGTCCAACATAAACCAGATGCACAAGGTGCCACACGAGTCTGGAGTTCATTTGTAGTAACTAGAGGCCCTGGTGTGCCCATTCCCTGTCTCTACCTCTTGCTCTCTCAAAATAAATAAATAAAATAAAAAACACTTCAAAAAATCCGGGCATGGTGGCGCACGCCTTTAATCCCAGCACTCTGGCGAGGGTTGGGGGAGAGGAGGCAGAGGTAGGAGGGTCACTGTGAGTTCGAGACCACCCTGAGGCTACATGGTGAATTCCAGTGAGCTACAGTGAGACCCTACCTCAAAAACCAAAAAGAAAAAAAATAAATAAATAAAGGCATGCACGGGAGAGTCAAGCAGGAAGTTGTCAAGGTGCGCAGGAAGCCGAAAACATCCAAAAAGAACCTGAATGTGTGGCGAGATGATTAAAGGGCATAAATGCTCCCGACTCTTGCTGGATGTACTAGGATTAACTTCACCATTTTTGTCGGTCACAATTAAATTGCACACATCCCAACACAGTCGTTGCAGGCAAGGGCCCAGTGGGGAAGAGTATTATTATTATTTTTTTTGGAGAGGGCCAGAGCGGACAGTGGAAATCAGTGCTTATAAAAGAGCCACGAAGCCTTGTGTGCCATAGGCTGAACGTCTAATGAGAAAGCTGGAGGAGATAAAAGACACCTGAAGTGTTGACTAATGATACTATCACTGCTCTAATAGAGGCATGAAAGTGGCTTACGCGCACTCAAAGTGTCAATTAAATTAGGTGGAGTGTGAGAGAGGAGCAGGCAATATTGTAGGATGCATGTGGCAGGCAGGCGTGTCTTCCTAGTGGGTAGCGTGCACACACAGTCCCTGGCTTGAGGGGAGGTAACCTCCAGCCCTTTCCTTTTGATCCCCAGGAGCCTGCTGGGCACCTCAGCTGTCACAGGCATGACAAAGCAATCAACGCAGTGGGCATAAATCGGAACAGCTTCCCGCGCAAGCATGCCTCCCACTTCCCTTGGTCTCTAGCTTTTATAATCACTGGGCTTTCCTCTCTTCTGCTCAGGTTATGGTTGAGAGCTTTTGCTTATGCGTGCGTGTTCTTAAGCTGTATTCATTCCTGTCTTCCAACTTGTGATTAATATACCTGCTTGTCTTCTGGCTCGGGTCCCAACGGACTCACACCATGAAAAGGCACGTGTGCTGTGATCTCAAACCCCGGACTTCTGAAGCCCCGGAGCTATCATGTGAAGCCGAAGGAAATCTAACTTTGCCCCACACTCACAGCAGCATCCCGCCAAGAGGCACACAGGCCAAATACTCAAGTGTCACAATACGAGGCCCGTTCAGCTGTAATGAGGCTGCTGTAATATCAAATACCAAGCAGCCTTCTAATAATAGAAGTTGTATCACTCTTGCTGTCCATCTCACCCAGGATCACATTTGCAACCAATTCACTACATAATCGTTGAGTAATAGCGACTGTTCTGCAGAACACATCACGTCTATGAAAATTGCCGAGTGAGTGTTTGGCTAGAAGCGTGGACACTTCCCCAGGGAACAAGGGAGTTGCATGTTATGTTACTGCATAAATAAAGACCTTTGTAAAAATCAGACCCTACTTTTGGCCTCTAAAACACAAATAAAATATTAGCTGCTATCATAAAATGTTCTTATTTATTTATTTATTATTAAGAGATAGAGCAAAAAGGAGGGGGGAGAGAGAGAGAGAGTGAGAGAGAAAGAGAGAGAATGGGCACATCAGGGCATCCAGTCACTGCAAATGAACTCCAGATGCATGCCCCACCCTTGTGCATCTGGCTTACCTGGGTCCTGGGAATCAAACCTGGGTTCTTTGGCTTTACAGGCAAACGCCTTGGCTACTAAGCCATCTCTCCAGCCCTGTTTTTTCTTGTTTTTGGAAATAGACTGTGTTAGATAAATGAATGTATGAGCAGCAGAAAACAAAACAGAATAATCCTTATATATTTAGGCGTGTGCACATAGATGGACTAATCCTTAGGCCTATGGGGGCTAAGGTGACAAGTTGTTTGTAGAATTTTTTTTTGATGCAACTTTTTTTTTGTTTGTTTGTTTGTTTGTTTGTTTGTTTGTTTGTTTGTTTGAAGAAGGCTCTCACTGTGATCCAGGCTAACCTGGAACTCACTCTGTAGTCCAGGCTGGCCTTGAACTCATGGTGATCCTTCTACTTCAGCCTCATGATGGAGTGCTGGGATTAAAGGTGTGAGCCACCACACCCAGCTCCGTGATTTCTTTTCTTTTCTTTTCTTTTCTTTTCTTTTCTTTTCTTTTCTTTTCTTTTCTTTTCTTTCCTTGTCTTTCTTTTTTCTTTTTCTCTTTTATAAGTTGAAATACTTCCTTATCATAGCAGAGAGCTTACACACATGAGAAAGCTGAATTTGTCTATTGAATCTGACAGTAACCTTTGTCTTTTTTTTCCCCCTAGAACTCTTTGTTCAGAGTCATCCGAAAGACAAGATGTTGGTGCTCCTGGCCAGTATCTTCGTGGTCCACATCGCCACTGACATCATGCTATTTGTGTCCACCATTTCCAACGTGAGTCATGTTCTGTTGTCCATTCATTCATTGAGGACTTATTTGAATATTTACATAAAATTCTACAACAGGGGGTTGTCACACTGCCTTCCCTTCCAGAGAATTTCCAGCTCAGTTGTGTAAAAATAATGTATATATATATATATATATATATATACACACTTTCATATATCAAAGAATGAAATAACCAGAGAATAAAAGCAAGAGTCCACAGGAGTGACCTTGCCAGGGATCTTTTTCATAGTAGAGGAGAATGCGTAGGCGGGCGTGGGGGGGGGGCTTCTCTTAATGACATAGGCATGACAGAAAAACATTGGGGTGCATTCCAGGTAGGGAGGCTGGCAAAGGTGCCCCCCGTGTTCTGTTTAGAAGGCAAAGACAGCCATGTCCAGGGGAGCAGACTTTCTCCTTCAAAGAAACGCGATGAGCTAGAGATGAGAGACTAAGAGCCACTGTTTCGGTTACCACACTGACCCATTCAAGTGGCGAGCAAAGACTAGTCGTAGGTGACAGAATTCGTGCAGGGTTAACCTGGTGCCTCTGAACTCCACAAAGTAATGTCCAGCATTCCAGGCAGGGAGACTGGCAAAGGTGCCACGAGTCTTCTCTTTCTGAACCTGGGTCGACTCTGACCCCTAGTGGTCATTTATTGTGGCTAACTTGCTTGTAATGTCCTTGTCTCAAGATGAGTCCAGCTTCTTGGACTTAACCAAGGAAGGTTCCCAATCATGAGATAGGCAAAGGGATGGTTCCAGAAATCAGTTCCATTCTCTGCTACAGTTAACGGATAAATAGCTTTTCAATTGTAGAGAGAAGAGCTTTGAACACAGCAGTGGGTGGGATTATGGGCTAGTTTAAGCATTAAATTCAGTAGGAAAATCCCTGCCTGTCCCAGCCCCTCCAGATTTGAAAACTTACTCATTTTGCATGAAGTCCGGCCTGGAGAGATGGCTTAGCGGCTAAGGCGCTTGCCTGTGAAGCCTGAGGACCCATGTTCGACTCTCCAGGTCCCACGCAAGCCAGACACACAAAGTGACGCAAGCACGGAAGTGCACAAGGGAGTGCATACGTCTGGAGTTTGATTGCAGTGGCTGGAGGCCCTGGCACACCAATTCTCTTTCTCTCTCATTAAAAAAAAAAAAAAAAAAAGAGGTCCTTGTGTTTCAAACCCACATGTCATCCGTCAGCCCGTAATGCAGGGTTGGGCACGTGGTTGTTTATGGAATGGAGAGCAGGTGAATCTACAGCCCGTGATTTGCTGTTTCAGTCTGTGTGAGCTGGGTGCGTGTGGAGACAGGGCTCTGCGCTTTGTGCTATTCCCGAAGAGAAGTCTTTTTCCCCTTTGGACCAGTAGGAAGGGGTGCCGGCTCTGTGACCAGCCTGGAGATGGACATTTTGGTCACTCTGGTGCTTCCAGCTGTCCCCACACTGGAGCTCTTGGTCTACTATTTTACTATGGAATTCTTTTGCATATTGTTACAGTCAAAATTTGGCCCAAAATAGATGATATTTCATCACTGTTTTCCTAGCAACTATCATGTCTCCTACTTGTCTACAGCTAGAATTTTTTTTTTTTTTTGGAGAGAGACAGAGACAGACAGAGGGAGAGGAAGACAGATAGAGATGGGTGCTCCCGCAGCCTCTCAGCTGCTGCAAACGAAATCCAGATGTGTGCGCCCCCTTGTGGTCAAGTGCAGCATTGCGCCCTTGCGTCACTTTGCATCTGGCTAAAAGTGGGACCTGGAGATTGGAACCGGCGTTCTTAGGCTTAGCAGGCAGGCGCCTTAACCCCTAAGCCATCTCTCCAGCCCTAGAGATTTTTTAAAACTTTTTTCCCCTTGTTAGCCAGGTACTTAAATGAAAATCCTTTTTATTTTTATTTATTTATTTGCAAGGAGAGGAAAGAGAGAGAGAATGAGAGAATAAATGGGTGTGCCAGGGCCTCTTGCAGCTACAAACAAACTCCAGACACATTTACCACTTTGTGCACCTGGCTTTATGCGTGTATTGGGGAATCAAACCCAGGCTGGCAGGCTTTGCATGCAAGTGCCTTTAACCACAGAGCCATCTCCCCAGCTCCCTAAATGAAACAGTCTTGATAGGGGGCTTGAATGATGCTCATTTCCTTACCCCAGGGTCTTTGGTTTAGAACTTTAGAATTTTAAACCTACGGGAGATGGCTCCGCGGGTCAGAGCACTGGTCCCCAGCACGAGAGGTTGACAGGGACTGCCTAAGTCTGATTTCTCAAGACCCATATAAATGGCTTGGTGTGCCTAAGCAGGTCTGTAACCCCAGTCCTGTGGGAAGCAGAGACTGGAGAAAACCCGAGCTGTTGAGTTTAGAGAGACTCTTATTTCAAGGAAATATGCAGATGAGTGAGGGAGGATCTCAAGGAGATATGCAGATGAGCGAGGGAGGATCTCAAGGAGATATGCAGATGAGCGAGGGAGGACCTCAAGGAGATATGCAGATGAGCGAGGGAGGACCTCAAGGAGATATGCAGATGAGTGAGGGAGGACCTCAAGGAGATATGCAGATGAGCGAGGGAGGACCTCAAGGAGATATGCAGATGAGCGAGGGAGGACCTCAAGAAGATATGCAGATGAGCGAGGGAGGACCTCAAGGAGATATGCAGATGAGCGAGGGAGGACCTCAAGGAGATATGCAGATGAGCGAGGGAGGACCTCAAGGAGATATGCAGATGAGCGAGGGAGGATCTCAAGGAGATATGCAGATGAGTGAGGGAGGATCTCAAGGACATATGCAGATGAGCGAGGGAGGACCTCAAGGAGATATGCAGATGAGCGAGGGAGGATCTCAAGGAGATATGCAGATGAGCGAGGGAGGACCTCAAGGAGATATGCAGATGAGCGAGGGAGGATCTCAAGGAGATATGCAGATGAGCGAGGAGGACCTCAAGAGATATGCAGATGGAGAGGATCTCAAGCATATGCAGATGAGCGAGGGAGGATCTCAAGGACATATGCAGATGAGCGAGGGAGGATCTCAAGGAGATATGCAGATGAGCGAGGGAGGATCTCAAGGAGATATGCAGATGAGCGAGGGAGGAAGGACAGCCAATGTCCTCCTCTGGCCTCCATGCACCTCTAAGAGCATCTGCACATGCATGTGTGTGTATACACCACACACACACATGGGCACACACACACACACACACACTACACATGCAAAGTAAAAGATATTTTAAGTTGCTGCCATGTCACTACCTTTACTTAAAACAAAATTCAAATCATGAAGTATGTGAAACCCAAAGGGAAGGTGACTTTTATTCTGGGTCACAATTCTCTCTATGGGAACCCTGTGACTTTACTTGGATGTTATTTTTCACCACGAGGTCGTTTAGCCATGCTTATAGCCTGATCGAATGTCTTAGTTAAGATGTATCCCCCACCCCACAAAAAAGCCTGGCATGGTGGCGCATTCTTTTAATCCCAACACTCTGAAGGCTGAAGGAGGAGGGTTGCTGTGAGTTTAAAAAAAAAGATGAAAAGATGTAGCCTACACAAGCATTATCTTTTCAGAATAGAAGATATTTATATATTTTTTTTCTTGTTTTTAAAATTTTTATTTTATTTTTAAATTTTTATTTTATTTATTTGAGAGCGACACAGAGAGAAAGTGGGAGGGAGAGAGAGAGAATGGATGCACCAGGGCCTCCAGCCACTGCAAATGAACTCCAGATGCATGTGCCGCCTTGTGCATCTGGCTTACATGGGTCCTGGGGAATCGAACCAAGGTCCTTTGGCTTTGCAGGCAAGTGCCTTAACCACTAAGCCATCTCTCCAGCCCCAGAAGATATTTTTAAAAACACATTTATTGATTGATTTATTTGAGAGAGAGAAAGAGAGAGAGAGAACAAGTGAATGGGCATGCCAGGGTCTCCTGCCACTATAAACAAACTCCAGACACATGTGCCATTTTGTGCATCTGGCTTTACGGGTACTGGAGAATTGAACCTGGGCCAGCAGGCTTTGCGAGTGCATGCCTTTAACTGCAGAGCCATCTCATCCAGCCCAGAAGATGATAGGTCCTTTTTGTCTTGGTTTTTCGAGGTAGGGTCTCACTCTGGCCCAGGCTGACCTAGAATTCACTATGTAGTCTCAGGGTGGCCTCGAACTCACCGCGATCCTCCTACCTCTGCCTCCCAGGTGCTGGGATTAAAGGTGTGCGCCACCACGCCTGGCTTGATTCTTTTTTTTTTTTTTTGGTTTTTCGAGGTAGGGTCTCACTGTAGCCCAGGCTGACCTAGAATTCACTGTGTAGTCTCAGGGTGGCCTCAAACTCACAGCGATCCTCCTACCTCTGCCTCCGGAGTGCTGGGATTGAAGGCGTGCACCACCACGCCGGCTAGATGCCCGGTTCTTAATGAGCTCCGTTTCCTCCTGTTTCAGGTCTGGGTGGTGTCCGATTATGCAGATTCGTCCGTGGGTCTCTGGAGAAACTGTACCAGAGGGGACTGCAGTGGCAACCCTGGCATATGGGAATGAAGGTATAGTGTCAGCCGGCCGGGGAGGGAGGGCGGCGTCCACTCTGGGCTGTCTAATGGCCTCGCTCTCCTCCCGTCCGTGTCACAGATGCCCTCAAGGCCGTGCAGGCCTTCATGATCCTGTCCATCATCTTCTCGGTCATCTCGCTGGTGGTCTTCGTGTTCCAGCTCTTCACCATGGAAAAGGGGAACAGGTTCTTCCTTTCAGGGGCCACCATGCTGGTGTGCTGTGAGTATCACAGGGCGGCGTCTGCTTCGCTTGCCAGGAGTCTTTCTTTCTTTTTTTCCCTCTTGTTTTTTTTTTTTTTTTGTTGGTTTTTCTGATAGGGTCTTGCTCTAGCTCAGGCTGACCTGGAATTCACTATGTAGTCTCAGGGTGGCTTCGAACTCATGGCGATCCTCCTACCTCTGCCTCCTGAGTGCCGAACTGGGGTCCTTAGGCTTTAGAGGCAAGCTCTTAACCACTAAGCCATCTCTCCAGCCCCTTTTGTTTTTAAATATGACTTCTTTTTTTAAAAAAAAAATATATATATATGGTTTATTTATTGGAGAGAAAGAGCAAGAGAAGCAGATACAGATAACAGATGCATCAGGGCCTCCAGCCACTGCAAACAAACTCCAGACTAATGAGCCACCTTGTGCATCTGTCCTATGTGGGTACTGGGGAATCCAACCTTGGGCCTTAAGCTTCGCAGGCAAGTGCCTTAACTGCTAAGCCAGCCATCTCTCCAAGAAAAGCTTTTTTTTTTTTATTATTTTTTTTTTGAGAGAAAAAAGAGGTAAAGAATGAGTGAGAGAGAGAGAGAGAGAGAGAGAGAGAGAGAATGGGAGCGCCAGGGCCTCTAGCTACTGCAAATGAACTCCAGCTGCATGCACCTTTTTTGTGCAGTTGGCTTACATGGGTCCTGGGGAATCGAACTGGGATCCTTTTGGCTTTGCAGGCAAACACCTGAACCGCTAAGCCATCTTCTCCAGTCCTTTTTTTTTTTTTTTTTAATATTTATTTAGTAGAGAGAATGGAAAAGCTTTTTTGTGTGTGATTTTTTTTTCCAGTACTAAGGACTGAACCCAGGACCTTGCTCTTGCTAGGCAAAGCGTTCATCCACTGAGCTAAGAGGAAAGCTTTGAAGTGGATCGTATCACAGAGTTTTAGTAACCTCAGCAGATTAGCACCCAGACTTGTGAGCTGTGCCAAGCTCTTCTCTGGGTATCTGTTCTCTTGTGGAGGGCCAGGGATTGCTGCTTGGATCAAGGACCCATATAAGGCCTTATTGTTTACAAAGTTAGTGCTTCTGGCTGGGCACACCCATCCATAACCTCTCTACACAAGATGCTAGAAGAAGGAGAGAAGGCTGGGTGCCCTCAGGCCAAACACAGTCACTGCCAGACGCATGCAGGTGTCACAAGGAGAGGTCTTCTGTCATTCTCCCCACCCTCACTTTAGTGCAGGTTGACCTGGAACTCTCTCTGTAGTCCAGGCTGGCCTTGAACTCCCAGTAATCCTCCTACCTCAACCTCCTGAGTGCTGGGATTAAAGGGTGTGCCACCACGCCGGCTTAAGCCATGCTCTTTTGCATCCATTAACAATAGCCTGCCTAGACATGTAAGGTCCACACCAGAAAAGCGGGCAGCGAACAAGATGCTTTATGTTTTCCTTCCCCTTTGTAACCGCACAAACACGACGGTCCATATATCTATAATTCACCAACATATCTATCAAGTTTGGATCCCGGCACACAAACGGAACTACCTTTTGGGGACAAACAACCTGAGCTTACTTTCCCATTGTCAAGGAGGGAACTAGGACATTTCAAGAAATTATAAAATCTTTGCTTACTTTTTTAAATTTATTTTTTCATTTTAGAGAGACAGAGATAGAGAGAGAGACAGAGGGAGTGAGAGAGGGAGGGAGAGAGAATTGTTGTGCCAGGACTTCAGCCACTGAAATTGAACTCCAGACGCTTGTGCCACCTAGTGGGCATGTATAACCTTGCCCTTGCCTCACCTTTGTGCGTTTGGCTAACGTGGGATCTGGAGAGTCAAACATGGGTCCTTAGGCTTTGCAGGCAAGCGCATTAACTGCTAAGCCATCTCTCCAGCCCTTTGCTGATCTTTTTTTTTGAGAGAGACACAGAGAGAGAGAGAGAGAGAGAGAGAGAGGGGAGGGAGGGAGAGGAAGACAGATAGAGATGGGCGTGCCAGCAGCCTCTCAGCTGCTGCAAACGAAATCCAGATGCATGCACCCCCTTGTGGTCAAGTGCAGCATTGCGCCCTTGCATCACTTTGCATCTGGCTAAATGTGGGACCTGGAGATTGGAACCGCTGGAGATTGGAACCAGTGTTCTTAGGCTTAGGAGGCAGGCGCCTTAACCCCTAAGCCATCTCTCCAGCCCCCTTTGCTGATCTTTTTAATGTTGATGTTCAGACAATAGTGTCAACCGCGATGACATCTTTATCGCTTTTCAGGGGTGTGCATCCTGGTCGGAGTGTCCATCTACACTCATCACTATGCCAACAGCGATGCGAACTTTTATGCTGGCAGCAACGGCAGCCACCATGGCTACTGCTTCATCCTCACCTGGATTTGTTTTTGCTTCAGCTTCATCATTGGCATCCTCTACCTGGTCTTGAGAAAGAAATAAGGCCAAAAAAAAAAAAAAAAAGTGTACGGGGATCTGGGGGTGGGGAGGAGGAAAGAAGTTTAACCTGGGAGGGAAGTGGAAGTTATTGTGTAGGCAAAACCAAGAAGAGGGAGGGGGGAGGGGAAGGGGAAGAAGTTGTGGGAGAGTCCCAAACTCAAACTATTCCTGTAAGGGTCAAGGGTGCTCTCTGTCAAGCCCTGGAAAGAAAGTTGTTGGCTATTATAGTGATGCTTCCTTGAGGTGAGCACAAGAGCCTCCTTCCAGCCCGGAGATGTGGCCTCCCGCTGTCCCCAGTTACACGTCACATGTTGTCTGGAATATTATCGGGTGGCATACCACAGGCTATGGGGGTCACACACTGAGCTCCGGAAGGTATCTGGCACCAAGTTCCAATAGCGGTACACATTCCAGCAAGAGCAGATAACCGTGTGTGCATCGACCACGCAGAGCCTGCGAGCCATCGCATCCTTCTGACCCCAAACAAAAACTTCACGTTTGAATCCCAAGTACCTTAAGGAGGGTTTTGGCCAGGGAGTCACTGTCTCTATTTGGTGCCTTTTTTTTTTTTTTTTTTTGACTAAAGAAGAGGAAGAGAGATGGTTTGTAAGGCCAAGTCTTAGGGTTGAGGGTCTGAGCATGCGTAGAGCCCTGGCTGGACCTCATGCAGCACTGGAGACATCTTGCCGTGGACTTTGCTAGATTCTTCCTTAGAGAAGCCAAGGCCGCTCTCTGGAGTTTCTCTACAGAGCCACTGACAATCAATTCAGTCGTGAAGGCACCGCATAAATCGTGGGGTCAAAAGTCCCTCTCATCACAATGCCACAGTACAGGGTTGTAGCACTCCCCTGCATGCAAACAGTGGAACAGCAGGAAGATGGACACGGCCCTTGCGGCACAATCCTCTTTGGCTGAATTAGAAGCTTGAGAGGAAGTTCTGTCCAATGAGTAGTGGGGAGCAGTGCATCTATGCCCAGTGGTCCCCATAGCTTTGACCCTGACAGGAGTGAGCCTTGCTTAGAGTCCCTGCCCATAGTGCCCAAGTGAGGCATGGCAATTCTGAAAGCCAATTAAAACACAAACACACAAATCTAAACCAAAGAACATGTCCTTGGGAGAAAGGTGCTATATCACAGTGAAGTATTAAGCATGCCATATTTCAGTCATGATAAGAACAGAGTACCTGCTTCCAGGAAGATCTAAAAAAAAAAAAAAATCCCGTGAGATGAATAAAAATGTAGGTGATGGGGAGATATTTTCTGAAACAATACTTTTGGGGTACCCAGATGCTAGCTGAGCTGTCTGTGGCCACAGGGGTATTTCTACGTAGGACTTAGAGGTAGTGTGTTATTCCTGGTTCAACGGGCAGTGCTCAGTCCAGCGCAGCTATTTTAAGCCATCTCAGATTCTGCCTAAAGGGTTTTCTTTATGGAAGTCAGTTCCTTTATTACCCTTAAACCGTCTATCCTAGGAAGAATCTGAGGCATCTTGCCTACTTTCTTGTTTCTGGGGGGTGGGTGGGTGTTGCTATGCCATAATTGCTGGTATTTATATAAAGGGACTTACTAAATATATTTCTCTATGTTTATTCTATTTACGGGAATGTTGAAAGCAGGTCACTTGTATTACCTGAGCTAAGGGTAGAAAGATTGGCCAGAAAAAAACTGTGGGACAATGAACTTTTACAATTTGGCCATTTTATATGCTTATCCAACACCATCTAACATGCCGAAGATACCTATGTATCAGCTATAGCCCAAAGAGATTCTTTCATTTTGTTAAAAAGTTGAATTATGATTGGAGTGAACCATACATTTCCTTTACTTTTCGCTTTTTCTGTGACATTTACGTTTCATGTAACTTGCATTGCATTGGTGGGTTATTCTAGTACTGTACTTGGTTTCTTCATTAATAGATTATTTCATATACTATAATTGTAAATATTTTGATACAAATGTTTATAACTCTAGGGATATAAAAACAGATTCTGATTCCCTTCATTGTGTTTTTTCTTTTCTTTTCTTTCTTTTTTTAATTTAATTTTTAAAAATATTTAAAAAAATTATTTATTTGATGTGGCGAGCCCCCTGTCCTGCAGGGAATGAACAGCCACAAACGAAGATCCTTCTTGTATCACACTTTATTGGAGAGCCCTTGGTTAACAGATGAGCTGATGGCGGAGGGCCCCCAGCACTGCCTTGCTGCAACTTTTATGCTATTCAAGCCACCCCACACAAGTGATTGGCTGCAGGATTGACGCCACAAGCATATGCCTCGGGATAGGCTGAGAACAAGCTCGCTTTGCAGCGCAGATTGTACAACTAGTAGCGCCAGGACTCATGCCAAATATGGAGTTGTTTACCACATGGCAGGCAGGAAGCCAGCGCCATCTTGTAATGGCGACTGTTTCTTTCCTTCACTTCCCCTTTTCTATTTCTTAGCGACAGGCAAGAGCAGAGGTCTGATCTCTGAACAGAAAGAGGACCTTGAAATAACTCCAGACCTGGTGGCCAGCCAAACCCGTGTCATCCCAGTCCAGTACCTTTTCTCAGAGATGGGATTCTGGTACTAACCCATATGCAATCAAACATGCTCTTTGTGAGGCTAATAAAGGCTCACCAACGTGCAGTACTTTTCTTTCCTGTTAACTAAAGCCCACCCTACTTCCTTGTCCTCCTTGTGCAATGGGTATAAAACCCTAAGGGTGCAAAAAGAAAATCAGGGTTTTTAAGGGCTGCCAGCCAGACCCAAGGGGAAGAGCCATTCTCCAATGCAGCAAGAGCCTGGGAAATAATGACCTTGTCTCTTCTAGCCTGAGCACTGGGAACCTGCAAACCAACCACATGCATAACACCAGGCCTCCAATAACACAAACAGCAAACATCCCCACCCCCACCCACTCTTTAAAATGTAGAAAAATAGAAGAGATCCAGGATCAGGGACATTTAGTCCTCTCGGATAAGCTGTTTAGTTGCTTGGGGAACCTGGCCTTAGCTAGAGCTACAGTAGCTACTTTCTTGTGGCAGCAGAAGCTGCAAGAGCAGCCTATAATAGCTGTTTAATTTTAAACTCTCTCTTATGTAAATATAGTTCTTACTCTTGAATGACCACAGGAACAGGCAGGTCAGCATGCCCAATGGAAATTGAGTGGCATTCCAGCATTCTGAAAGAAAACAAGAACTAGCTTGACAAGCAAGAGTGTTATTAATAACAGTTTGATTGCTCACTAGAAACATAAAAATGAGGTCTTACACATAAAGGTGTGGATCTAAAGTCGATGGTCTTACTTAATTTACCTTCACATTCTCTTACCAAAGGACTCATTCTTACAAGTAAGAAAGTTTGGAGAAAAGGTGAGGTAATGCCCTTTGTCAAGAAACACTGATTGGGTTGTGGCTTGACATCTAGTCCATACTGGAGTCACCTATTAACATATCTAGATTGAGGATTATTGGCAGCTTTGTAGGCAGTGTCAGCGCTGCACTCTTGGTTGGCTACTTTCCACATCAGATATTGTCCCCCAGACAAGCATGCCCTTGTTAGATTAGTCCAATCATCGGGTTAAGATTCTGGGTCTAACAATGAAAGGGTGAAGGCTACGTGTACCCCGTAAGTCACCACTGACTCCTTCCTTCCACTGTTCAAATTGTGGGCGTGAACTGCAAGCACAAACAGCCTGACAGCTCCAAAGAACACCTTCAGTAGGATTATACGCCGGAGGGCATGGGACATTAGGGGTTAAATGCAGTTGGCTAAACCTTTTTTTGTTTTTTTTTCCTCCCTGAAAGCTCCGGCTCCTCCTCATTGTTTTGTTTTGAGTCTGAATTTTTACTTTTTCTTTTAGATGTTTTACCTAGCTCTTTTTGTAAACTTTTCTCCTTGTCCTCTCCTTTTGACTGGATCCTATTTTTCCCTTTTGTTTCTTCCTAGGCCTAGCATGTGAGTCCCCGCTAGTATCTGACTCTGAAAGACTGTCCTGATGTTGGGCTAAAGCTCTTTGCCCCTCCCCAATTATTTTCGCATGTTTACCGCTATTGAGACAAGAATGAACCAGTCGCCAAAACGGTAATGTGCCCTTCCCCTAAACTTCCTTTCTGTTCTGCCTGTCGCAGGTCACGCCCCAACTTCCCAGGAGGAGTGTTAGGGATCCTGAACCCCAAAAAACCAAGGGGCTGTTGAATCCATATCTCTAAGAATCCGGTCTGATGGTTACTGTAGAAATCTGAATATCACGTTGTTTCAATAGAGCTTTAATCAGCCCAGAAAAGTGTTCAAATGGCCTTTTTCTGTGAGTTGCCCATGATGAACGCAAATAGACAACCCAGAGATAAAACCCAAAACAAAACAGGCAAAAACAGGCGAGTCTCCAGGGTCAGCCTCAAAATCCATCAGAGAACAAAGCCGGGGATGACTTACCTCTACCTCTCCGTGTCAAGTTCTGAATCTTCTTTGGCCCTCCGCCTGGCGACACCAGACACCCGTCCCCGGTTTCGGCACCACTTTTTTGTCCTGCAGGGAATGAACAGCCACAAACGAAGATCCTTCTTGTATCACACTTTATTGAGAGCCCTTGGTTAACAGATGAGCTGATGGCGGAGGGCCCCAGCACTGCCTTGCTGCAACTTTTATACGGTTCAAGCCTAGTGCACACAAGTGATTGGCTGCAGGATTGACGCCACAAGCATATGCCTCGGGATAGGCTGAGAACAAGCTCCTGACCATGCGCAGATTGTACAACTAGTAGCGCCAGGACTCATGCCAAATATGGAGTTGTTTACCACATGGCAGGCAGGAAGCCAGCGCCATCTTGTAATGGCGACTGTTAACGGCTCCCTACAATTTGAGAAAGAGGGAGAGAAAAAGGAAGATAGATAGATAGAGAGAGAATGAGCTCACCAGGGCCTCCAGCCAATGCAAATGAACTCCAGACGCATCCACCCCCTTGTGCATCTGGCTTACGTGGGTCCTGGGGAATCGAACCTGGGTCCTTTGGCTTTGCAGGCAAGCACCTTAACCGCTAAGCCATTTTCCCAGCCCTCTTTATTTATTTATTTATTTATTTATTTATTTATTTTAGTTTTGGGGGGGTAAGGTCTCACTGTAGCCCAGGCTGACCTGAAATTCACTCTGGAGTCTCAGGGTAGCTTCAAACTCATAGCAACCCTCCTACCTCTGCCTCCTGAGTGCTGGGATTAAAAGTGTGCACCACCAACCTGGCTCTTTCTTTCTTTTAATATTTTATTGATTGATTGGTTTGAGAGTGAGAAAGAGAAAGAAAGAGAGAGATAAAGAGATAAAATGGGCACACCAGTGTCTCTAGCAACTGCAAATGAACTCCAGATGCATGTGCTGCCTTGTGCATCTGGCCTACGTGGGTACTGGGGAATCGAACCTGGGTCCTTTGATTTTGCAGGCAATTACTTTAACCACTAAGCCACCTCTCCAGCCCCTTTCTTTCTTTTTTTAAATGTGGGACAATATAGATAATAGTGACATTTATCCCTCATTCAGTTGCCCATCAGTTTGATTTGGGGAACCTGACATTTATATGGGACATTAAGCTACTTTCTTGTAATACCTTAAGGATTTCTATAATAACTCTTTTGGGAAACTGGATGTTATTAAATATAGTTTTGTCTTGCTTTAATTAAACCTCTTAAGCAAAAAGGTGAATTTCATAAGCTAATAGACTAGAGGGAGGTTATGATCTTTAATCCAAATGGCTTGTGACATTAAGAAATGAGGTTCTTATAAAGGTTCCTTGAATTAACCAGCTCCTCCAGCATGTCTTCAGAATACATAGTGACTGCAGAGGGAAGCGATGACATATATTTACAGGATCCCATTCTTCGCATACACCCGGCATCCCTGCACAGGTACCAAAAGGGAATGCAAGTCGTACTGATTTTTGTAAGGCACTGTTGCAGTGAGGTTTGCATTGCTGGCAAAAAAAAAAAAAAAACCAAAAAACAACAACAAAAAAATAACAAAAAACCCACCTGACCAAGAGCAGAATGATGGAAAAAAATGTTTATTTTGGCTTTCAGACTCGACAGGAAGCTCCGTGGTGGCAGGGAAAACGATGGCATGAGCAGAGGGTGGACATCACCCCCTGGCCAACACAAGGTCGACAATAGCAACAGGAGAGTGTGCCAAACACTGGCAAGGGGAAACAAGCCCATCAGCTCGCCCCCAGCAATACACTGCCCCCAGGAGATGTTAATTCCCAAATCTCCATCAGCTGGGAACCTAGCATTCAGAACACTTAAGTTTATGGGGGACACCTGAATCAAACCACCACATTCTACCCCTGGCCTCCATAAACTGATAACCATACATGATATAAAGTACAATGCATTCATCCAACTTTAAAAGTCTCTCTCTCTCTCATTTTTTTGTTTTTCGAGGTAGGGTTTCATTCTGGTCCAGGCTGACCTGGAATTAACTATGTACTCTCAAGGTGGCCTCAAACTCACGGCAATCCTCCTACCTCTGCCTCCCAAGTGCTGGGATTAAATTTTTTTTTTTTTTCAAGGTAGGGTCTTGCTGTAACCCAGAATGACCTGGAATTCACTCTGTAGTCTCAGGGTGGCCTCAAACTCACAGTGATCCTTCTACCTCTGCCTCCCGAGTGCTGGGATTAAAGGTGTGCACCACCACACCCGGCACTGCACTGCACACCATATTTTTATCAATCCTAATGATGTTCACACATCCCCATAGTCCAAGATCTTTTTTTTTTTTTTTTGGTTTTGCGAGGTAGGGTCTCACTCTGATCCAGGCTGACCTAGAATTAACTATGTAGTCTCAGGGTGGCCTCGAACTGTCGGCGATCCTCCTACCTCTGCCTCCCGAGTGCTGGGATTAAAGGCGTGCGCCACCATGCCCAGCAGTCCAAGATCTTTTAACTGAGCCATAATACCAAAAAAAAAAAAAAAAAAAAAAAAAAAAAAAAAACCCTAAAAAAAAAATCCATAATGGCACAGAATAAACATTCACACTGAAAAAGATGGCATTGGGTATAGCAAAGAAATATTCAACCAATACAAGATTTAAACATGGCAATCATCAAACTCTGTAGCTCCAAGTCTAGCAACTCTAGCCAGTGACAAATCTCCACATCTGATAATTCTAACCAGCAACAAGTCTCTGGAGTTCCAACTCTGCCCCTCCAGCTAGGCTACTCACGGTCCTGGAAAACTTCATCCGGGCCAGCAGCTCTCCTTGGCAATCATCATGTGGTCCTGGCATCTCCACTGGGTCTCCACTGCAACCCACGGTTCATTTTCATGGCTCCATCAGGTCTCCATGCAGGCATCCAGCAAACCTGCTTCACACTGCCCATGGCCATTTCCAAAACAAAGACTGTGTTGTAAATTCAATGACCCTCTTTTTCCTGTATTTCTAATACTCCATAATACCAGGTAGTGTGCCAATTTGTTAATCCAGGGGGGAATAAATCAGACTTTGAAGAACAGGACACTCCTTCAAAAGAGTTTACATTCTTCCTGTTGCCTCAATACAGGTCAGCTGGCCCAATCTTAAAGGTTGTAATCTCTCATATAATTGCAGCTGAATGGGCAAAAATTTCAGCCCAAAGATTTCATTTTTAAAATTTTTTTAAGTTTAATTTTTTTTAGAGAGAGACAGACAGAGAGAAAGAGGGAGAGGAAGACAGATAGAGATGGGTGTGCCAGAAGCCTCTCAGCTGCTGTGAACAAAATCCAGATGCGTGCGCCCCCTTGTGGGCAAGTGCGGCATTGCGCCCTTGTGTCACTTTGCATCTGGCTAAACGTGGGACCTGGAGATTGTAACCGCTGGAGATTGGAACCAGAGTTCTTAGGCTTAGGAGGCAGGCGCCTTAACCACTAAGCCATCTCTCCAGCCCAAGATTTCATTTTTTGCTGTGCTATATCCCTCTGCTCACATCAGTCCATTTCTATGCAAAGCAACTGTATTAGTCAGGGTTCTCTAGAGGAACAGAATGGATAGAATGAATTGTATTAAAAGGGAATTTATTGGATTAGCTTACACAGTCCAGCAATAGCAGGTTGCAGGTCCGAGAGTCAAGAAACCCGGTAGCTGCTCAGTCCACGAGGCTGGAGGCCTCAGCAGTCCCAATCCGGCACTGAAGGCCTGGAGGCTTCCTGGAGAGACTCTGCTCTTCAGTCCACCTGGTCTTCAGTCCACACTGGAGAGCAGCAACACCAAGCAGCAAGTACCAAGCGGAAAACATCAAGCAGCAAGCACCCAGTGGCAAGCAGAGCAGCACCGGCAGCCAGGTGGGAGAGAGAGAGCCTCTGTTTCCTCCTTTATCAACCAGCCCTCCTCCAAGAGGGCCTTTAATGGAAGGGTTTACCCCTGGGGGAAGGATTCTTCCTTTAGTTAATCCTTCCTAGAGGCAGCCTCAGAGACACACTCACTGAGTAACGTATCCCATTCCCAGGTACTGACACAAACTTAACCATCACAGCAACGCTGCACAAAGTCTCAGGACACAGGCATAACAGCAAGCCTCTCATACAAACTGCTTCTATCCCAACTCAAGCAAAGCTCTTTTTCACCCTCATAAACCAAACTTCACAATCCATAGTTCATACTGCATTCAGGTCTTCCAACTCTGACCAGAATAGTCCATCAAGCTGTACTTACAGCACTGGAAGGTATCTTTTAGGCCAAGGTTTCAAATCCTTCCACATTCCTCTTGAAAATCAGCTCCAAAAGGCCAAAGCCACACAGTCAGGTGTCTAGTAGCAATCCCATTCCTCTAGTACTAACCTTATTATTGCAGTCAGCTTTGCATTGCTGGTAGATGTCACCCGACCAAGAGCAGCTTGTGGGGGGAAAAAAAGGTCTATTTTGGCTTACACACTCAAGGGAAAGCTCCTTGATGGCAGAAGAAAACGATGGCATGAGCAGAGGATGGACATCACCCCCTGGCCAACATCAGGTAGACAACAGCAACGGGAGAGTGTGCCAAAAACTGGCAAGGAGACACTGGCTATAACACCCATAAGCCTGTTCCCAAAAATACACTGCCTCCAGGAGGTGCTAATTCCCAAACTGCCATCAGCTGAGATCATAGCATTCAGAACACCTGAGTCTATGGGGGACACCTGCATCAAACCACCACAGGCATTAAGGGCTGGCATCCAGGTGGAGGGCAGGTGGATTCTGGGAATCCTACTGTCACATCAATATCAGAGTGATAAGCAGGGCTTTACAGGTCATCATCCACTCCCCTCTGCTCTTGCATGAAAAAAACTGCACAGAGCACTGACAACACACCATGCAACCTGGAAATAGAACGTCAGTGTATTTCAATCAACGGATCAAATTGCATGAATGTTTGATATCTTTGCCGGGGGGGGGGGCGGTTTCCATATGATATGTTTTTGTTTCTTTGGGATAGGGTCTCACTATGCAGCACTTGCTGGACTGGAACTCCCTATATAGACCAGGCTGGCTTCTCACTTCTGCCTGCTGAGTGCTGGGATTATAGGCGTATGTCCCACATCTGCATGCCTGACTGCCCGTGTGATTTATTTGTTCCTTTTTTGTTTTTGTCTGTTTGTCTGAGGCAGGATCTCACTGTAGCCCATGCTGACTTCGAACTCGTGTTGATCCTCCTACCTCAGCGTCCCAGAGTGCCAGGATTAATGGCGTGTGATTAACGGCACACCCGGCTACACGTGACTTCTCTTTGGCTGCTCTGGGCCACTATTGGAGGTTGTCAACGTCCCTCGCTTAACTCTCCCAGGAATTCTTTCCTGTCACACTCCAATTTGTGAATCAATCTTCCACACTGTCCTTCCACCAAAATTGTCCACAAAAATCTTCAACCAGGTTCTCCAGGAAACTCCCAGGCAAGAAGTCTCCTGCCAAGAAGCAATTATATATACATACACATACACATACAGATATTTGTTTTGGTAGGGTCTCACTCTAGCCATGGCTGACCTGGAATTCACTATGTAGTCTCAAGGTGACCTTGAACTCACAGCGATCCTCCTACCTCTGTCTCCTGAATGCTAGGATTAAAGACATGCACCACCATGCCTGGCTCAAGATGTTGTATTTTGCCTCAAGAACCTAGATGGTGAACTAGAAAGAAAGATCATTGATAGAGTGTTGTTTCTTGTTTCCCCACAAGCATGAAAAAAGCTGGTGGGCCTGAGACTGTTTGATCCCCAGCCTGAGCTAAAGTGAGACCTTACCTCGAAAAAAAAAAAAAAAAAAGCTGGTGGGCTGGAGAGATGGCTCAGTGGTTAAGACAGATCCCACATAAGCCAGATGCACAAGGTGACGCAAGCACAAGGTTGCAAATACACATGAGGTGGCGCACACATCTGGAGTTTGATTGTACTGGCTTGTGGCCCTGGCATGCCAATTCTCTCTCACACACACATAAAATAAATTTCAAAAGCTGGTGTGGTTATGCACACTTATAACCACAGCAAGGGAGAGGTGGAGATCTCTGGGGCTCACAGGCTGGCCCGTCTAGCCTACTTGGCTAATTCCACACCAGTGAGAGACCCTGTATCCAGAAAGGTGGATGGGGGCTGAAGGGATGGCTTAGTGGTTAATGTGCTTGCCTGCAAAGCCTAAGGACCCATGTTTGATTCTCCAGATCCCACATAAGCCTGATGCACAGGTGAGGCAAGTGCAAGGTCGCACGTGCCCACTAGGTGGTGCAGGCATCTGGAGTTTGATTTCAGTGGCTGAGGCCCTGGGGCACCAATTCTCTAAAATTCCCTCTAAAGAAAAGGTGGCTGAGGAGTGATGCCTGAGATTGTCCTCTGGACTCTTCATGCATGTGCACATAAGATGCACACACACACGGGCCAGTCAACAAGTGACCGAGGCAAGATCTGATGCAGTGGCTTGAGTCCCAAGGTCATCTCCTGTGACCTCTCTTCTCGACAGGCTAGGTCAGTCTTTGGTTCTCTTTGTGTCTCTGTCTGATTGCATGAAGGCTACCACCATCATGGTATCTGCTTTCCTCGAAGTCCAGCATGTTCAGTGTTAAATCTCATCTGAAAATGCTTTCACAGAAACACCCAGAAGACAGTCTGGCTACAAGGCTGGTTCCTGGTGCACTGCCATATTGACATGTTACAATGGGCCAACACTAGAAATGATTGGACTGCTATGTGAGCAGGAATAAAACTCAGTAGCAGAGGCCAGTAAGATAGAAAGGGGATATAAAGGGAATAGAAAGGGAGGGGAGGGGACTTAATAGGATGGTATTGTATATATGTAAGTAGAACAGATTAATGGGGGTGAAAAGGCCTAAGTGAGGTCAGGGGAAGAGTTTGAATAAAGGAAAGGCAGAGGGAGGGCTAATCAAAATCTAAGAGGATATAAATAAGTCATATGGAAATCTACTTTTCTGGACAATGGAACACTCAGAAGCCATAGATTATTACTAGAACATTTTCAGTGCTAGGGATGGGATACCTTCTAGTGAGTTGTTGGGCAGGGAGGTCACAGATACCCTCAAAACATTATAGGCCATTGCCAAGGTCCTTAGTTTCCCAGCAGGAATAGATGGTAAGATCCTATTGCTGAAGACTCCACATATTTGGGCTGCAAGGTCACTGAGAAATCCTGCTGGAGCTGAGCTGAAAGCCTCCTCCATGTAGACCAGCTGACAGAAAGCTGGAAAAAGCTATACTGCATGCAGTTCAATGGGAGAGAGAGAAATCACCAGTGAAGATATTCAACAGTGAACACTGCAAGCTTTAAATGTGGCCAGCCAGGCCAAATGAGCCAATGAGCGCAATAGTGGCATGTCGGTTATGGGGGAAACCAACCATTCTCTAATTGGACTAGAGGCCCGCTCCATGGGAGGGAATACATCCCTGATACTGAAAACCTACAACAGGGGTAGTCATGAGCCCTAGGGGTATAATATCTGCTAGTGTCTGGCTAAATGTATATACTATGCTCACCAAACTGCCCAGTAAGCACTTCTGTTAATGTCCATACTCATATATTAATGCTACTCTCAATTTTGGTTAGAGAAGCTTCTCTTTTCAGATGGTGGTGACCTTGGGATGACCCAGAAGGCACCATGGTGCTGAGAAGAAGGGACAGAGGAGTGTTCAGCACTGAAACATCTCAAACCCACCTTCCAAGGTTCAGGGTCCATTGTGGAAGAGGTGGCGGAAAGAATGTAAGAGCCAAAGGAAGGGTAGGACTCCTTACAACATGCTCCTCCAGACACAAAATGGCCTGGTTATCCATGACCTCACAGTGCCTGACACTACCTACACAAGACCATCCTAATTAAAAGAGAGACTGATTGAGAGGGGGAGGGGATATGATGGAGAGTGAAGTTTCAAAGGGGAAAGTGTGTGTGGGGGGGAGTACCATGGGATATTGTCTACAATTAAGGACGTTGTCAATAAAAAATTAAAAATTAAAAAAAAAATGAGCCAACATTGGAAAAGATGCTCAACAAAGACAAGGTGTCATCTTCCTCAGCATTTTCAGAAGTGATTTGAAAGAAACCTTTACTTTATTTATTAGAAATAGGGAGAAGAGAGAGAGAGAGAGAGAGAGAGAAAGAGAGAGAAAAGGAGAGAATAGGCACGCTAGGGCCTCCAGGCACTGCAAACAAACTCCAGACGTGCGTGCCCCCTTGTGCATCTGGCTTACGTGCATCTTGGGGAATCGAACCTGGGTCATTTGGCTTTGCAGGCAAGCACTTTAACTGCTAAGGCATTTCCCCAGCCCTCAAAGAAACCTTTACAATTATTGCTGACACTTTAAGGTACAGCTATTAAAGCACGAGGGCTACATTGCAAGATGAACTTGGATAGGCTGTAAAAGGACCGAACGTGGTCAGAGTCCCTTCTATAAAGTGGCTTAATAAACAGTTGCACAATTTAATGTCTTGGATAGGGTCAGATTGAGTTAAAGTGATTAAGTAAATATACTGAAGTTAATCCAGTCCAAATAAGGAGTAGGGAGAAGGCAAGCCACGGAGTTGTCTATCACCACTCAGAACGCGACTCACAGACACAGGTTGCCATCTTCAGCCAGGGTGATAAACGTGAGGTGTCATGGGGCCATAGGCAGCTACGTCACTCTGTCTGAGCCATTATTGGCCCTTTGCAAAAAAAAAAACCTCACTGACTTTCAGACATAGACAAAAACACTCCGAGGAGTCTTGAAAGAAGGCAGAAGGGAATGAAAGAGATGCGGGCAGGGCTCCATACTGGAAACAACAAGAAGCTTTCCTCTCTTTTGCTAAGAAATAGCAGGAATGTTCCAGAATACAGACAAAATGCCCCAGTAGGAATGTTCAATAAACTCATCAAACCAGCTCTGCTCACACAGTAAACAGGGACGTGGAACCCAAGAGAAAGAGGTTTCCTACCCGACTTTATTTCTAAGGGCAACATGTGGGACCCACACTTGGGGCAGGGACATGACCATTAAGATGGCCATTGATGGAGCTGGAGAGATGGCTTAGCAGTTAAGATGTTTGCCTGCAAAGCTAAAGGACCTCGGTTCAATTCCCCAGGACCCACGTAAACCAGATGCACAAGGTGGCACATGCTTCTGGAGTTCGTTTGCAGTGGCTGGAGGCCCTGGCATTCCCATTCTCTTTCTTTCTCTCTCTGTCTGCCTCGTTTTAAAAAAATATATGGCCATTGATAAACTTCTAGACATAAGTGGCTGCACCCAGCTACTGGGGGCATAAAAGGGAAACCAGATACAGATATGCCTCTTTCTCTCTATCCATCCCCACTTCCAGTGCAGTCTCTTGCTTATGGAGTAGAAGGAGGCTCTGGTAGGGACTTAGAAAACATGGGGCCACCATCCCTCAGGGAAGTAGAAGGACATTCTGGTCTTCAGCCCTTCTTTGTGTTCACGTGTGTGTGTGTGGTGTGCATACATGCGTGTAGTAGATGTGTGCGGTTGTAAGCGGATGCCCGAGGTGGACATGAGCCATCTTTCTCGAATGCTCTCCACTTTATTTACTGAGGTCATGGCCCATTATGTATGGCACAATGCAGGACAGGCCCTAGCCAGACCGCATGCTAAAAGAAATCAGGCCACACCCCTAGGAGTTTCTCACCAGATTGGCGGGTTAGTCAATGACGGGTAAGACCCCATGAGGTGGGGCAACCTAAGACAGGCACCGTCACATGTAATGATCCCTTGGGGCCTGGGGTCAACAATGGCTTAGCAAAGAACCATTCCTCCCAGGGTCACCAATAATAAAAACAAAAAGGAGGATATGTATGGTACAATGCAGGTTGGCCCTAGCCAGACCGCATGTCAGAAGAAACCAGGAAGTGGCTTCTGTGAACATGGCATCCTGCGCAGGCCTGGCGTGGCAACAGCTACAGTCCCATGCTTGCGAGAAACCTGCTGCGAGATGATCTGTCAGGAGACAGGCTGTCATTGGTCACAAGAAGGGGACCACCCCATACAATGATTGGCCAGCCAAATCCTTTAAACCCCCTACACTTCCTTGCATAAATGAATTTGCAGCAGCTCGCCCTCTGCTTGCTTCCACCCAACTCCTGGAGTCTGTGTCATGACTCCGCACCTCTCACCCCCCTACTCGGCAGAGACCCTGCGGTCCCTCCTAGGGCAGGAGGGACCCCAACAGCCCATCACTAGAAACCAGAGCTTGCCAATTCAGAAAGTCTATCTAGCCAGCTTGGCCCTGTCTTTGCCTGTGATTTCCCGTAGGATGCCACACCCTCCCCCCCCCCGCCCCGCAAGAATTTATGTGGGAGTTTGAGATGTGAATTCCACTCCTCACACGTATGGGGCAAGTGTTTTCAGCACTGAGCCATCTCCCCAGCCCCTCAATCCTTCGTTATTTAAAACAATATTTTTTATTTGTTGACAAGGAGAAAGAGTAAGGAAGAGAATATGAATGAGTGTACCAGGGCCTTCAGACACTGCAAACGAACTCCAGATGCATGAACCAGCCCTTCTTCATGACCCATCCCCACCCACAAGCTATGAGTAACTTTCTCTAGGGTCTGACCTCGTCTGCATGTCTTTGTTACCAACATTTTCTCACCCCCAGTTCCCTTCCTCTGTTCTACATCCTCTTAGTCTTCTCCAGGGATAATGGCAGGTGAGGGACCTTCCACCTGACTCCCTGCCCTTCTCTACTGATCTCTCCGTCTGGGCTCTGTGGGTTTTGGATGTTTCTTTAGGGCTGTGAGCAACAGAAGGCTAGGCTGTCACACCCATGTGCACATTCTTTTCATTTTGTTTGTTTTGTTTTTCGAGGTAGGGTTTCTCTCTAGCCCAGGCTGACCTGAAATTCACTATGAAGTCTGAAGGTGGCCTTGAGCTCACGGCGATCCTCCTACCTCTGCCTCCCAAGTACTGGGATTAAAGGCATGCACCACCATGCCCGGCCCTCACATTCCTTTTTTAAAAAAATATATATTCTATTTATCAGAAGAGAGGGGAGTGAGGAGAGAGAATGGGCTCACCAGGTATCCAGCCACTGCAAATGAACTCCAGATGTGTGCAACACCCTGTGCGCCTGGCTTATGTGGGTACTGGGGAATCGAACCCGGCTTCCACAGGCAAATGCCTTAACCACTGAGCCCTCCATCCAGCCCAATGTGTACCTTCTTTTTTGTTGTTATTTTGAGTCAGGGTCTTGCTATGTAGCCCAGGTTGGACTCAAAGTCCTGATTCTCCTGCCTCAGTCTCCAGGGTCCTGGGTTTACAGGTGTGCACCACCACAGACCCAGCTCAAGTCAGTGTCCCAAGGCAGGCTCATCCTCAGTCTACTTGCAGACTATAGATCTATGAGAACCTACAAAGTGAGTCTTCACACAAGAATGACTTCAAATGGCAAATGAGGGGCATTATTAAGAAAGAAATTGCCGGTCGTGGTGGCGCACGCCTTTAATCCCAGCACTCGAGAGGCAGAAGTAGGAGGATCGCCATGAGTTCAAGGCACCTGCGGTAGTTTGAATATATGTCCCCCAATATACTCAGTGTTTTATTAGTTATAGTTTGTATCTGCAATCACCTTGCTAGAGGCAATGTCACTGGGGGCCGGTCTTAAGGTGTTAATGGTGTGGGTTTGAGATTCCATTGTAAAGATATGCAAATGTGCCTAGCAGGAGTTCCTGAAGTGTGCTGTGTGACCTTTTGGCTGTAGTTTTGCTCTGTGTGCTGTGTGGCTGGTTGGCTTTCTCTCTCTCTGCTTGGCCCTGTGAAAGCAGGCTGCTTTTCCTGCCTTTATGGAATGTCCCCTGGATCTGTAAGCTTCAATAAATAATATCCCTTCCTCCATAACTGTGCCTGGTCTGGAAGTTCATCTCAGCGAACCTGAAGCTGTCTGCTACACCACCCTTAGACTACATAGTGAATTCCAGGTCAACCTGAGCTAGAGTGAGACTCTACTTCAAAAAATATAAAACAGAAAAACAAACAAAACAAAAAAAATACGGAAAGAAATTGAGGGCTGGAGAGATGGCTTAGCTGCGAAGCCCAAGGACTCATATTTCTCCAGATCCCACATAAGCCAGATGCACAAGATGATACAAGTTCTCAAGGTTGCACATGTGCATAAGATGGCACACACGGCTGTGAGTTAGAGTTCAGTGGCTGGAGGCCCTGACACACCAATTCTCTCTCTCTCTCTCTGTGATAAAAATAAAAAGATTAAAAAAAGAAAGAAATTGAATAAAGCAGGTTAATTAGGAAATATAGATGAATGAGCTCTTCTTGATTTAAGAATGTATTGGCCAAGCCAGGCGTGGTGGCTCACGCCTTTAATCCCAGCACTCGGGAGGCAGAGGTAGGAGGATCGCTGAGAGTTCAAGGCCACCCTGAGACTGCATAGTGAATTCCAGGTCAGCCTGAGCTAGAGTGAGACCCCACCTTGGAAAACCAAAGGGGGAAAAAAAAAAGAATGTGTTGGTGGGCTGGAGAAATGGTTTACCAGTTAAGGCACTTGACTGCAAAGCCAAAGGACCCAGGTTTGATTCCTGAGGGTCCACATAAGCCAGATGCACAAGGTGGCACATGAGTTTGCAGCAGCTGGAGGTCCTGGAGCACCCATTCTCTCTCTCTCTGCCCCTCCTTCTAGCTCTTAAATAAATAAATAAAAATAAAATATTGCCTGCAAAGCCTAAAGGTTCAAATCCATGTAAGCCAGATGCACAGGGTGGTGCATGCATCTGGAGTTCATATGCAGTGGCTGCAGAGCCCGTCTCACCCATTCTCTTACTGCCACTTTCTCATAAATAAATAAATTAATTAATTAAAATAAATAGATTCCATACTTGTCAGGACCTCTCAAGAGCAAGAGAAAAGGTATATTGCAGACAAGACAGTCACTCATTGTTCAGCTCAAGTTAACGTAAGCCACCCATGACCTAACCTTGACCTGAACCTGGCCTTCCCCAGCATTCTAATCCTGACTCTGGAGGTGCACAGTATTTCTTCTTTCTTTGGCCAGTGCCACCATGATCATGTGCTCCTTTACGCCATAGGGATGCTTCATCAGAACATCCTCTTTTCCATGTATCGCCTAACATTTTCTTGCTTCAGAAAGAGGAGAGGAAGAAGAGGAGAAAGAGAGGAAAGGGGGCTAGAGAGATGGCTTAGCAGTTACGTGCCTGCCTGCTAAGCCTAAGAACACTGGTTCCAATCTCAAGGTCCCACATTTAGCCAGATGCAGTGATGCAAGGATGCAATTCCTCACTTGCCCACAAGGGGGTGCAGGCATCTGGATTTTGTTCACAGCAGCTGAGAGATTGCTCACTCCCATCTCTATCTGTCTCCCTCTCCTCGTCTCTCTGTCTGTCTCTCTCTCTCTCTCTGTGTGTCTCTCTCAAAAAAAAACATAAATAAAAGAAAGAGAGGAAAGGAAGGAAGAAAGGGAGAGAGGAAGGAAGGATTGGAGGGCGGGGAGGAAGGGAAGGAGGGAGGCAGACCAAGGAAGTAAAGGCTAAGAGTGTTCACTGAACTTGAGGGTGAAAAGTCACTGTTGGCTGACCGTAATTATTTGAGAGAGAGAGAGAGGCAGGTAGAGAGAGAATGGACATCCCGGGGGCTCAGCAATGAACTCTAATGAACTGCAAATGAATTCCAGATGCATGCGCCACCTTGTGCATCTGGCTTTACATGAGTCCTGGGGAATCGAACTTGGGTCCTTTGGCTTTGCAGGCAAGTGCCTTAACCACTAAGTTATCTCTCCAGCCTTCTTTCTTTTGTTAATTTTTATTTGTTTATTTATTTATTTGCAAGCAGAAAGAGAGAGAGAAGAGAGAGCCTCTTGCCACTTCAGACTAACTCCAGGCACAAGTGCCACTTTGTGCATCTGGCTTTACATGGGTATTGGGGAATCGAACCTGGGCAGTTAGGCTTTGTAAGCGAGTGCCTTAAAGGCTGAACCATCTCTGCAGGCCCTATTTCTTATTCTTAAGGTTCTTCCTTGTTCTGTTCTTCTCCCTGCTTCGGATTACTCCAAACTCAGGACCTTCATCATTGCTGATGAGCTGCCCTGGCCCTGTTGCATGCACCTCATCAATGTGTACCTAACTCTGTGTGCAATACATATTCAACCATCTTTCACGGAATGTTGGAGCTGTGGGCTTAACTCGGGGCTTCTCTCGCTAGACTGTAAGTTCCACGAGGGCAGCAGTCATCCTTCACTTCCTTACCCTCCGCATTTGGTGCCGTTTCTGAAAATCAGCAGATGTCAGTACAGTTGTAGAACAGGTGTTGGGCATGCAGTGACAGGGTGTGTCGTGATGCGTGTCCTAGCCTGTCCCCCATGGCACTTACTGTCTGAGGGGGAGAGGTGAGTTTTTCTAATGTCCAGGGGTTGATGCTAATCGAAGGTGGTATCAAGTCTGAAGATGTTATAGGATAATTGTGAAGAGTTCTTTCCAGAAGGATCCTGGAGGTCGCTGAATACATTAATTGTTAGAAGGCTGTGTACTGATGCTCATGTTCAGACTCCAGCTTGGGAAGTGTTTCTGGTCTTGTATGACATCCTGGGTTTATTTTCCTTTCTTTTTTCCTTTCTTCCCTTCCTTTCTTCTTTCCTTCTTTCCTTCCTTCCTTCCTTCCTTCCTTCCTTCCTTTCTTCCCCCTCTCTTTTTCTTTCTTTTATATACATGTATACGTATATATGCACATATGTGTGTATACATGTATGTATATACGAGATATTTATGTGTGTATTCATGTGTGTGTGGGCATGTGGAGTCCAGAGGTCACTGTTGGGTACTTCCTCAGTTGCTCTCCACATTATTATTATTATTATTATTTTTTTTTTTTTTTTGAGATAGGGTCTCATTCTAAACCATGCTGACCTGGAATTCACTATGGAGTCTCAGGGTGGCCTCGAACTCATGGAGATCCTCCTATTTCTGCCTCCTGAGTGCTGGGATTAAAGGTGTGCACCACCATGCCTGGCCTCCACTTTATTTTTTAAAAAATATTTTAGGGGATGGAGAGATGGCTCAGTGGTTAAGGTGCTTGCCTGCAAAGCCAAAGAACTCAGGGTCAATTCCCCAGGACCCATGTAAGCCAGATGCACAAGGTGGTGCATGCATCTGGAGTTCTTTGCAGTGGCTGGAGGCCCTGGCACACCCATTCTTTCTCTCTCTCTCTCTGTCTACCTCTTTCTCTCTCACTCTCTCAAATAAATAAAATAATATATATATATATTTTGGTTTTTCGAGGTAGGGTCTCGCTCTAGCCCAGGCTGACTTGAAACTCACTATGTTGTCTCAGTGTGGCCTCGAATTCATGGTGATCCTCCTACCTCTGCCTCCTGAGTGCTGGGATTAAAGGCATGCACTGTCACGCCGGCAAAAAATTTTAAAATATTTTATTTTATTTACTTTATTTATTTATTTATTTATTTATTTATTTATTTATTTATTTATTTTGAGGTAGGGTCTCACTCTAGCTCAGGCTGACCTGGAATTCACTATGTAGTCTCAGGGTGGCCTGGAACTCATAGTGATCCTCCTACCTCTGCCTCCTGAGTGCTGGGATTAAAGGCGTGCGCCACCATGCCAGGCTCCTATTTTATTTACTTTAGAGAGAGAGTGTGAGAAAGAATGGGCACTTCAGGGCCTCCAGCCACTGCAAATGAACTCCAGACACATGCACCACCATGTTCATCTGGTGGGTCCTGGGAATCCAGCCTGGGTCCTTAGGATTCACAAGCAAACGCCTTAACCACTAAGCCATCTCTCCACCCACCCACCTTAGTTTTTGAGATAGGGTCTCACACTGGATCCAGAGCTCACCAGCTGGACTAGCTATCCAGCAGGCCCTAGGGATCCCGCCCTGTCCCTGACACTGGATGACAGAGGAATGCCACCCATCCAGCACTTGTACAGGCGCTGTGAATCTGAATTCACAGCCTGACGCCGGCATGGCCAACACTTCACCAACTGAGCCCCGCCCCGGCCCCTCGGCTCACCCTCCCTGAGGCTGATGCTCCCTTAGATCTGTTTGAGTTCGGCTGTCTTCTTGCCAATTTTAACTTCCTCAAATTAACATCCTAGTTGCTGTTTATGTAACTTCCAACCCAGATCCTGTAGGCATGGACCTGGAGGGAAGAGAAGAGGACAAGGCATGGATCTGGGACACACTCGGACTTTTAATTTGTATCCCACGAAACTCGTGCAAAATATCTCATCTGCTTAAATTTGCTTCTCAAAAAACATTGCCCTTTCACTGAATTTCCTTTTTCAACAGCTTTTTTTTTTTAATTTGAGAGAGAGAGAGAGTGAAAGAGGCAGAGAGGGAATGGACACGCCAAGGCTTCTCAGCTGCTATGAACGAACTCCAGATGCATGCGCCCCCTTGTGCACATGTGCGACATTGCACGCTTGTGTCACGTTTGTGTCTGGCTAAATGTGGGACCTGGAGATTCAAACAAGCGTTCTTAGGCTTTGTAGGCAGGTGCCTTTCCGCTCAGCCATCTCTCCAGCCCTCAACAGTTTTTAACATCTGGTTTTGTTTTGTTTTAAAAATATTTGTCTTTTTTAAAAAATTAAAACAAATCTTTTACTTTCCCCCAAACCTTCTTACTACCCAAAATGAAGATTTGTTTTGGGTAAGTTTTTTTGATTTGAACTTCCGAGCCTTTCTCCATCAATGAGCCCTGGGAAGCTGTCCACACACAGGGACCTGGCTGGAGGTTAATCCAAGGCTGTGGTGGGGAAGCTTACGTGATAGCAGGGGTATGAAGAAACAGGAATATATATTCAGAGTTAGTCAGGTTCTAGTCTGAATTAGAGCTCTCTCTTTGGCGTTGGTCACTGCTGTTCAGAGGGTTATGAAGAAACTGGAGTGACACACAGCTAAGATGATTAAAGGAAAATAGGCTTCAGGAGGAAAGATGAAAAGGTTTGCTGCTGTTTCCAGAAGAGAGACTAAGGTGGGACCCGATCCTGACAGTGTTATAAGAAAGTAGAAGATGTCAGGGCTGGAGTAATGGCTTAGCGGTTAAGGTGTTTGCCTGCGAAGCCAAAGGATCCCGGTTCAATTCTCCAGGACCTATGTAAGCCAGATGCATAAGAGGTACATGCATCTGGAGTTCATTTGCAGTGGCTGGAGGCCATGGCATGCCCATTCTCTCTCTGCCTTTCTTCTATGTCTCTATCTCTGCTTGCAAATAAATAAATAAAAATTATAAAAAGAAAAAAGAAAGTAGACTATGTCAACGTAAGGTGGAGGAAGATCATGCAGTGAGCCTTCCCTCCGGGATAACTTAGGCCAGAAGAGCCAACCTCTTACCCTTTCTTGTAACCTCTACTAATTATTTATGCCCCTCCCCCAACCTTCATATGCAGCTCTGCAACTCCGAGAAGGCTCTACCTGAAGTGGCTTTTTGTTTTGTTTTGTTTTATTTTTTCCAGGTAGGGTCTCACTCTAGCCCAGGCTGACCTGGAATTCACTATGTAGTCTCAGGGTGGCCTCGAACTCATGGTGATCCTCCTATCTCTGCCTCCCGAGTGCTGGGATTAAAGGCGTGAGCCACCACGCCCAGCTGAAGTTTTTACTAAAGAAGAAACTTATTTTCTACTCAAGCTTTAGACATTTAACTAACTTTGAGAGTATTTTTGTTTTTTTTTAAGGTAGTGTCTCACTCTAGTCCAGGCTGACCTGGAATTCACTATGTAGTCTCAGGGTGGCCTCGAACTCATGGTGATCCTCCTACCTCTGCCTCCTGAGTGCTGGGATTAAAGGTGTGCACCACCACACCTGGCCAAGAGTTTTGTTTTTTAAACCAGATGTTTTCTCAAAGATCTTTTTAGCACAGTGATTCTACTACATCACTTGTTAAATGAGTTTCATGAGAAACAGGCTCAGTTCGTGATGGGAATGGCCTGTGGGCAGAGCTGGTCATCTTGAGGCATGCGCTGAGTGAAGGGATTGGAGCTCCGGCTGCTGTTTAACATCTAATGTTTAATTGACTTCGTCAACAGATTCTCTGCGGGAAGCCTGGATAGTACTACAGTGTTGAGCAAAACAGTTTTATTTCTTTCTTTCCTTCCTTCTTTTTTTGTTCTTTCTTTCTTTTATAGTTTATTTGAAAAGAGAGAAAGAAAGAAAGAGAAAGGGAAAGAATGGGAGCGCCAGGGCCTCTAGTCACTGCAAACTCCAGAGGCATGTGCCACTTTGGGCATTTGGCTTTACGTGGGTACTGGGGAATCAAACCCAGGTTATTAGGCTTTGCAGGCAAGCGCTTTAACTAGTGAGCCATCTCCCCACCTCCTCCTTTTATTTTGAGGGAGAAAGACACAGGGAAGAGTTTTTGTTTTTTTTTTTTTTCTTTTTCTACCAGACCTCTTCTGAATTTTGAAAGATTGGGTTCTAGGCTTATCCTGAGTGCTGATTGGCTGAGAGGGGCGTCCGGAAGCCCTAATAAAGCTAATTAAAATCTCTGGGCTGGAGAAATGGTTTAGTGGTTAAGGCGCTTGCCTACAAAGCCAAAGGACCTTGGTTGGATTCCCCAGGACCCACGTAAGCCAGATGTACAAGGTGGTGCATGTGTCTGGAATTTGTTTGCAGTGGCTGGAGGCCCTGGCATGTCCATTCTTTCTTTCTCTCTATATATATTTCTCTCTGTCACTCTTCCTCTGCCTCATTCTCGCTTTCAAATTAAAAAAAAAAAAAAACCTCTGCTTTTTTTAAAGAGAGATAGCATGAGAGAGAGAGAATAGGCATGCCAGGGCTTCCAGCCACTACACTCGAACTCCAGATGTGTGTGCCATCGTGTACCTATGTACGACCTTGTATGTTTGCCTCACCTTGTGTGTCTCACTGACATGGGATCTGGAGAATTGAATCAGGGTCCTTAGGCTTCGCAGGCATGTGCCTTACCCTAAGCCATCTCTCCCTCCCCAAATTCTGCTTTCTCTGTTGCTCTTTCTGGGCTAATATTAAACCCCTGATGAAGAGTGGTTTCTGACATGGAGTTTCTGGGAGGGAGACAGTGACAAATGACCACTCTGGAAGCTGATGGGATAGCAATCAATACTTGACGGTACTCTGTAGTGAATTACGACAAGCCTTCAATGAGAGGGGCAGATGTTGTTTTTCCACGCAGGCGCTTTGAACTTTAGTTCTTTGTAAATTCCCTTCTCCCTGTGGGTTTTGGTTTTTAGCATTGCTGTTTGCGTGCGCGTCCGTGCATGTGTGCATGTGTAAAATCAGGCAATTAAAATAGTGGCAGGTAATTTCACCTAGTACTTTCTAGGTAATTTCACCTAGTACTTTCTAAATTTTCTTTTCAACCCTCCAGTTTATCTAACACCTCTACTGATGGATGAGTACAGCGTGCAGCTTCTTTTGTTGAACGACAGCCTCTGAATCACAGAATGCAGGAAAATTACATAAACCAGGAGTGAAACTCAGCTTTAAAAGGAAACCTGATGAGGGCTGCAGAGACGGCTCAGTAGTTAAAGGTGCTTGCTTGCAAAGCCTGATGGACCTGGTTCACTTCCACAGTGTCTATGTAAAGCCAGATGCAGAAAGTGGCACATGCATTCGGAGTTCATTTGCAGGGATAGGAGGCTCTCTCTTTCTCTCTCTCTCTCTCTCTCTCTCTCTCTCAATCTGTTTCGCAAATACACAAATAAATAAAGAATTTTAAACAGTAAACTATGAGCATCCTAAGTGTCAAGGGCACAGTCTCAGTGCTATGTCGCTCACACACACAGCCACCAGATTGGAGCAAATAAAAATAAGAAGGACTTGTAAACAGCTACTTCTTCGAAGGAGGTCAGCACCAATTTTCACCAAAACAAATTCACCATATACAAATATGGTGAAAATCCTGGGAAAACAAACACGTTCCCATGCCAGGCAAGGCACTACTGACATATCAAATGAGCTTTTCCATCGAAGTGTAGCTTGGTGAACCAGTGAGTTTATTGAGGTTACTCACAGGAGAATGGGGGAGGGTTACTCACAGGAGCATGGGGGAGGGTTACTCACAGGAGCATGAATGAGGGTTACTCACAGAAGCACGGATGAGGGCTACTCACAGGAGCATGGGTGAGGGTTACTCACACTAGCATGGGGGAGGGTTACTCACAGGAGCATGGATGAGGGTTACTCACAGGAGCACAGATGAGGGTTACTCACAGGAGCATGGGGGGGTGTTACTTGCAGGATCACGGGTGAGGCTTACTCACAGGAGCATGGGTGAGTGTTACTCATAGGAGGATGGGGGAGGATTACTCACAGGAGCATGGGTGAGGGTTACTCACAGGAGCGTGAATAAGGATTACTCACAGGAGCATGGGTGAGGGTTACTCACAGGAGCGTGAATAAGGATTACTCACAGGAGCATGGGTGAGTGTTACTTGCAGGAGCATTAATGAGGAGTGCTCACAGGAGCACGGGGGAGGGTTACTCACAGGAGCACAGGTGAGGGTTATTCACAGGAGCATGGGTGAGTGTTACTCATAGGAGGAAGGGGGGATTACTCACAGGAGCATGGGTGAGGGTTACTCACAGGAGCATGAATGAGGGTTACTCACAGGAGCATGGGTGAGTGTTACTTGCAGGAGCACGGGTGAGGGTTACTCACAGGAGCATGGGTGAGTGTTACTCACAGGAGCATGGGTGAGGGTTACTCACAGGAGCGTGAATGAGGGTTAATCACAGGAGCATGGGTGAGGGTTACTCGCAAGAGCATTAATGAGGATTGCTCACAGGAGCATGGGTGAGGGTTACTCACAGGAGCATGGGTGAGTGTTACTCACAGGAGGAAGGGGGGATTACTCACAGGAGCATGGGTGAGGGTTACTCATAGGAGGATGGGGGAGGATTGCTCACAGGAGCATGGGTGAGTGTTACTCATAGGAGGATGGGGGAGGGTTACTCACAGGAGCATGAATGAGGATTACTCACAGGAGCATGGGTGAGTGTTGCTCACAGGAGCATTAATGAGGCGTGCTCACAGGAGCACGGGGGAGGGTTACTCACTGGAGCATGGGTGAGTGTTACTCACAGAAGCACGGGTGAGGGTTACTCACCGGAGCATGGGTGAGTGTTACTCGCAGGAGCATTAATGAGGAGTGCTCACAGGAGCACGGGGGAGGGTTACTCACAGGAGCACAGGGGAGGGTTACTCACAGGAGCACGGGTGAGGGTTACTCACAGGAGCACAGGGGAGGGTTACTCACAGGAGCACGGGTGAGGGTTACTCACAGGAGCATGGGTGAGTGTTACTCACAGGAGGAAGGGGGAGGATTACTCACAGGAGCATGGGTGAGTGTTACTCGCAGGAGCATTAATGAGGAGTGCTCACAGGAGCACGGGGGAGGGTGACTTACATTAGCATGGGTGAGGGTGACTTACAGGAGCATGGGTGAGGTTACTTACAGGAAGCAGAAAGAGAAAGACAGGAAGGGTAACTGATGATGAGGTATAGCCTTCAAAAACACTCCCCCCCCCAAAGCTATTTCCTCCAACCTTTCCACCTTCCAATTGCCCATTCAGCTATGAATTCATCAAAGGGTCCATTCATTAATGAAATTGGTGACCTCGTGGTCCCATGCATGTCTCAGTATCTCTACCAGCTTGGCATCAAGGCTTCAACACAGGACTGAGTCTTTTGGGAGACACTTCCCATCCAACCGCAACAGATATTTGACCTATTTTTTTAAAAAAATTATTTATAGTTGGGCGTAGTGGTGCATGCCTTTAATTCCAGCACTCGGGAGGCAGTAGTAGAAGGATTGCCAAGAGTTTTAGGCCATTCTGAGACTACACAATGAATTCCAGGTCAGCCTGGGCTAGAGCGAGACACTACCTTAAAAAAAGAAAAAGAGGGCTGGAGAGATGGCTTAGCGGCTAAGGCGCCTGCCTGCTAAGCCTAAGAACCCAGTTCCAATCTCCAGGTCCCACGTTTAGCCAGATGCAGTGACGCAAGGGTGCAATGCCGCACTTGACCACAATGGGGCGCACACATCTGGATTTCGTTCACAGCAACTGAGAGACTGCTGGCGTGCCCATCTCTATCTCTCTCCCTCTCCCGTTCTTTCTGTCTCTCTCTGTGTCTCTCTCCAAAAATAAAAATAAAAAAAAAAAAAAAAAAATGTATTTATTTATTTGAGAGACAGAGATAGAGTTAGAGAGAGAATGGGTGTGCCAGGGCCTCTAGCCACTACAATGAACTCCAGATGCAAGTGCCCCCTTGTGCATCTG
The DNA here is from genome assembly GCA_036365145.1 of Orientallactaga sibirica. Classification (NCBI taxonomy): domain Eukaryota; kingdom Metazoa; phylum Chordata; class Mammalia; order Rodentia; family Dipodidae; genus Orientallactaga; species Orientallactaga sibirica. Next base: position 2,065,221 of record JAEOAD010002086.1, on the reverse strand, counting down.
GCTTTATGTGTGTACTGGGGAATCAAACCTGGGTCCTTAGGCTTCACAGGCAAGTGACTTAACTGTTAAGCCATCTCTCCAGCCCACTTTTGCTGATTGTACTGCAGCTGTTGACTTTTAGTGTATATTGATTTTCCTACCTTTTTCTTTATTGAGACACTCTTCTTTTTTGCATGTTACATGTGTGTATGTGTGCTTATATGTATGTGTGGGCACATGTGTGTGCAGAAATTAATGTCAGGTGTCTTTAATTGCTCTCCACTTTATTTTATTTATTTATTTTTTGGAGAGAGTCAGAGAGAGAGAGAGACAGAGACAGAGAATAGAATGAGCTTACCAGCAGCCTGTCAGGCCCTGTGAACGAACTCCAGATGCATGAGCCCCCTTGTGGGCAAGTGTGGCATTGCGCCCTTGCATCACTGCATCTGGCTAAATGTGGGACCTGCATCTCTCTAGCCCCACTTTGTTTTTTTATTAAATTATTATATTTATTGATGGACGTACAGAGCCAAAGAAAGGCACCCATGTGGCTTGAGATTCTACTTGGAGGGCCTGGAAAAAAAGTGTGGAAAGAAAAGAGAAAAGAAAGTTCAAGGAGCGCCTGCCATGTGGGGAGCTGGAAGGGGATAAAGGAGCCCATGTGGAGAATAAGGGGTAGGGGTTCTCCTGGCTGGGCCTGAGCCTAGCCAGCCCAGGCCCAGCCAAAGGAAAAATCTCACCCACAGCTAGGAGTTCACACATGGTCAGAGAGCCTGCCCTCCCCTTGCAAAAGTATTTATAAGCTTATGGTGGTGGGCTGTCTTTTTCAGGTTCAGCTTTTCTTTCTTTTCTTTTCTTTTTTCTTTTCTTTTCTTTTCTTTTCTTCCTTTTTTTCTTTCTTTTTAAATGTTTGTATTTATTTTCAGGGAGAGAGAGAGGAGGGAGGGAGGAAGGGAGGGAGAGAGAGAGAGAGGAAGAGAGAGAATGGGTATGCCAGGGACTCTTGCTACTTCAAACAAACTCCAGCTGCATGTGCCACTTTGTGCATCTGGCTTTACATGGGTTCTGGGGAAATGAACCCAGGATGTCAGGGTTTGCAAGCCTGTAACCTCTGAGCCATCTATCTTATTAATTTAATTTAATTTTTGTTTTTTCAAGGTAGGGTCTCGCTCTGGCTCAGGCTGACCTGGAATTCACTATGTAATCTCAGGGTGGCCTCAGATTCACAGCGATCCTCCTACCTCTGCCTCCAGAGTGCTGGGATTAAAGGTGTGCACCACCACACCTGGCTTATCTTTTTTTATTTTTATTTTATTTTTTATACAGAGTCTCTTTCTAAACCTAGAGCTCCCGATTTATCTAGACTAGCCAATCAGTAAGCCCCAGGGATCCTCCGGTCTCTGCCTCCCCAGCTCTGAGGTTACAGATGCGCACCTGGATGCGTAGCTTTCATGTGGGTTCTGAGGATCCAAACTCATGCTTGCGCGGCCAGCACTTTCCCCGCTGAGCCATCTCCCCAGCCCCTCAGCATCCCCTCTTTTCACACAGGGATAAGGTTGTTTCCTGAAATTTGAGCTACGAAAGATGCGGTTTGGACATCGTGCTGTGTTATCACTGGTGATTTTGAGAGGCTAGGCATTGTGGCAGTCCGCTCCCACATGCCTGTGGTACTTATTTTAAATCAGCCATGTGGCACTTTCTAGAACAAGTTCTAATGGGGATCCAACAGCCACCATTGTCAAGATTGTCATCACAGTGCCCTGTCACCGAGGGCATTATAGCTATTGGGAGGTTTTGCCTGTCTCTCACTCCACTGCCCTCTGGGTGGAAAGTTCTGGCCCAACCTATAGGTTAATCTCTGAGGTAGTTCAGAGCCTCCCAGCAGGTATGTTAATGCTTATGGAGAGACCTGCAAACCTTAAGGGTTTTAAGGTAAAGAACCAGTGATTTGAGGGCTATGACTTTAGGCCAGATCAAAAAGTCTCCTGAGGGCTGGAGAGATGGCTTAGCAGTTAAAGCATTTGCCTTCAAAGCCAAAGGACCCAGGTTTGATTCCCCAGGACCCACGTAAGCCAGATGCACAAGGTGGTGCATGAGTGTGGAGGTCGTTTGCAGAGGCTGGAGGTCCTGGTGCACCCATTCTCTATCTCTCTTTATGTACTTCTCTCTCAAATAAATACATAAAAATATTTTAAAAAACATTTCCTGAAGCTGGGCACAGTTGGGCCCTCTTCTAACCCCAGCACTTGGGAGGCAGAGGTAGGAAGTTCACCATGAGTTCAAAGCCACCCTGAGACTACATAGTGAATGCCTGGGCTACTGCGAGACCCTACTTTGGAAAACAAACAAACAAACAAACAAACAAACAAACAAAAGGTCCCCTGAAACACAATCTACTCCCCACCAAGTGTACTTCTCTTTTGACTATAAGTACTTATTTTTGTTTGTTTTTGTTTTTTGTTTTTTTGTTTTCACGGTAGAGTTTCACTCTAGCCCAGGCTGACCTGGAATTCTCTATGTAGTCTCAGGGTGGCCTTGAACTCATGGTGATCTTCCTGCCTCTGCCTCCCACGTGCTGGGATTAAAAGCGTGCGCCACCACACCTGGCTTGACTGTAAGTACTTTTTTTTTTTTTAAATATTTTATTATTTATTTATTTATTTGAGAGAGAGAAATACAGAAATAGGCAGGTAGAGAGAGAAAGAATGGGCACACCAGGGCCTCCAGCCACTGCAAACAAACTCCAGATGCGTGCACCCCCTTGTGCATCTGGCTTACGTGGGTCCTGGAGAATCGAGCTTCCAACGGGGTCCTCAGGCTTCACAGGCAAGCGTTTAACCACTCAGCCATCTCTCCAGGCCCAGGCTGTAAGTACTTTTAAGGACGGGTTCCATGACTTTTCCTCATCAGTTTTGCAGAATCTGCCTTAGTGGCTGACTTGCAGTCTACACAGAGTCAATGAACAAGTGAAATGACCTAACGCGTAAGAGAATCTTGGCTTCAAATGAAGGAGAAAAAGGCTTCCATGAAGCGTCAAGCGTGGAGGGAAACTCAGGGGAATTCCTTGGCAGGGAATAGCATTACATCGTGGGTCTGCTCAGGGTTGTTGAGGAAGTTCCCCGTGACATCATTGGAAGTCGAATTTTAATAAATCTGGACTGATTGCAGAGGGCTGCCTGGAGGAGGTCATGGCAAGTGCCCACCTTGATCTTTATGGGTCTGATTCTCAGGAAAGCACCCTACTTCTGTCTCGGTGCCCATAGCACAATTACTGTGCCCAGGGCATCACTGGCAGTTTAGCACACGTATGGTATCAGTAAAAGCTTTCTCAGAGCAAAACATTATGGCAGCATGTGTTAAGGTCCTAAAGGATTGAAGTGTGAGAGGGACCCAGAGGACCTGCCCCCCAAAACCAGAAGTGCATTATAATGTCCTGATGAGAAACAGAAGCCTAAAGCTACCTCCCCCTCTCCCTGCCTTCCTTCCTCCTTTCTTTCCTTCCTTCCCTCCCTCCTTCCCCTTCCTTCCTGGTCACTAGTTCACCTATATTGTACATTTCATGTACGTTCCAGGTGCCAGAAACATCCACCATACAAAGCACCATGGAAACAGAGAGGCGTGTGAGGACAACAGAACAAGAATATTTGGAACAAGACAGTTTATCAAGATACAAGCAATCATTTCTGATTTCTTTCCAAGCAGGAAGTAAGTAAGCATGGAGGCGCTCCATCAAGCTTTGATCAATAACACGTATTTTGCGATAAGAAAAATGATGCCTCTCCATCTTCCAGGTATCTCTTTGTTTCTTCTGTCCTGGGTAAAATGCAAGGTGGTATAATTGTTGATTTCCATTGTCAAATTGATTGGCTCAGATCTGTGATCGTGGTTCTAGGCAGGGTTAACGGAAGTGAGGAAGACCTTCCCCTACAGTAGGCAGCTCCTTCTGGTGACAGCTTCTATATAAAGAGGTTCCAAGAAAAAAAAAAACAATTGACTCTTCTCCTGGCCTGCCTTTGCCCTTTGCTGGTGACTGTGCTTACCCCGTTTGCCTGTACCCTTCGCTGACATTGGAACCCAGCTTCTTCGGCCTTCCAGTGTGGAATGAGGACAAGCGGCTCTCCAGGAACCTTCCAGGCCTTCAGTTGCAGATCCAGTGCTGAGGTATCCAGCTTCAAGTATCCAGTAGTTACTGATCTCAGGCTTTCCAGCTTGCAGATAGCCACTGTTGGACTGCCCAGCCCGTGTCATGCAAGCTGATCTAGTAAACCCACTTCATAAATATTTTCATTCTATCCGTTCTGTTCCTTTGGGGGACCCTGACCAATATAGGTAGCGATGTGACACGAGAGGACCAGAGAAGCGGGGAGACCTCGAGGCCATCGGGAGGAATGCTGCTTGTCACCCAGGAAACCAGTGAGGTGAGGAGCATTCTCCTCCTTTGAGGATCTGGTTCCCAGCCTGTCATTTCACATGCTGACACTAGATGTCAGGGAGAGACTAAGTGTTAAACCTGCGGGTCCCCTGCCAGTTCAGGCTGGCGTTCCGGTGAAATCAGTGTTGAAAACTGGCGAACTTCCATCTGTGAACCCCAGAGACACCAGCGCTCTCGTGCCAAGACTCCACTCTCTGCTCACGCCCCATCAGACACGCTCTTGAGGTTGCTGGAGCCCACTCACAAACTGGGGTAGATCAAGGTCATTGCATCAAAATAGGTTTGGGGAGAGAGCAGGCATGAAAGGCATCAATTTCCTCTTTACATTTCATTACAGAAGAGAGCTAGTTTTACTTAAAAAAAAATGACAGAAGATATAACATGGCCATATTCTTACAATCTGTTTTATTAGTTAATTAGGAAACAGCCAAACCAGTTAAAATTATATATATATCTCATAAGATCATTCTGACAGATATTCCATAGCAGGTTTATTTTGCCGAGTGCCATGTTGTATTAAGTGATATTAAGAAAAACCACGCTTTACTGCAAAAGGACTACAATTTGATCTATTTTAGGTATGTTGTGGGATTTCAAGGCTCTTAGCACGTTTTCTGAACCAACCGAAAACCACATGTTTTTTTTTTGTAAACTTTTTTAACTGACAACGTCCATAATTATAGACAATAAACCATGATATTTCCCTCCCCTCCCCCACTTTCCCCTTCACAATTCCACTCTCCATCACATCCCCTCCCTCTCTCAATTAGTCTCTCTTTTATTTTGATGTCATCATCTTTTCCTCATATTATGAGGGTCTTGTGAAGGTATTGCTAGGCATTGTGAGGTCATGGATATCGAGGCCAATTTCTCTCTGGACAGTTACATTGTAAGCAGTCCTACCCTTCCTTTGGCTCTTATATTCTTTCCGCCACCTCTTCTGCACTGGACCCTGAGCCTTGGAAGCTGTGATAGAGATGTCTCAGTGCTGGACACTCCTCCGTCCCTTCTTCTCAGCCCTAAAATAATGTATGTTTTCATTAGCATGGTCTGCATTAGTGCATTCAAACTCCCTCCCTCTCCTTTCCTCCCTTTCTCCTTCCTTCTCCCCTCTTTCTTTTCTTCCCTCCCATTTTCCCTTCTTCAGTCCCTCCTTTCTTCTCTAGCTCCCTCCTTCTCTTCTTCTCTTGCCCTTACTTTTCCCATCAATTTCCTTCTTTCCTAAACACAAAGCAGCATGAACAAACTGGAAATTGGCAGGATGGTAGTGAAGAAGAGAGCCAGAAAGAGTCCATGGTTTTCCTCATCCGGGACACGTTCCCTCTGTTCCAAAGGGTCATGGTCGTGTTGTTCTTAACCATCCTTTGGAAATGACGCAGCATCCACCCACCCAAAGTCAAAAATAGTACATTTCTTGGAAGGAGGAGCCCACAGTGGAGGGAGGTCCCATCCAGACATGTGGAGCAGCCCCACCTATGCACAAAGGTGCCAGAAGTCCTCTTGGCCATTCTGGAAGCCATTATGTCATCGCCTAAAATAGCACTATTAATATGACATGGGTGTTGCCTTCATTGGCTGGCCAGCTGGATGCTATGCGAGGCAGTAAGCGGCAGGGACGGGGAAAGGGTTTCTCTGTGGGCTCGCCATGGAGGCAGAAGACAGCCACCCTGGAAAATTGTCCCAGTGTCCCTAATAGATGTAGACCACAACCATTGGCTGCTGCTTACCACAATGGAGTCAATGCCATCCATCCACTGGGGACTCGCAGGTAAAAATGAGTGTGAACAAAGAGCTTCAAAGCATAAACCAGAAGGTCATGAAGAAAGGTGAGGGGCTGTGGAGAGCTGCTAGCAGTATTGATTTACTGATAGGTTGATTTGTTCATGGACACTCAGGGGCCAAAGGAAAGACTTTTGTAACTATTAATTCAGTCCATCCTTGAAATGGCTCCGTTAAGCAGGAACTCGTATTAATCCCGTGTTTTGGGTGAGTATAAGGAGGCATCACAAGGTAGAGCAATGCTGGGCGTGGTGGCTCACGCCTTTATTCCCAGCAGTCTGGAGGCAGAGGTAGGAGGATCGCTGTGAGTTCGAGGCCACCCTGAGATTATATAGTAAATTCTAGTGAATTCCAGGTCAGCCCTGGGCTAGAGTGAGACCCTATCTCAAAAAAGCAAAAAAAAAAAAAAAAAAAAAAAAAAAAGGGCTGGAGAGATGGCTTAGCGGTTAAGGCACTTCCTGGCAAAGGCTAAGTACCCATGTTCAACTCTCCAGATCCCCCCGTTAGCCAGACGCACAAAGGTGAGTCAACTGCAAGCTCGCCCATGCCCACTAGGGGGCTAAGGCCCTGGCACACCAAGTCTCTCTCTCTCTCTAATAATAATAATAATAATAATAATAATAATAATAATAAAAGGTACAGTAATTTCCCAAAGGATTCACAGCTAGGGCCAGAATACTAAGGGGGGGGATTACTTCACTCATCTTTTAAAAAATATATATTTTATTTATTTGCAAGAGAGAGGCAGAGAGGGAAAGAGAGGGAGAGAGAGAGAGGGAGAGAGAGAGAGAGAATGGGCACACCAGGGCATCCAGCCATTGAAAACAAACTCCAGATGCATGGACCAGCTTGTGCATCTGACTTACATGGGTCCTGGGGAATTGAACCTGGGTCCTTTGAACCTGGCTTTGCAGGCAAGCGCCTTAACTGCTAAGCCATCTCTCTAGCCTATCTTTTTTTGTTTTTCTTACCTAACTTGAACTCTCACCAAACAGCCGAGGCTTTTTCTTTTTTTCTTTTCATCCAACAAGAGAGCACTGTGCAATCCCACAGCTTGCTAGTTGACAATTAGCTCTGACACTTAGTAAGTGTGAGTTTGGGTGAAATAAACCAGTGCAATGGATTCCTACCATAGGAAGAAGAAGAGAAGGAGCTAGAAGAGTTAAGAGTCCCTGTTTCGTGTGCATACACATGTGTGCAGATGTGTGTGTGTGGAAGTTAGGGGACAACCACAGATGTCATCCTCAGAACCCTTTCCATCTCTGTTTTAGACAGGGTCTCTCATTGGCTTGGAGCTCGCCAATTAGGCTAGACTTACAGGCCAGCGAGCAGCAGGAATCCTCTGTCTCTACTCCCCCAGAGCAGGGATTATAGGCACATGACACCATGTCTGACTTATGTAGGAATTGAACTCAGGTCCTCATGCTTATGAGGCAAGCATTTTACTGACTGAGCTATTTACCCATCTCCGAGATCATATATATATATAATTTAGTTGTTTTGTTTTGTTTTGTTTTTCAAGCTAGGGTCTCACTCTAGCCCAGGTTGACCTGGAATTCACTCTGTAGTCTCAGGGTGGCCTCAAACTCACAGAGATCCTCCTACTTCTGCCTCTGCTGGGATTAAAGGTGTGCACCACCACGCCCGGCTCAGATTCCATATATTTTTTAAAAAATATTTATTTTATTTATCTGAGAGAGAGAAAAGCAGAGAGAGAGAGAGAGAGAGAGAGAGAGAGAGAGAGAGAGAATGAGTACTCCAGGGCCTCCAGCCACTGCAAACGAACTCCAGACCTTGGGCATGGGCCACTGTATGCATCTGGCTTACGTGGGTTCTGGAGAATCAAACCTAGGTCCTCTGGCTTTGCAGGCAAGTGCCTTAACTGCTAGGACATCTCTTCAGACCCCATATATATGTTTTTTTTTTTTTTTTGAGGCAAAGCCTCGCTCTAGCCCAGGCTGACCTGAAATTCACCATGTAGTCTCAAACTGGCCTTGAACTCATAGTAATCTTCCTATCTCTGCCTCCTGAGTGCTGGGATTAAAAGTATGCACAACCACACCCAGCAAAATTTCGTATTTTACGAAAATATTTTAAATATATATTTTTTTATTTATTAGAGACAGGGAGAGGGAGAGAGAATGAATGGGCACGCCAGGGCCTCTAGCCACTGCAGATGAACTCCAGACACATGCACCACTATGTGCATCTAAGTTACGTGGGACCTGGAGAATTGAACCTGGGTCCTTAGGCTTCTCAGGCAAGTGCCTTAACCGCTAAGCTATCTCTCCAGCTCCAAGATTTCATATTTTTCATGCATGTTCTCGTTTCCTATGGAAAGCAGTCTTTGAGATCATCCCCACTGATTTCCTCATTCTTAGCCCCAGGGCCACTACCAGTTCCTAGAGGACAGCCTTGTGACCAGTGGCTTTGAGGTCAGGGCATGCGCGCGCGCACACACACACACACACACACACACACACACACACACACACACACACGAAACTTCTTTCTTCCTCCATCACTGACTGCCTGCTCTGGGAAAAGCCGGCTGTCATGTCATAGAGATCTGTGACAGATTGCAAAGTCTCCAAAGATGTCACAGTAAGTGCCAAGAAGCCTGCTAGGGGACAGCCCCGGTCTATCTTACCTGTCCATGGTGCACCATAGAAGGAACTCGGGGTTCTCTCACTCATATTGCAAACAGGTTTCCTAAAACTAAGCATTCCAGGCCTTTAGCCTGGACACATGCCATGAGTACCCTGCGGTCCCCCTCATTCCTCCCCACTGCATACTCCTCCAATTCTCTCGGCTCCACCCTGAACTGGGCCTGCAGCTTCTCAGTCTCCACGACAGTTGGTTGTGTAACTGCGCCCCCTGGTGGCCATTTCATTTGAGACATGGTCTCGTCTTGCTCAGGCTGGTCTTGAACTCTCTCTCTCTCCTATTTTTCTCTCTCCCTTCATCCCCCTCTCTCTTTTCCCTGTTGGCCTTGAACTCTTTATCCTTCTTAGTGCTGGGATTACAGGTATGTACCTCCCCCCCCCTTACTTCATATAAGAACTGTGTGTCACTGGAGCTCGGCTCCCCATCTTACTTCAGATGTCTATCACATGCTGGGGAGAACTGGGAGGGGGGTATTGAAGGAGACCCGTTTATGGCTATTCACAAGTAGTTATAAGAGGGTGCACCTGGCTCCGTTTGATCCTGAAATGGGCTCTTCACTCAGGTTCTGGAATCTCTCCGGATCACCACCTTCTCTCACTAAACACCAGCCTCTAGTTGGTTTCTCCTCTACGCATTTTCCTTCCTGAGGCTAACATTTTTCTCTCCTATTATTTTATTTATTTATGAGAAAGAGAGAGAGATAGAGAAGCAGAGAGAGAAGGGCAGATCGAGAATGGGCGCCCCAGCACCTCCAGCCACTGCAAACGAACTCCAGACGCATGCGCTACCTTGTGCATCTGGCTTACGTGGGTCCTGGATAATAGAACCTGGGTCCTTTGGCTTTGCAGGAAAGTGCCTTAACTGCTATGCCATCTTTCCAGCCTCTATTTTTTTGTTTGTACAAGAGCACATTTGTGGTATTATGCACGTGAGCATGTGCAGATGCAAACAACAGCGTGTGTACACGCTGCGACCAAGGAAAGTATTGGGTGTCCTGGATTGTTCACTGGTTTATTTCCTTGAGACAGTGTCTCTTACAATATCTGGAGCTACTGTTTAAAATTTTTTTGTCAGATTGGCTGATCACTGGACCCCAGTAATTCTCCAGTTTCTGCTCCCCTCAGGACTGGGGTTACCAGTGTGCATGGCTAAGCCCAGCTGTTTATGTTGGTGTTTGGGAATTAAACTCAAGGCAGACCCTCATGCCTGCACAGAAAGTGTTCTAACCCACTGAGACATCTCTTCAGCCACCAACAGCCTTTTTTTTTTTTTTTTCAATTTTCTACTTAAATGGAAATAACCAAAACAATGTGGTAAATAGCCATTTTTCTAAAGTCTTAAATACTTTATTTACTTATTTATTTGTTTGACAGAGAAAGAGGGCGAGGGAGAGAATGGGCGCGCCAGGGCCTCCAGCCACTGCAAACGAACTCCAGACACGTCCGCCCCCTTGTGCGTCTGGCTAACGTGGCTCCTTGGGAATTGAACCTGGGTCCTTTGGCTTTGCAGGCAAACACTTTAACTGATAAGCCATCCCTCCAGCCCCAAGTTCAGGGTTTTTTTTCCTCGCCACGGCCCTGCTCAATGTCATTCAACAACTCTCTGTCATGTGAAGATTAAAGCCCTGCTCCTCGGCCTGTATCCCAGATGCCTCAAAGCCTAGATGCCACCTGCCTTTACCGTTTCCGCCTCTTCTCCTTTTCCCCTGCCCCACCCGTCTTTACACACTGATGCGTGAGACATCCTGGCCATGTCTTGAAGACATACTGCATCTTCATCAAAGCCATGCCACGCTTCATGCTGTCCTCGCCAGGAAACGCTCTTTTCCCCTCTCACCTGAAGACTCAGTCCCACACCACCTGGAGCCAGCTCCAGTCTCTCTCTTCCACGTGCTTCCTCCTGCCCCCGCTGCCCCTGTGTACCCTGCTCACGAACCATTGTTCACATTTCCACACAGCACAGTGGGGTTTCACTGGCTTTAACAGTCGTGTGTGCATAGCAGGTCATTAATATTTGCTGGATGGGTAAATTCATGTCAGTGTCGAAGTTTCCTGTTTGCGGGGACGCAGTTGGGTTGATTTCAGAAGTGAGAGGTCACGTGCACTCATACCCAGATGGACAGAACCTTTGACATTGGAACTGCCTTGGAGGACCTAGGACTCATAATGACTCCACACCGGAAATAGACTCTCCCTTGAAATTCTGTGGATATTAGCTTCCTGAAGGGGAGCAACCCTCTCTTTTTATTGCGAGGATGAAGAGAAGAGGAGATGTTGGGACAATGGCTTATGAACTCTGAGGATCAAAGGTATCAACACTGGTATTGTTAGAATATGACTGAGCGTGTATATGGGAAGTTTTGTTCCTGCACACAGTATTGCTTTCCCAAATTTAGTTGGGTTTGATATTTCTTTGGCCTGGATCTCAAGGGTGCTGCGTCTTTCCAGTGGCTGAAATGAACAATACTCATGCAACAATGGGATCCTCCAGTCAATATTAAAACCCAGGAGTCAGTCATTTCTAGTGCACACGAGAAACGGAATGTCACCACATCGGCTCATCTTTTCCCCGAGACACATTGGTCGTACCTCTGAAGAGAATGCTAGCAGATGGAAAGCCCTTCCTTGGTCATGCACCAGCAGGATCAGCTCTGGAAAAATGGTTATGATGCCCCAAGTGATCTGCAGATGCAACACAGCCCGCATCAACATGCCAGGACATTCTTCATAGAACAAGAGAAAGCAATTTTAAAGTTCTTTAAAAAATATTTTATTTATTTATTTGACGGAGGGAGAGAGAGAATGGGCACACCAGGTCCTCTGGCCTCTGCAAACAAACTCCAGACACATGCACTACCTTGTGCATCTGGCTTACGTGGGCACTGGGGAATTGAACCTGGGTCATCAGGCTTTGCAAGCAAGTGCCTTATCACTAAGCTATCTCTCCACCCCTAAAAATTAATAGTCTTGGGCTGGAGAGATTGCTTAGTGGTTAAGGTGCTTGCCTAAGAACCTGGGTTTGATCCCCCAGTACCCATGTAAGCCAGATGCACAAGGTGACACATGTGTCTGGAGTTTGTTTGCAGTGGCTGGAGGCCCTGATATGCCCATTGTCTCTATCTATCTCTTTCTCACGCTCTCTCAAATAAATAAAATGAAAACAAGATTTTTTTAAAAAAATTAATAGTCTCGTCAGTCAGTTTTTGCATCTGAAATTTGGAAATAATATCTGGTTTTCGATGTTATTGACAGGGTTAGTCGCATTAGTTAAGTTCCTCAGTACTGTGACTAAATACCTGACAAGAAACAGCCAAAGGAAGAAAGGGTTTGCTCTGGCTAACAGCTTCTGGGGTTCAGTCCATCATGGTGGCAGGGTGAGGAGATGGCTGTAATGTGAATCCAGTGAGGAAGCAGAGAGAGTGAACCGGGTCACTCACAGTGACCTCCAGCAAGACTCCAACCTCCGAAAGGCTAAATGACCTTCCTACAGAGAGTGACCAGCCGGGGGACCAAGCGTCACAACACATAAACCTATGTGGGACATTTTGCTTTCAAACCACAGCATTGGGGGTTCAGTGAGCACCAAGGAAATCACGCCCCAAAGGTGACTGTCTTTCTGAAACACGCCAATTATCATACGTGAAGTTAAATTTGAAATCACGTGTTTCGGATCTGTCTCTCTCCTTCACCAACCAGCGTTACAGGGTGCCTGGGTTCTGTCAGCTTTCTTGGCTATTGGCGAGGGGGTTTGCCTGGCTCAGAGAAGACCCTCCCCACGCTCTCTGCTGGAGAAGCCACCTCCTCTTGCCACGAGAGGCTCCTTCCTACTCACAATGCAGCAGCAGTGACCAAGTTCAGAGAGCTG
>JAEOAD010002086.1:1655000-2050000 GCA_036365145.1 Orientallactaga sibirica | reverse complement strand
TTTCATTTCTGTGACACATCCCGGAAAGAAACAACTTAAAGGGAGAAAGACTCATTTTGGCTCATGGTTTCGGCTCACGGTTAGCCAGCTCTCTTTTTGCTGGGTCATGGTGAGGCAATGCGTGGTGTTGGAAGTATACAGTGGCGCAAGCTGTCACATAATGGCAGGCAGAAAGGGAGCATAGAGGGAGGGAGAGAAAGTGGGAGAGAGACATAGAGAGAGACAGAAGTAAGTTATAACTTCCAAAGCCATGCTCCTTCAGTGACCACTGGGCCCACCTCCTCAAGTTTCCACCACCTCTCCACGTAGCATCACCAGCTGGGGACCAAGCCTTCAACGCACCAACCTGGCTGTGGCATTTCATAGTCAAACCGCAACATGTGCCCAGTTCAACAGCTTGCAAGGTTCTCGCTCACATTCAGGGACGGGGTTGTCCACCAGGGCAGTCACTGGTCTGAGCTCAGCAACTGCAGAGCCACTGAAAGATGCTCAGCAGACGAGGCTGTGGGTGGGAATTGATGTCCTCCACTCGGAGCGGCTGATATCTTCTTGGCTTATTCTTCTGTTAGAATAATACAGACTCAGTCGTGACCACATGTATATGCAAGCAGGGTGTTCCTCGTGTCCTGTTCTGAGGAGATAACGCGTAATGCTTTACCACTGGATGTGTGAAGTATGAGAGGGACAAGCAAACACTCGCAGCTTAGAGTGACAGGCTGAGAGATGTGTCAAACCTGGCACAATCCCAAGTGCCTACACACGAGGCCGCACAAATGAGTTTCATAACCAGCAAGGAATGCTTGACTGTGAGTTCATTTTCTAGGGGAGATTAAACCTGCTACAGTGATTATGATGGAGAGGCAGAAAGGAAAAGGAGAAAAGGAAGGAGAGAGGAAATGAAGGAAAAAGAATGAAAAAGACTAATGAGAATGAATAATCAAAAAGCCAGGCATGGTGGCACGAGCCTTTAATCCCAGCACTTGGGAGGCAGAGGTAGGAGGATTGCCGTGAGTTTGAGGTCACCCTGAGACTACATAGTGAATTGCAGGTCAGCCTGGGCTGCAGTGAGACCCTACCTCAAAAAAACCAAAAAAAAAAAAATGTGTAATCGTGAACTGGGCTCAGGAGAAAGCAGAGCAGGAAAGGAAGTGAGCTAAGCGCTGGTAATTGTGGGGCCAGGCCACACCCCTCGGGTTTTCTCACCAGGATGGCAGGTAGTCAATGACGGGTAAGACTCCAGGAGATGGGACAACCTAAGACAGGCACTGTCACATGTGATGATCCCTTGGGGCTTGGGTTCAACAATGGCTTGGCAAAGAACCATGCCTCCCAGGGCCGCCAATAATGAAAACAAAAAGGAGGATATGTATGGCACAATGCAGGCCTGGCCCTAGCCTGACCGCATGTCAGAAGAAAACAGGAAGTGGCTTCTGTGAACATGGCATCCTGCGCAGGCCTGGCATGACAACAGCTACAGTCCCATGCTCTCAAGAAACCTGCTATGAGATGATCTGTCCAAAGGAGACAGGCTGTCATTGGTCACAAAAGGGGACCACCCCATACAATGATTGGCCAGCCAAGCCCCTTACAACCCCCTACACTTCCTTGAATAAACAAGTTTGCTGCAGCTTGCCCTCTGCTGCTTCCACCCAACTCCCGGAGTCTGTGTCGTGACTCCGTGCCTCTCACCCCCTTCTTGGCAGAGACCCTGCTGACCCTCCTGGGCTGGCCCTAGGGGGACCCCAACACTATCCCAACGTGGACTGTGGAGGAGGGAGGGCTCGGGCTGGTGAACAGAGAAGTAGGAGGAAATCAGAATGAATAAAGCAGAAAAGAAGAAAAGACAAGGGGACAAAGCCCTTCAGGAGCAACCAGGGAACGAGATGTGCATTTGGAATGTAAATGCATTATTTGTCTTCCAGGTTTTCTAACTTACGATGTGTTCTCCTGACAGCAGTCTAATTCTCAATTAAGATATGTTAATAAGACACACCATCCACCATACACTCGCCAGGCCTGATAAGCAGCTTCTTTCTTTCTTTTTTAAAAAATTTTTTGTTTATTTTTATTTATTTATTTGAGAACAACAGGCAGACAGAAAGAGAGGGAAAGAGGCAGAGAGAGAGAGAGAGAGAGAGAGAGAGAATGGGTGCCCCAGAACCTCCAGCCACTGCAAATGAACTCCAGATGCATGCACCACCTTGTGCATCTGGCTTATGTGGGTCCTGGGGAATGGAGCCTCGAACCGAGGTTCTTAGGCTTCACAGGCAAGCACTTAACCACTAAGCCATCTCTCCAGCCTGTAAGCAGCTTATTTCTGCTTGGGTTGGGGAAGGCAGTTATCTTGTCTTTCCATAACTAACTTTCTCATTGGCATTCTTCCCCGAAAGACACTAAGAGACCACAGTGTTTCTTAACACTGGCCACAATCTAACATGCTTTCCTCTCTGTCCACTTGACTATGAACTGCTCACATCAACTTTGGTTTTCTCCATCTGCCTTCAGTTCCTTCAATCAATAGTAATACATGAATTTTTAAAACTTATTTATTCATGAGAAAGAGGCAGATAGCTAGCTAGATAGATAGATGGGGTGTGCCAGGGCCTCCAGCCACTGCAAACGAACTCCAGACACATGCACCAGCTTGTGCATCTGACCTATGTAGGTTCTGGGGAATCAAACCTGGGTCCTTAGGCTTTGCAGGCATGCACCTTAACCACTAAGCCCTCTCTCCAGCCCTCACATGAATTTTTTATTAGTGGAGAAAAATTGCTTTCATGTTGGTTTATTTACCTGTGGAAAAATTTCATTATTTCCCAGTATGTAAAGGACTGTTGGAGGCTGTGAATTTGGCTTAAAGTAGCCTTGGCAGAAAGGGGTGGCATGTGGCATAAGTCAGCTTGCTTATCAGCTAGTAATTCAGATCTGAGCTGAATCATGGCCAGTGAGTGAAAATCAGGATTGTCCTTCAAGGGCTGTTAGAAAGAGTATCAGGGGACTGCAGAGATGACTTAGCAGTTAGGACACTTGCCAGCAAAGCCAAAGGATCCAGGTTTGATTCCCCAGTACCCAAGGAAAGCCAGATGCACAAGGTGGCACATGTGTCTGGCGTTCATTTGCAATGGCTTGAGGTCCTGGTGCATCCATTCTCTCTTCTCTATTTCTCTCTGCCTCTTTCTGTATATATCAAATAAATAAATAGACTTTTTATAAAAAAAGAATATCAGGAAAAGGCAGGAAGACCTGACATTCATTCCCAGTCCTGGTACTGAGCTTCTAAGCACAGCAAGAAAACATCTCACAGAAGCCAGATGCATCCTCTTTCTCATGGAAGTTCTCTAGTGAGAGATAGGTCCTGTGGTACTGTGGACCTCTGCGTCATCCCTAATGGCTTCTGGGCATTCCCGGGAATTGCTTATGTTCTTGTAACATCATTGTCAAGTTCTTGCTACAGGGTTCTCCCAAGTTTCCTCCCTGTACTGGCCTCATCTTCCTCTTCTGGGGCTGACCCCTCCACTCGCAAAAAATCATTGCACATGGCTTTACTAAGATGTTTTTCAGTACTGGGATGTAGTAGTTTGCCTTCTTTTTAATTTTTATTAATTTTTATTATTTTATTTATTTTTGGAGAGAGACACAGAGAGAGAGAGAGACAGACAGACAGAGAGAGAGAGAGAGAGAGGAAGACAGAGATGGGCACACCAGCAGTCTCTCAGCTGCTGTGAACGAAATCCAGATGCGTGTGCCCCCTTGTGGGCAAGTGCAGCATTGCGCCCTTGTGTCATTTTGCATCTGGCTAAACGTGGGACCTGGAGATTGGAACTGCTGGAGATTGGCAGGCACCTTAACCACTAAGCCATCCCTCCATCCCTGTAGTTTGCCTTCTTGTTGCTGGCACTAAGCACGTGAACAAAAGCAGCTCGTGGGAGGGAGGGAAGGGTTTATTTTGCCTTACAGCCTGGAGGGGAAGCTCCATGATGGCAGGGGAAAACGATGGCATGAACAGAGGGTGGACAGCACATCCTGGACAACATCAGATGGGTGACAGCCACAGGAGAGTGTGCCAAACACTGGCACGGGGAAGCTGGCTCTAACACTCATAAGCCTGTCATCAACCACACACCTCCTCCAGCAAGGCTCCACTTCCCAAATTGCCTCCAGACGAGGACCTGGCATTCAAAACACATGAGTTTATGGAGGGCACTTGAATTAAGCCACCACTGCGACATATACATGCAAGAAAGAAGCAATTTTCACAAGTGGAAAGATTCATTTAGGTTCGTGGTTTGGGGGGTTTTGGTCCAAGGTTAGCTGGCATCAGGTATATTGCTGGGGGCCTGAAATGAGACAGACAGTTATGTGGTAGAAGCATCAGGCAAAAGCTGCTTACCTTAGGGTGTCCAGGAAGCAGAGATAGATAGATATATACAGAGAAATAGAGAGGAAGGGGGCGGGGGCTGGATAAGATCTCCTGCACAAGCATACCCCCGTGACTTACTTCCTCCATCTGAACCCCACCTTATGAAAAGAGCTTCCACTACCTCCCCAAAGAGTGACACTAGCTGAGGACCAAACCTTCACATCTGAGACCGTGGGGGACATTTCATACTCAAACCATGCCACAGGGCCCCACTCATGCCAGCACAAGCAGAGACAAAGAAACAGAGCAGTAGTGTTTAAGACGAGGAGCTGAGCAATCAAACTTCTCGAGTTCAAGTCCAGGCTCTGACTCTTCCCACTTGCGTGACCTTAAGCAGCTTACGTTATCGCTCTGCACTTCATTTTCTCCAAGACGAAGCTGCCAATCAGCGTTTCTTCAGTGGATTGCTGTGCTGAGTAAATAAGTTAACAAGAGTTTATATCTATGGTCAGCTTGACAGGACCTGGCACTCAGGGAATGGGCATACCTGTGAGGGATTATTTTGATTAGGTTAATTGAGGTTCCTGGGAAGACCCGCCATAACTATGGGCTGTACCATTCCATGGGCTGGACTGAAAGGAGAGTGAGCATGCGTCACTCTCTGCTTTCTTTCTTTTTCTCTTTTTCTTTTCTTTTTTTTTTTTTTTTCTGTTTTGGTTTTTCGAGGTAGGGTTTCACTCTAGCCCAGTCTGACCTGGAATTTACTATGTAGACTGAGGGTGGCCTCAAACTCATGGCAATCCTCCTACCTCTTGCCTCCCAAATGCTGGGATTAAAGGTGTGTGCCACCACGTCTGGCTACGCCTTCCTCCCTCCCTCCCTCCCTCCCTCCCTCCCTCCCTCCTTCTTTCTTCCTTCCTTCTTTCCTTCCTTCCTTCCTTTCTTTCTTTCTTTCCCTTCCTT
The DNA here is from genome assembly GCA_036365145.1 of Orientallactaga sibirica. NCBI lineage: Eukaryota > Metazoa > Chordata > Mammalia > Rodentia > Dipodidae > Orientallactaga > Orientallactaga sibirica. The sequence continues at coordinate 2,044,677 of JAEOAD010002086.1, read as the reverse complement.
TCTCTTCCTCCCCTCCTTCCTTCCCTCCTGCCCTCCTTTCATTCCTCCCTCCTTCCCTTCATTCTTCCCTCCCTCCCTCATTTCTTCCTCTCTTTTTCTTTTTTTAATTTTAGAGGGATACACACACACACACACACACACACACACACACACACACACAGAATTGGCACACCAGGGCCTCAGCCATTGCAATCGAACTCCAGACACTTGCCCCACCTAGTGGGCATGTGTGACCCTGTGCTTGCCTCACCTTTGTCTGTCTGGCTAACGTAGAATCTGGAGAGTCAAACATGGGTCCTTAGGCTTTGCAGGCAAGCGCCTTAACCACTAAACCATCTTTCCAGACTTCTTTTCTCTTTGTTTTGTTAGGGTTTCACTCTAGTCCAGGCTAACCTGGAATTCACTATGTACTCTCAAGGTGGACTTGAACTCACAGCAATCCTCCTACCTCTAACTCCCCAGTACTGGGATTAGAGGCATGCACCACCACACCTGGCTCACACTCTGCTTTCTGACTGTGAATCAATGCGACCAGCTCTTCTCCTCCTGCTGCTACTACAATGGACTGTCGCTCTGGAACTGTAAACTGACACGAAGCCTCATCTGCCTTAATCTCTCCCTCAAGGTGCCTCTGTTCAGGTATTATACGTCACAGTAACTAATTCAGTTTAAGGAGAGCACGTGGTGTGCGTATAAGCCTCGCCGAATGCTAGCTGTTAGAGAGGGTTGCAATGGTTGAGACATACCACTGAAGGCTTGAGATTAGGAGAAAACTATTGCCTTGGGAAGAAACAATGTGGAGTTGGGTCTCAGATACTGTTGCTTCAAGAATCCACCAGGAGGATGGAGAGAAGGCTTGGCGGTTAAGATGTTTGCCTGCAGAGCCAGAGGACCCAGGTTCAATTCCCCAGTACCCACGTAAGCCAGATGAACAAGGTGGTGCAAACATCTGGAGTTCATTGGCAGTGCATAGCAGCCCTGGCGCTTCCTATCCTCTCTTTCAAATAAATAAATAAAATATTCAGCTGAGTATGGAGGTGCACTCTGGCTCAGGCTGACCTGGACTTAATCCCAGCACTCAGGGAGGCAGAGGTAGGAGGATCCTCCTACCTCTGCCTCCCGTGAGGGATTAAAGGCGTGCGCCACCAGGCCACCCTGAGACTACATATTATTAGTCAGCTTTCTGTTGCTGTGACAAACTCCCTGGCACAAATCAACGTAACAGAGGGGAAGGTTGATTTTGGCTCACGGTTGTAGGGGTTTCAGTCCTTGGTCTGTCGGCGCTGTTGCTTTTAGGCCCGTGGTGAGATGAGGCATCATGGTGGAGGGCAAAGCCGCTCACCTCACGGTGGCTGAACGGTGAGGAGAGGACAAGAGGGGGGGCACGAGAAGCTACATCTCCCTCTTGAGGGTGGTCTACTTCCTGCAAATGCCTACAACTTTCCCCACATCCTGATATTTCTACCACCTCTATTAAGCTATGGTTAATCCATGCACAGGGGCAGTGCCTTCATGATCCAATCAGCCCCCAAAGGCCCCACCAGCCACATTGGGGGACCAGGTCTCGAACAGGTGAGTTTGGGGAATATTTCACACATAGGCTGTAGCCAGTCATTTCCCCAGATAGGGTTTTGACCCTTCCTTATGTTTACACAACCATGATCTCATTCAAATGTTTTGTCTTGTTTTGAACAAAAACACTCTGGGTCTCACTCTATAGAACTCACTGTGTAGTCCTGGGCTGGCCTTGAACCCACAGCGATCCTCCTACCTCTGCCTCTCAAGTGCTGTGATTAAAGGCGTGCACCGTCACACCCGGTTTCATTCAGATACTGTGCAAAAAAAATGGCAGTCTTCTACCCTGAGGAAGAATTCTCCTGGCATTTGTAGGACAGGGACCCAGCGGCAGGGGTGTGGAGGGCCTCCGGGACCTCAGGATGCTTCTATGAGTTTGAAAATATTAAAACAGGTCTGGGCTGGAGAGTTGGCTTAGCAGTTATTGTGCTTGCCTGCAAAGCCAAAGGACCCAGGTTCGATTCCCCAGGACCCGCCTTAGCCAGATGCATAAGGTGGCACCCGTTCTCTCTCTCTCTCTCTCTCTCTTTCTCTACTTTCCTCTTTCTCTCTCTCAAATAAAATAAAATAAAATAAAATAAAACAAAACAAAACAAAATAAAATAAAATAAAATAAGGTTAAAAAAAAACAGGTCCTTTTTACCATAGTCGTCTAGTTTTGGGTCTGGTACTGCTGATGACAACTGCCTTGAAGAAAAATCTGAGGTCCTTCAAAAGATGTCCAGTAGCTGGCCGAGTAAGAAGACAGGCTTGGCAGCTGGCAGTGATTGTGAGTAGTGTTCCATGGATGCATCCGGGGAAGTTGGGACCTGCGTGCTTGCTGTCCCTCATGGCATGCTGTCATTATGCTCTGGCTTTCCTGACTTCTAGTCCCACCACTCCGCAGAGATAATTTTCTTGAAAATTGCCTATGTTCAGGCTGGCCCGCAAAGCCGAAGGGCCCAGGTTCGATTCTCCAGGACCCACGTAAAGCCAGATGCACAAGGTGGCCCATGCATCTGGAGTTTGTTTGCAGTGGCCTGAGGTCCTGATGGACCCATTCTTTCTATCTGCCTCTTTCTCTCTCTCAAATAAGTAAGTAAATAAAATAAAAGAATTTTAAAAGTTTTTAAAAAATTGCTTATGTTTTACAAGTTTCTGTGTCAACAGCATTCTCTCTTTTTTTAAAAAATATTTATTTTGAGAGAGAGAAGGAGAGGCAGATAAAGAGAGAGAAAGAATGTGCATATCAAGTCCTCTAGCCACTGCAAATGAACTTCAGACACATGCACCCTCTTGTGCATCTGGCTTGCATGGGTACTGGGGAATTGAACCTGGGTCCTTAGGCTTCACAAGCAAGTGCCTTAACCACTAAGCCATCTCTCCAGCCCCACAGCATTCTCTTAATCCATGCCTTCCTTCTCAGCTCTCTAGAACAGTTGGCACTAATAGAATCTCAAGTGGATGTCCTCTTGCTTCTGATCTCCCAATTTCCCAGAAACCTCTGGTTGTTTCCACGGCCTTCTTTTCTCCCTAAATGTTATCATGGCCCAAGGCTTTGTCTTTGACATTTTAAAAATACTTTCCACACTTTCTTCTTTCATGACTTATTCTGTGCTGTAGTTTCAGATAAAATTCATCTGTAAATGAATTCCAAATTCATATCATTCACTTTGACATTTCCCTGGTGTGTTCTCACTCTTTCAACTATCTTTTCACCTTCCTATTTAGATATTCAGTTGAAACTTTAATCTCAAAGTTTCTATCTTTATAATAACAATTATTATAGATACATTTCAATGTCTAGCATTATTATTTTCTAATGGTACCAAAGTCTACATTAATACACATTTAAACTTTCAAGTCATTGTTTTCAATTAAAATTTTTTTAAAATATATTTTATTTAGCCGGGCGTGGTGGCGCATGCCTTTAATCCCAGCACTCAGGAGGCAGAGGTAGGAGGATCGCCGAGAGTTCGAGGCCACCCTGAGACTACATAGTTAATTCCAGGTCAGCCTGGACCAGAGTTAGACCCTACCTTGCAAAACCAAAAAAAAAAATAAATAAATAAATAAATAAATAAATAAAGTAAAAATTTTATTTTTCTTTATTTGAGAGACACAGAGAGAGAAAGAGGCAGATAGAGAGAGAATGGGCATGCTAGGGCCTCCAGCCACTGCAAATGAAGCTCCAGACGCATGTGCCCCTTTGTGCATCTGGCTTACATGGGTCCTGGGGAGCTGAACCTGGGTCCTTGGGCTTCATAGGAAAGTGCCTTAACCGCTAAGTCATCTCTCTAGTCCTCATTTTTTTTTTTTTTTGTAGAGACTTGCTCTAGCCCAGGCTGACCTACAATTCACTCTATATTCTCAGGGTGGCCTCGAGCTCATGGGGATCCTCCTACCTCGGCCTCCCAAGTGCTGGGATTAAAGGCGTGCGCTACCATGCCCCACAATGTTTTCAACTTGTAAAAACTACTCTACTGTAAGAAAAATGCATTGAACATAACAACTTGGTATATTGACACATGTACATGCACACATATGTAATTGAAACAAAATGTCTCAAAACAGAAACTTACTCTTTTTTATAGTTGGATATAGAATGTCCCCCCGTAGGTACATGTGTTTGAACACTTGGTCCCTAGTTGGTGATGCTGTTTGGGAAGGCTGTGGAAGCTTTGCGAGGAGGGGCCCAGCTAGAGGATGTGGGTGGCTGAGAGACAGCCTTGTGGTTTATGGCCTGGCCCTACTTCCTGTGCTCTTTGCTTTAAGAACCAACCAGGTATGCGTGACTGCCTCTTGCTGCCTTCCTTTCCCTACCAATAATGGACTGTACCCTGCAACTATCCCTTTCCGCCTAAGTTGCTTCTTTTTATTTATTTAATTTTATTTATTTATTTGGGGGATGGGCATGTCAGGGCCTTTAGCCACTGCAAATAAACTGCAGACACATGAGCCACTTTGTGCATCTGGCTTTACGTGGAGACTGCGGAATCAAACTTGAGTCCTTAGGCTTTGTAGAAATGTGCCTTAACCATTGAGCAATCTCTCGAGTCCTTAAGTTGCTTCCTTTAATTTTGTTTTTTGGGTTTTTTTTTTTTTTTTTGAGGTAGGGTCTCACTCTAGCTCAGGCTGACCTGGAATTCACTATGTAGTCTCAGGGTGGCCTTGAACTCATGGTGATCCTCCTAATCTCTGTCCCCCGAGTGCTGGGATTAAAAGTATGCGCCACCACACCTGGCTAAATTGGTTCTTTTTATAAAATTTTTAAAAATTTATTTTATTTACTTGAGAGAGAGAGAGGCAGATAGAAAGGGAGAATGGGCGTGCCAGGGCCTCTAGCCATTGCAAACGAACTCCAGACACATGCGCCACCTTGTGCATCTGGCTTACGTGGGTCCTGGGGAATCGAACCGAGGTCCTTTGGCTTTGCAGGCAAGTGCCTTGACCACTAAGCCATCCCTCCAGCCTTAAGTTGCTTCTTATCAGGTCACAGCAACAAGAAAATTAACGAATAAACCCATACTCTGAGTGGTCCACTCTCATCGGTTTCATTCTCCTTAATAAGCTGGTTGTGAGGCTCAATGGGTAAAATGCCTGCCACGCGAACAGGAGGGGTCAGTGGGGTCCCGTATAAAAGCTGGGTGTGGTGGTGTGCCCCTGCACTCTCAGTGCTGCGGAGGCAGAGGCAAGAGGGCCACTAGAGCTCACAGGCTGGCTAGCCTAGTTGGTGAGCTCTATCTAGCTTTAGCAAGAGACCCTCTCTCAAACAATTGTGGAAGACCCCTGATATCATTGCTGGCCTCCAACACACATGTGTATGGTATGTATTCATACATATACACATACATATCCCCACAATGCAAACACTCATGCACACACATCACATATACATGTAAAGGAAAAAAAAAAACCCTGCTGGGCTGGAGAGATGCCTTAGCAAAGCCAAAGGACCCTGGTTTGATTCCCCAGAACCTATGTAAGCCAGATGCACATGGTGGCCCTGAATCTGGAGTTCATTTGTAGTGGCTGGATTCCCAGGTGTCCACATTCTCTCTCTTTCTAATAAAGAAATAAAAATATATAAATTAAAAAAATTTTATTATTATTTTATTTATTTTTGGAGAGAGACACAAAGAGAGACAGACAGAGAGAGGGAGAGGAAGACAGATAGAGATGGGCGCGCCAGCAACCTCTCAGCTGCTGTGAAAGAAATCCAGATGCGTGCGCCCCCTTGTGGTCAAGTGCAGCATTGTGCCCTTGTGTCACTTTGCATCTGGCTAAACGTGGGACCTGGAGATTGCAACCAGGTTCTTAGGCTTAGCAGGCAGGCGCCTTAACCTCTAGGCCATCTCTCTAGCCCTAAAATTTTTTTTTTAACTTTTAAAAAATTGCTGTGACCCAGCAAGGGTATATGCACTGCAGTTTCAAAAATCCTGCTTTTCAATAACCTCTGATTTTACCCTCTTCTGACTTCCAGATCAAATGTCACTGAGTCAGAGGGTTATTTTCAAAATGTCTTTCATATTCTGTCTCTTTTCTAATTTTCTCTGTCTGTCTTTCAAATGTCACCTTCTCTGGGAAGCCTTTCCAGGTTTCCTCGGCTGGAGAAAATTTCCCTCTCCTCTAAACAACTCTGGGTTTATCTCCCTTAAATTACTTACCCAGGTAAAATTACACCCCCCCATGACTTTTTGTTTTCTGAAATCACTTTAGTTTTCTTCTCAGAGCTTGACAACTGACAAGATATGATGTATTTTTATATGTGTGTTTATTTCTTGTGAGACCAAGATGGGAAGAGCTTAATGTCCTTAGCCCTTAGAACGACCTGTGCTTGAGACATGGAGTGTTAACAGCCTCTACCACCACCATAGCCAGAGGGCTGGGGAGATATCTCAGCAGGTGAAGGTGCTTGCTTACAAAATCTGCCAGCCTGAGGTGGCTTCCCTAGCACTCATGAAAAGCCAGAGGCCCTGGAGTTCCACTGTAGTGGTTCATTTTCTCTGTGTTCCTAAATAAATAAAAAATATATATATTGAAAAAAGGGCTGGAGAGATGGCTTAGCGGTTAAGGCGCCTGCCTGCTAAGCCAAAGAACTCCGGTTCCAATCTCCAGGTCCCACGTTTAGCCAGATGCAAAGTGACACAAGGATGCAATGCCGCACTTGACCACAAGGGAGCACACGCATCTGGATTTCGTTCATAGCAGCTGAGAGGCTGCTGGCACACCCGTTCTCTATCTGTCTTCCTCTCCCTCTCTCTCTGTTTCTCTCTCAAAAAAAAATATTGAAAAAAAAACATGGCCAGAGGATTTCATTCCCAGAACCACTGTTAAGAAAACAAACAACAATAAAATGCTGGGTGTGGAGGCATGTACTTGCAATCTGAGCGCTAGGGAGACAGAGACAAGAGAATCCTTGGGGTTCTCTGGCCAGCCAGCTTAGCCTACTTGGCAAGTTCTAGGCTGGTGAGAGACCCTGTCTCAAAGACAGTGATGGATAGTCTGGAGAGATGGCTTAGTGGGTAAGGCGCTTGCCTGTGAAGCCTAAGGACCCATGTTTGACTCTCCAGATCCCACATAAGCCAGATGCACAAAGATGAAGCAAGCGCAAGGTAGCACATGCCCACGAGGTGGCGCAAGCTTCTGGAGTTCCATTGCAGTGGCTGAGACCCTGGTGTGCCAATTCTCTATATCTCCCTCTGTCTCTCTCTAAATAATAATAATAATAATAATAATAATAATAATAATAATAAAGACAGCAGTGGTGCCTAAGGAGCAATACCCAACTGTTATATATATACATACATATGCATATACATCCACTCACCCCCAAATGAACACACACACACACACACAACACAAACAAGAAAAACATGGTCCAAGAGAATAAATGGAGGAATGACTCCCAGCAGCAATGAAGATCAACACTTCTTTTAGATCTGGAAAATCTCCCTGCAACCATATGTTTTTTCCCCTCAGCCAGCCCATCCTCCTGAGAAAGGCATTGTGTGTGCTGACCAAGTTGATGCCTCGATTCACTGCGATGCACAGAGCAGTTTACTGTGAATGGTTCCAATTAAGACCCATTCTCCGAGCGGAGAGAGCCGGCTATTCAACCTCAACACCTGGCTGTTCCACAGTAGGGGTGGGGAGCGGGCTGGAAAAGGAGATTGGCAGCACTCAAACCACTGCTACGATGCGCAGGGGTTCATCAGAAAAAAAGTGGCCACCATCCAAAGCCTGTGAAATGACACATAGCACCCCAGTCCCACTCCTCCTTTGTTCTCAATCCACCACTTGTCATTGTACAAAATGCATAAAAGGAGACTCTCTGTCACAGAATTGCTTTGAATGGGATGAAAAAAAGTGTGAATGAACAGTCGGTGGTTAAGAATCTGTATAAATGAACTGTGCACCGATTAGAAGTCTGAATGAAGTAGACCACTGTTCTCGTTCAAAGATGCCTGGGGGAGAAGAGGGGCGGGGTAGAAACCACGGCTGGGAATTTTTTAGGTTATCCACTGGGCACAGAATTGTCCCTAGAGTAGGTGGTTCCTGTAATTTTTAAAAATATATATTTTATAATTATTCATTTATTTGACACAGAGAGAAAGAGAGGCAGGGAGAGAGAGAGGGAGAGAATGGGTGTGTGCCAGGGCCTCCAGCTGCTGCAAATGAACTCCACATGCATGCACTGCAACCTTGTGCATCTGGTTTATGTGGGAACTGGGGAATCAAACCTGGGTCCTTTGGCTTTGCAGGCAAGTGCCTTAACCACTAAGCCACTCCTCCAGCCCTGTAATTTTTTTTTAAAAAAAGATTTATCTTATTTATTTATTAGAGACAGAGAGGGTAGAGAGAGAGAGAGAGAGAGTGAGAATGGGCATGCCAGGGTTTCTAGCCACTGCAAACGAACTCCAGACTCATATGCCACCATATGGACCTGGAGAATCAAACCTGGGTCCTTTGGCTTTGCAGGCAAGCATCTTGACCTCTAAGCCTGGTTCCTGGAATTTATAGGCCCCTCTCTAGCAGGCAAGGACATACGGCAGCTCCTAAGCTCAAAAAGGACTGTGGGTTTCACATCCGGTGCACACTGAGTCATTCACTGTGATGCAACTGACTCGCAATACAAACTGCATCTCATCTTCCCATCCATGGCAGGGGGAAAGGGAGGCCACCTTCATGCCCATTCTCAGATTCCGATGGCACTCTTAGTCTGGTGGACCCACTGAGGTGGTCGTCTTGACATTCCCTCAGGGCTTGCAGGGTCCCCCTCAGCGGCTGAAAGTTGGGCAGTTTTTGGAGAATCGTGTTAAAAGGGAGGACATTTAGGACTGGGGGCAAAGCCACTTTCTTCCTTGAACCACTGGCCGCCTCTCCATCCGTTCAGCCTGAACACGACGACTAAGTGCTTGTAGTGTGAGCTATTCCACAAAGACCTTTGACTCCAAGTCAATTCAAGTACATCAGCAACATAATGAATCCATTCGGGAAACCACACCGGAATTATGCACTTAGCTGGTTAACGAATGAACAAGGGTTAAGACTCAGGCCTCCAGACTTCTAGGCACATGCACACACATCTGCAATGAATATATATATATATATATATATATATATATATATATATATATATATTACATCTTTTTTTTTTTTTTTTTTTTTTTTGTTTTTTCAAGGTAAGACCACCTTCTAGTCCAGGCTGACCTGGAACTCACTATGTACTCTCAGGGTGACCTCGAACTCACGACGAGTGCTGGGATTAAAGGCGTGCGCCACCACACCCGGCCAAATTTCTTTTTCACTGTAGAAGTGACTTTCTCATATGTGAAAGAGCTCTAATATATGAGATGTGGCTGTACCTAATAAAAATGATGACAGCTCATTTCTTGGGGACTACTCCTTTAAACAGCCTTAATGAATCCAGTGAGATAAACGTAATGATCAGGGATACTTTTCAAGCTGTTCTGTAAGATTGCTGGTGATCTCTCTTCACCCCTAATCACCCAGGGACGCCTCTTCAGAGAGCCGTGGGTATCTCTGTAGTCTGAAGAGCCTCAATGTGAGTCCTATGCTGCCCGAGCCTGAACTGCATTAAAATTCTTCTCTTTGCAGAGTAAAGCCAGCTTCATTTTCGTTGCTCTTCGCATGCCTGTCCAGCTCCATTAGAAGGACAGTTGGAAGGAAAAGCGAGGGCGATGTCACCTGTCCAGGGCATTGACGAGTGGCCTGAAGCCATGCCATGCAGTTGGATGACAGGAAGTCAGAGTCACTGATGACAACAGGGGGAGAGCCAGACTCTGCCATGGACCCTAGAGGTCGTGCCACCCGGCTCTTGGGATAGGGTGGACATTTGGCAGTGAGGGGGTTAAAGTGATGCAATACGTTAGCCTGGAGCTGGGACTAGGTTGATCCAGTTCCCCTTTGCCAGGGCTTGGTCCTGATGCCACTCGAGCAGGGAAGTGCCCATTTGACCACAGGCCTTAAGAAGTGAAATTGTAGGGAATTTAGGAATTTGGTCTCCTGTTTTCTCAAGTATTATTTTTAGCTGTATTGTGTAAGTTACCTGGGCCATAGATTGGTCTTTTGTATCTAAATGATTGTCTGTTAAAGCTCACCTTCACCTTTTTTTTTTTCTTCTGGATGTGAGTGGGTTGTGGGTCTTTTTTTTTATTTTAACCTCCAGATGCGTGTGCCCCCTTGTGCATCTGGCTTACATGGGTCCTGGGGAGTCAAACCTGGGGCCTTTGGCTTTGCAGGCAAGTGCCTTAACTGCTAAGCCATCTCTCCAACCCAGGTTGTGGGTCTTTTAAAGACTGTAATGAGAACTGGAGACTTTTTTCCCCCTCACTGAACTGCACGGACATTCAACAAATTTTAAAACCATTTGCAGGGGTTTTATGAACTTCTTGAATCTCATTAATGGCATAAGTACAGCATTTAGAGAGCTCAAAGAAGCTGATAAGATACGATCACGACCCAGCTCAGCAGTCTCCAGGGGTCTCTGGAAGGCAGACGAGAAGGAATTTTGCCAGCGACCACCCTACATGGCAGCTGCAACTCCCCAGGGCTCCAGCCTGAGGGCACCTGTTTCCAGACTCAGTACCCATGTGAGCTGAGTGCTTACGTCTGGGTGTTTACACACCTGCCTACCAGTTCTCTAACAACCTTTCATCTTTATATTATCTATATATCTGTCTACCTTTCCCAGTACTTATTTCATAATTTTATCATCCATCTCTAGCATCACACATCTATCATCATTTACATATCTCTCATTAACCATTAAGAGTCTATTAGTCCTTCCTCTAGCCATCTTCCAACTAACTCTCTATATCATGTTTCCTCTACCAAACACTGATCGTTTATTAATGTGTTACCTATCTATATCTGTCTGTATCTATCAATCATCCATCATGTTTTCTAGCTTTCTTTCTAACTATCTCTTATCTACTTATTATCCATCACCTATTTGTATCTATCTGTCATCTCTCTATCAACCATCTGTCATTTATTATCTATGAATCATCTGAACCTGTCTTTATGATCTATCATCTATTTCTTCTTTTTATTTTTTTGGTTTGTTTTTGTTTTTTGTTTTTTGAGGGAGGGTCTCACTCTAGCTCAGGCTGACCTGGAATTCACTATGTAGTCTCAGGGTGGCCTTGAACTCATGGTGATCCTCCTACCTGACTCCTGAATGCTGGGATTAAAGGCATGTGCCACCATGCCTGGATCCCTATTATCTATTTCTATCTACTGCCTGTTGATTGATCATCTCTTAGTTCTCTCTCATCAACTATATACATATTCACCTACTTGCCGTCTATTATCTATATCATGTATGTATGTGTGTGTCATCATCTGTCTCCCTTTCTCTCTCTCCATGTATCTATCCACATTCTGTATATCTAGGTGGCACAGTTGACACCCAAGGGCAGTGATGTTAAAACTGTGGCAAAGCCGGGCATAGTGGCACACGCCTTTAATCCCAGCACTCGGGAGGCAGAGGTAGGAGGATCGCTGTGAGCTTAAGGCCAGCCTGAGACTACATAGAGAATCCCAGCCTGGGCTAGAGAGAGACCCTGCCTGAAAAAACAAAAGGAGCCGGGCGTGGTGGCACACGCACAGGTAGGAGGATTGCCATGAGTTCGAGGCCACCCTGAGACTACATAGTGATTCCAAGTCAGCCTGAGACAGAGTGACACCCTACCTCGAACCCCCCCCCAAAAAAAACCAGAAGCCTAAGCAAACAACAACAACCAAAATTTGTGGCAAAAGGCTGCGCACAAAGGGGTCCGTGTTCGCCATTTCCTAACAGTGGTCGTGTGCCCTCCGCCATCGAGGCAGGCGGAGCTTGTGTCACACTGACTGATAACTCTTGAAGCTGGTCCTGGAAACTCACTAGAGGGAAATGGAATCAACTTGTGCACCTCAAAAGGTACTGGGGTCATAGACTGTAAAAAGACATATATGATAGACCCTGGAAAAGTTGCCAAGGTCATTAGAAGGGCACACAATAGTGAGTCCTTGCTTGCTCTTCTTTTTAATATTTTTAATTTACTTTTTTTTTTTTTTTTTTTGGTTTTTCGAGGTAGGGTCTCACTCTGGTCCAGGCTGACCTGGAATTAGCTATGTAGTCTCAGGATGGCCTCGAACTCACAGCAATCCTCCTACCTCTGCCTCCCGAGTGCTGGGATTAAAGGTGTGCACCACCACGCCCGGCCTTTTTAATATTTTTAATTTACTTTTATTTATTTGTTAGAGAGAGAGAAAAAATGGGCACGCCAGGGCCTCTGGTCACTGCAACAAACTGCACACTCATATGCCACCTTGAGCATCTGGCTTATGTGGGTACTGGGAAGTTGAACCTGGGTGCTTAGGCTTCACAGGCAAGCGCCTTAACCACTAAGCCATCTCTTCAACCCAGCTTACTTTTCTTAAAGCAGAGCAGAGACCCAGTTTCACAGTCAGATTTGCCCCCGGCTAACTCTCCTGAACTTGGACATGACTCTTGCATTTCCAGAGCCTCCTGTTTTCCTTTCCTTTTTTCTTTTTCCTTTCTTGTCTTTTTTTTTTTTCCGGTAGGGTCTGGCTCTAGCTTAAGCTGATCTGGAATTCACTATGTAGTCCCAGGCTGGCCTCAAACTCACGGGGATCCACCTACCTTGGCTTTCTGAGTGCTGGGATTAAAGGCACGGCCTGTTTTCCTTTCCTTTCCTTTCCTTTCCTTTCCTTTCCTTTCCTTTCCTTTCCTTTCCTTTCCTTTCCTTTCCTTTCCTTTCCTTCCCTTCCCTTCCCTTCCCTTCCCTTCCCTTTCCTTTCTTTTTAAAAATATATTTTATTTATTTGAGAGAGAGAGAAAGAGAAAGAGAGAGAGAATGGGTGCACCAGGGCCTCCAGCCACTGCAAATGATCTCCAGATGCATGTGCCTCCCTGTGCATCTGGCTTACACAGGTCCTGGGGAATCGAACCCAGGTTCTTTGGCTTTGCAGGCAAACGCCTTAACAGCTAAGCCACTTTCTCCAGTCCCCGTTTTCCTTTTCTAACCAAGCCCATGAAGACAACACTAATAATATGTATAACACGGTGACAGAAGAAGTAAGTCCAAATTAGCTTAGTCAAAGGTGATCATTTGAATTAATGTCCAGCGTGTGGTGCATTCATTATTGAATGTGACCAGGCCATGCTGGGGACTTACAAAGACACCCTTAGTATTTCCTGATACTGTGGGCTTCTTTGGGGCATTTTTTGATCTTTTTCCCAAAAGGGAGAATGTAAAGTGGGTGAGAGATGTTCCCATGTGGAAGGACAGAAAGTGGCCTAGGTGTGCTATTTTCTTTTCTTTTTAAAAATATTTAATTTATTTTTTTTTACTTGAAAGAGGGTAAGATACATATATATGGAGAGAGAGAGAGAGAGAATGGGTGTGCCAGGGCTTCCAGCCACTGCAACCAAACTCCACATGCATGTACCACCTTTGTATCTGACTTATGTGGGTCCTGGGGAATTGAACCTGGGTCCTCAGGCTTCATAGGCAAGTGCCCTAACTGCTAAGCCACCTCTCTAAGCCTCTTTTCTTTTTTAGTCAATTAATTAATTTGAAAGCAGAGAGAAATAGAGAAGAGAGAGAGAGAATGAGACTAGGTGCACCAGGGACTCTAGCCACTGCAAATGAGCTCCAGATGCATGTGTCGCTTTGTGAATCTGGGTTTACATGGGCACTGGGGAGTTGAACCTGGGTTCTTAACCTCTAAGCCATCTCTTTAGCCCTTTTTGTCCATTTTTTTTTGTTGTTGTTGTTGGTTTTTTTTTCCCCCAAGGGAAGGTTAAATCCAGGGTTTGCACACGCTAGAAAAGCCCTCTATCAACTGCTCTATACTCAAGCCCTCGTATAGTACTTTTAACAATGGTTTTCTTTAGTTCTGGTACAAAAATAACAAGTTTCACCATGACCTTTTCAACATGTATATTATTGTACTTTCACTTTGACAATTTAAAGGCACCTGTAATATAGTTACTTACATATAAAACATGGCATATTCTGAATTCAACCCCACGAAGAGGGGAACTGTAACAAAAAAACTCCTTTCAGGAAAAAATAATAGCTTATTTACTTTTAAATAGAAATTGCAGGCTAATATAGTAGATAGAATATTATGCTGGCTTTTCCCCCGCTGAGACCCAGTGAGATTTTTGAGCTCTTTATCCATAATATGATTTTTCCCCCACCCATAGTAACAAGATCTTCCCATTGGAAGAGGAAGCCAGAACCTCTTGTAGCCATCACTCTTGGAGTTAAGTTCTTTTCTGTTTGTATTTAGGCAGGGTCTCTAGATGGGTAATTATTTTTATATCAAGGCAAAAAAGGGATACCATTATACCAATTTATAAAGCTGACACTTCCCCATGTGAGGTGATGGAAGAGAAGAAATGATGAATAAAGAAATGTAAATGTGTGTATCATCACATTAGCACTTCACATTTTTAAAACTGTCTAAAATTGAATTTATTTATGGCCACTGATTTATGAGTCTTGTTTTCATTTGGCTCTTTGTTCCCTCTTGCAACACTGTATCCATTTTTTTTGTCCATTTAAAAAATTATTTCTTTATTCATGAGAGAGGGGGAGAGAATGGGTGCACCAGGGCCTCTGGGCACTTCCAAATGAACTCCAGATGCATGCACCCCCTTGGGCATCTGGCTTTAAGTGGGTACCGAGGAGTTGAACCTGGGTCCTTAGGCCTTGCAGGCAAATGCACTAACCACTGAGTAATCTCTGTAGCCTTTTTTTTTGGGTCCATTTTTTTTTTTTTTTTTTTTTTTGAGGGAGGGTCTCACTCTAGCTCAGGCTGACCTGGAACTCACAGCAACTCCTCCCTCTGCCTCCCAAGTGCCACCACACCCAGTGCTTTTCCCTTCTCTTCCCTTCCCTTCCCTTCCCTTCCCTTCCCTTCCCTTCCCTTCCCTTCCCTTCCCTTCCCTCCCCTTTCCCCTCCCCCCCCCTCCTCCCTCCCCTCCCCTCCCCTCCCCCCCCCCCCTCCCCCCTCCCCCCCTCCCCCCTCCCCTCCCTCCCTCCCCTCCCCCTCCCCTCCCCTCCCCTTTTCTTTCTTCTTCTCTTCTCTTCTCTTCTCTTCTTTTCTCTTCTCTTCTCTTCTTCTCTTCTCCTTCTTTTTTGTTTTGTTTTGTTTTTTTCGGTAGGGTTTCACTCTAGCTCAGGCTGACCTGGAATTCACTCTGTAGTCTCAGGGTGGCCTCGAACTCACAGTCATCCTCCTACCTTTGCCTCCTGAGTGCTGGGATTAAAGGCGTGGGCCAGTGCTCTTTTTTTTTTTTAATTTAATTTTTTTAAAGGAACTATTAACCCCTGAGGAACTACTGAGGAATTAGCTGTCTGACGCAGTGGCGCAGTGGGTGGGTAGTTCCGGCTACCCTCTCTCCCATCCCCTAGGGAAAAGTGCAATTGGGTCTGTGTCTAGAAGATGGCGCTGTCTGCAGCACAGCGCAAAGGCACGATTAGAGAGGAGGGCAAGGGTTCTAATGGCTGTGGAAGTATGAATTGTTAATTTTAACAGGAGCACTAATTTCCCGTGTTAATTGGAAATGTGTTTGGGACTGTCAACAAACCTGATGAGCCGGATCTCCTTTGTAGCCTGTCTGTAGGAGAACTGAGGACCTCCTGGGAGGAACCCATTCTCACAGAGCCAGCTGCTAGTGAGCTGGACCAGTCCTTTGGTCCTGGACCCCAAATGCCAGTTGTGCCCGTGGCTCTGGAAGTGGCTCTCAAGTCCCAGGAACACAAGTCTGTATCTTGCAGGGTGGAGAAAGGAAATTATAAAAGCGATGGAAGGAGATGCTTCACTGAACGTTCAGGGAAGCATCAAGGCACAAGCTACACGGCCTGGGGACCCTTCTAGTGGAGTGTAACCCCGAGGGGCCGTTCAGAGCAGATCCCGGGTGACAGCGTCCTGCCACCCGGTTCCATGACCAGAGCTTTGGAGCCATTGTTAACAGCGGCAGTGACCATCTCGTCCAGTGTTTGTTGTCCTGCCTGCCCTGTGCCGGGGGTTTGCTGGTCTTCTCAGCTAGATTTCGGAGTAAGCTTAGGAAGCAGATTCGGCTTTTGGTCTTAGGTTGCAGAAGAGGAAATGGAGGCGGACTTATGTGGATCCAGAACTAAGAAGTTGCAAGAAAGACCTGGCTTGAACTCAAATGGGCACATGGCTTGCCCTCGGAACCAGTGTCTTTGCCAGCAACTGGAGGTGCCCATACCCTATGCCTGGAGGAGAGGAGAAGGTCGTGGTGGCAAAGGGTACTGAGCCACTCTTGAGTGGCACTGCCTTGAGGCCTTTGATCTGGAGCTGAGCCAGACCTTGAAGACCTGGGATTGGGAGACAGGCCAGGAATTTCAGGGAGGAGTCTAGAAGGACAGAGAGATGATGATGAAGACGGGCCACAGGGTCACCCAGCCTGTTAGGATGGGGAGACTTTTAAGCCTGCCCCCCAACAACACACCTCCTCCAGCAAGGCTCTGCCTCCCAAATGGCCATCAACTGGGAACCAAGCGTTCAAAACACACGAGCTTATGGGAGACATCGGATTCGAACCACCACAGGAAGCTATCTTCAAATGTTCCCGTCTTCTCGGATCACTGTGGGATGGAGAAGGAAGTTGGGCAGGAAATTTGCTGTTATAACACAGGGAGAGGATTGATTTCTTTCCCCTTCAAAAATATTTTTGTTGGGCTGGACAGATGGCTTAGTGGCTAAGGCATTTGCCTGTGAAGCCAAAGGACCCAGGTTCTATTCCCTGGACCCATGTAACCCAGATGCACAAGGTGGCGCATGCATCTGGCGTTCCTTTGCAGTGGCTAGAGGCCCTGGCATGTCCATTCTCTCTCTCAAATAAATCAAATCAAATTGAAATTTTAAAAGATTAAAAAAGAAAAAAATATTGACGAGAGAGAGAGAGCATGCATTTGATTGCACAAGGGCCTTTTTGTCACTGCAAACCAACTCCAGGAGCATATGCTATTTTGTGCTTTATGTAGGAACTTAGGGAATTGAAATGGGATCATTGGGCTTTCCAAGCAAGTGTTTTTAACCACAGGGTCATCTCCCCAGCACCCCCCCTTTTTTTTTTGGAGAGAGACAGAGAGAGAGAGGGAGAGGAAGACAGACAGAGATGGGCGCGCCAGCAGCCTCTCGGCCACTGAAAGAAATCCAGATGTGTGCGCCCCCTTGTGGTCAAGTGTGGCATTGCGCCCTTGTGTCACTTTGCATCTGGCTAAACGTGGGACCTGGAGATTGGAACCGCTGGAGATTGGAACCAGTGTTCTTAGGCTTAGGAGGCAGGCACCTTAACCACTAAGCCATCTCTCCAGCCCAAGCACCCCCTTTTTTATAGACAAGATCTCTCACTAAATCCAGAGCTCACTGATTATCTGGGCTAACTAGCTAGCAAGCACTAGGGCTCTGCCTGTCTCTGCTTCCCCAGTGCTGGGATAATGGGAGCACAGCACCGTGTCCATCATCTTTCCACGAGTGCGGGGATCTGAACCCAAGTCCCGTCATGCTTGAGAGGCGAGATTTTACACATTGAGCCATCTCACCAGCATGAAGAGAGGATTTGCTATGGACTTTGGGAGAGTTTACAGCTGGGTTACTATGCAACTCACTCTCTTGTTCCAAGTCTGCAGTTCCCCTTGGGGTCCTATTCCACAGATGCTGTGACGCTGGGGAAGCCAGGGTCCCCCGTTGCTGATTGGGAAGTCTCAGAATTGGGGCGGTGTTTCTGGCAACGTGGGACTGGAAGATGCAATGGCTGGTTCTCCCTGGCTGCTGCTTGGACGCTAGGTGTGCTTTTGGTCAGCCATTTATGACACACTTTTGGATGAACCATGTGACCATCCTGACGTCAGTTTCCTCCTCTGAAAGTCGACGTGACCATGGGCATCGGGACATCGGGACAAGGGTTACCATTCGACACAACAGGTTCTTCTTGCTTCGGACAATTCATCTCTCCGCCTCTACTTTCCCATCCACAAATGCGGACCATACCATCGTACTTTCTGTTCTATGTGAAGGCACCGGACGTTCTGGAGGGGGAAAAGCACTGAGGAAATCCAGGGTGGAATTATTATTACAGTCCATTTGTTCCGTCCCCATCATGCATCACTTCAAGGCACTCCAATTACGCCCTGGGGTGAGTTATGTGAACAGCCACACCAAGCAAGTTTCCTGGGTGACTGAGTGTTATGACTGTGGGTGGAAAACATACCCAGTCTTTTATTTAGCTACTTTAGTGTGGGACTCACCATGTATTTAGTGTATAAGTCAAAACTGAACATATTGTTATTGCTAGAATCTGATATTTGTGGTTATCTGGACTTAGCGGTTATTTTATTTTTATCTTCCTTTCCCTCCCATCCCCTTTTCTTTCTTTTCTTTTTCTTTCTTTTCCCTTCCTTCCCTCTCTTATGTTTGTTCTTTCCTTTTTGTTGTTGTTGTTTCTTTGAGGTTGACCTGGAACTCATTATGTAGCCTCAAAATGGACTTGAACTCATGGTGATTCTCCTACCTCTGCCTCCCAAGTGCTGGGATTAAAGGTGTGCGCCACCACACCTGGCTTTTGTGAGACAGCATCTCACTCTACATCTCAGATTGGCTTGAAATTCACCATGTAGCTCAGGCTAGCCTCAAATTCATATAATCGTCCTGCATCAGTCACCTGAGTGCTGAGATTATAGGCATGCCACTACACCCAGCTCTGAGTGTTTTTTCTAACCCTTGGACTTCTATGGGGGTTGTGTTGATGAGTATTTTTTAAATTAAAAAGTTTTATTAATTTATTTATTTGAGAGAGAAAGAAGCACAGAGAGAGAGAGAGAGAGAGAGAGAGAGAGAGAAATGGGCACACCAGGGCCTCCAGCCACTGCAAACAAACTCAAGATGCATGCACCACCTTGTGCATCCGGCTTATGTGGGTCCTGGGGAAGTGAACCTGGGTCCTTTGGCTTCACAGGCCAATGCCTTAACCACTAAGCCATCTCTCCAGCCCTGTATTGATGAGTTTTGACCTGGGGAAGCCCAGTGTGAATTCTCTGTGGCTCCCAATGAGACTCAGAAACATTCCCTAAACTCTGACAGCACGCAAGGGGAGGGGGAAGGATTCGGAGTCTACCCAGAATCCTTTTCCTGGAGCATTTGCATGGCTGAATATGCTGGAACCAAGATGTCCTTTACCTCTCTTGGCGCGCGTGCAGATTTGTCATTCCTTTGTATTTCACCACCGGAGCCACCAGAGGCTTCCGGAATTATGGCTGATTTTAATGTCAGTGGAAATCTACTGGGAATTAACAACAACAACAAAAAAAACCTTTCAGAAATTCAGTAGGGTGTCTAGAAAAGTTCAAAGTTGGTTACCTTGTTCATTCTACATCACTATCATGCAAAATCCCATGCAAATCAGTGTTATTTGCTGAGTACTTTTCTTTAGTGACCAAAAAAAAAAAAAACAACAAAAAAAAACCTAAGAAAAAAATCACTATGTTTAGACATCTATTTTTCCAAAAATAGGACAGCAATTAAAATAGTCCCACATGATGTGAATGATGATGTCAGTGTCGAGACAAGAACGCCATCTCGGTGCACGGTGCTTAAGGCTGAGCATCTGTCTCTCTCTCTTTCAGGGGCGGGACACTGTGTTCAGAAGATGGTCCTGCGGCCCCAGGGTCATGCGATGTACAGATGCTATGCAGGGCACTGGATGATGGACGGGTCCTTTGTGGTGAGTCATTGTGTGCCTTGCAATGGAGAAGCGCAGAGATGCACTGGGTACCTGATTATAGCTGACTGGGCCTCAGTTTCTTCTCTGACAGAAATGAGAGCTCTGGACACTGAGGGTTCTGAGACCTTAATGGTTGTGTGATTGCTGGGGCTACATACATTGGTAATATATGAGGGCCACATGAACAGTCCACTCTATTATTTTCATTTATTTTATTTTATTTTATTTTTAAAATTTATTTTATTTATTCTTTTTAGATTTAATTTAATTAATTTATTTATTAGAGACAGAAAGAGGGAGTGAGAACGGGTGCACTAGGGCCTCTAGCCACTGCATATGAAATCCAGATGCATGCACCATCATGTGCATCTTGCTTACGTGGGACCTGGAGAATAGAACTGGGGTCTTTAGGCTTCGCAGGCATACTTCTTAACCACTAAGCCATCTCTCCAGCCCCCATTGTTTTTATTTTAGAGAGAGAGAGAGATAGAGAAATAGAGAATTGGCACTCCAGGGCCTCAGCTACTGCAGCTGAATTCCAGACACTTGCGCCACCCAGTAGAAATATGCTACCTTGCACTTGCTTCACCTTTATGTGTCTGGCTTACATGGGATCTGGAGAGTCGAACATGGGTCCTTAGGCTCCACAGACAAGCACTTTAACCGCTGAGCTATCTCTCCAGCCTACCCCACTCTATTTTAAAGAAGGTGAGTCAGTTACTGATGGTCATAGTTCGTGAGTAGCAAAGCTAGGATTCAAACCCAGATTGGTTTTATTCCAAAATGTCTCACTGCCAGTTCTTGTCTCACAGGTTTTCAAAGTGAGAGAATAAAGTGAGATCATGTCACTCACTGAGCGGAGTGGCATTCACAGCCGGTGGCTGATTTGGCTAGACACTGCACCAGCTGCAAGCAAAAGGACAAACGACGGCTTCAACACGATCCAGCTCGTTCTCTCGTGATCTTGGAGACGTGCAGTCTAGGGCAGGCAGAGTGGCACTGGAGTCACCTGACAGTCTCGTCCCATTTTTTGTCCTCACCATTCTTAGATCTGGCTTCCATCATCAGGGCCCATTTGTAGTGCAAGATGGCTGATGGAGATCCAGCCGTAATATCTGTTTGCAGGCAGGAGGAAGGGAGAGAGCAGGACACAGCAGAATGCCAGTGGGGCTGGAGGGATGTAGTGGTTATGGCATTTGCCTGTAAAGCCTAAGGACCCAGGTTTGCTTCCCCAGGACCCACATAAGCCAGATGCACAAGGTGATGCATGCATCTGTTGGCAGTAGCTGCGGCCCCTCATGTGCCCATTTTCTCTCTCCTTCTTTCTCTCGCTGCCTCTCTCTCTCTCTCTCAAATAAGTAAATAAATAAAATCTAAATACAAGCAGGGCGTGGTGGCACATGCCTTTCATCCCAGCACTTGGGAGGCAGAAGTAGGAGGACCACTGTGAGTCTGAGGCCACCCTGAGACTACAGAGTGAATTCCAGGTCAGCCTGGGCTAGAGTGAGACCCTACCTCGGAAATCCAAAAGAAGAAAGAACAACAAAAAGGTACTGGAAAGTGAATTTCTGCTTAAATATTTTTAAAAAAAATATTTATGAAACAGAGAGGGGCATGGGAGAGAGAGGGAGGGAGAAAGAATAGGCACACCAGGTCCTCTAGCATTGCAACCAAACTCCAGATGCATGTGCCACCTTGTGCATCTGGCTTACACGGGTTCTGGGGAATCGAACCTGGGTCCTTAGGCTTTGCAGGCAAGTGCCTTAACTACTAAGCCATCTCTCTAGCCCCGCCTTCTGCTTTGTCGCAGTTACCAACCGTGCCCTCTCCACCCTGTGACCGGAAGCCCGCATTTGGTCAGGCTCCCACTTCTGCAAGCCTCTCTCTCTCAAGTGCTTGGTGGCTAGGCAGCCCTGGCGTCACTGCCTGTGACGTGATCGGGGGCAGGAGAGAGCATCTGGGAGCAGTAGCTTGGCTCTTGACAGGGATATTCTTGATGCTATCTCTTCCTCTGTATACTGCTGCCCCGGCCGGCGGGGTTCAACAGGGGCTCGAGGGGAGACTGTACCTGGATGAGGGAACAAGCAGAAAGAAGAAAGAAGAAAGAAAAGAAGAAAGAAAGAAGAAAGAAGAAAGCCTTGCTTCCACACCAGTCAAGGCTTCATTATTATTATTCATACAGAGGTATATAAAGGGGAGACAGGAATGAAGATATGCGGGATTTTATGGCTATAGGGGAGGCAGGAGGAAGGCAAATGGGATTTATGGCTGCCTAATGGATTTTATGGCTACCAGAGGGTCGGGGGTCTCTTGAGTGATAGGCCTCAAGAATGTCTGTTGAGATTACAGGCAGGGCGGATTTACATCAGTCCTGTTTGTTTAAGATACACATCTTTAGGTTACATTCTTGTTCTTATCAAAGCAGGCTTTTTGGGAAGGCTTGGTAAATTTCACAGGAACTCAGGAAGCTGAAATCTTAACACAAAGAGTGGAGGCTTCTTCCTCCAAATGGTTGCAGTTTGGCTCAGTGGTCTCCAACATACCGCCCTGGCCGTGACTTCTAGAAGTCCACACACCTTCTTTGTGACCCTCTGGAGCCTAGTTCTGAAAACCGAGCTGGGCCCGGGAGATGGCCGAGGAGGAGGAGAGGCTGCGGAGAGCTGGCCCACTCAGGAGGGGCCAACTTCCAGACTTCTTAGGAAACACATTTTCGTGCTGAATCAGGGGATCTCGCTTGTAGTCAAAGGCTTTCCGATTGCTATGCAGGAGAGGAAGGGGAGTGAGCCATTCTCATCTCTTTGGGGTGGCACAGCAGGAACCGATTTCTAGCACCCCCCAATTTGAGCCTTCTGCACTGGGGGTGGCGCTCCCAGACTGGTAGTACAAACTTGGCTTCTCTGCATTCCTTTCTCTTTCCCTTCTTCATTGCCTTTCTCCCTTCCTCCCTTCCCTATTCCCTCTCTTTTTCCCTCCCTTCCTTCCTCTCTTCCTCCTCTTCACTATGCTGGGGACCTAACTGGGGGCCTCTTCAGGCTAGGCCAGCACTACTGAGCCACACACCCAACCCTGTTTCTCTTTCTTTCTTTTTTTTTTTCAGTTTTTCGAGGTAGGGTTTCACTCTGGCCCAGGCTGACCTGGAGTTCACTATGTAGTCTCAGGGTGGCCTCGAACTCTTGGCAATCCTTCTACCTCTGCCTTCTGAGTGCTGGGGATTAAAGGCATGCACGACCATGCCCAGCCAACCCTATTTCTTATAAAGGTAATTTTTCATTTTTAATCTCCCAAAAGATGACACTTTTATTTATTTATTTGAATGTTATTTTTTAAAACATTTACTTGAGAGAGAGAAAGATGCAGAGAGAGTGAGAGAATAGGCGCGCCAGGGCCTCCAGCCACTGCAAATGAACCCCAGATGCATGTGCCACCTTGTGCATCTGGCTTGTGTGGGTCCTGGGGAATTGAACCAAGGTCTTTTGGCTTTGCAGGCAAGTGCCTTAACTGCTAAGCCATCTCTCCAGCCCTATTTATTTATTTTTTAATATTTCATTTCATTTATTTATTTATTCATTTGAGAGAGAGAAAGACACAGGGAAAGAGAGAGAGAGAATGGGTGCATCAGGGCCTCCAGCCACTGCAAACAAACTCCACACACATATGCCACCTTGTGCATCTGGCTTATGTGGGTCCTGGGGAATTGAACTGAGGTCCTTTTGGCTTTGCAGGCAAGTGCTTTAACTACTAAGCCATCTCTCCAGCCTGAAAAAGAGGATACTTTTAAAGAGAGTATTTGATAGGCTCAAGTTAAAATCAGAATATTTTATGCTTTTTTTGAAGATTTGTTTTTATTTATTAGAGACAGAGAGGGGAGAGGGGAGAATGGGTATGCCAGGACCTCTAGCCACTGCAAATGAACTCCAAACACATGTGTCACTTTGTGCATGTGACTTATGTGGGACCTGGAGAATCGAATCTGGGACCTTAGACTTCAAAGGCAAGCACCTTAATCACTAAGCCATCTCTCCAGTTCAAAATCAGAATATTTTAGACTTAGACTTAATTCCCTTGTACAAGGCTCAGGGACCTGGTTGGTCTGAGGGCTTAACCAGGATTGGGAGCCTGCCTCAGTTCATCCGCTTCTGAAAGGTGGCCCTTCCTCATTCATTGACAGGACACTTTCCCAAAGAAACACCATCCTTGTCCTTGGCTTTATTTGTTATTATTATTATTTTAATTTTGATTTGAGAGATAGGGACACAGAGAGAGAAAGAGGCAGATAGAATACGCATGTCAAGGCTTTCAGCCATTGCAAAGGAACTCCAGACGCATGTGGCTTATGTGGGTCCAGGGGAGTTGATTCTGGGTCCTTTGGCTTTGCAGGCAAATGCCTCAACAGCTAAGGCATCTCTCCAGCCAGTCCTTGGCTTTCTTTGAGCCCTCTTGGCTCCAGGCCTCAGGACTGGTTGTGTTGTCAAGCACATCAGCCATGGATGACAGCCTCTCTCTGCCAAAGCCCACTGGAAATCCTTACGATGACCAAGTGTCCTTCCCTGGAAATCAGGCCCCAAAGGGTTTCCCTGCACTCAGGCCCCATCTGTTCCTCTTTCCAGGCTGTGCCATGTCACGCTGATTCCCAATCATGTCTCATTTGACCAGGGAGGGTACACCTGACAGGGGGAAAAAAAAATCCCTTTAGTGAGAGTCAGAAGTGTTTGCAGCTGTGCTGGGCTGTAGGGATGCTTCCCTGGGACCCAGATGACTGACTGGGCCCCAGGCTCTGTGCATGCTCCCAGAGAGACAAACACAGCAGCCCGGAAGGAGTCAGGTAGACACACTCAGCCACTGGCTGGTTGTAAGAAGGTGACAGGCTAGTCAATTTCCCTGAGGTTTAGTTTCCTCATCCATAAACTGAGCAGAATCCTACCTTGTAGAGTTTTATTAAAAGATATGACATCAACCGGGTGTGGTGGTGCACGCCTTTAATCCCAGCACTGGGGAGGCAGAGGTAGGAGGATCTCCATGAGTTCAATGCCACCCTGAGACTACATAGTGAATTCCAGGTCAGCCTGGGCTAGAGCGAGACCCTACCTCAAAAAACAAAACAAAACAAACAAACAACAACAACAACAAAAAGATATGGCATTCAAAAGGGGATGACTGGGGAAGAGGATCTGGAGGAGGAAGAGGGTCATAGTGGGGAAAGTGTGATCAAATTCTGTTATATGCATATGTGAAAATGCCACACTAGATACCTATTGTTTTGTACAATCATTATAATCTAATAATTTATTTTTGGGTTTTTTTTTGGAGTGAGACAGAGACAGAGAGAGAGGGAGTGGAAGACAGATAGAGATGGGTGCGCCAGCAGCCTCTCAGCTGCTGCAAAAGAAATCCAGATGCATGCGCCCCCTTGTGGTCAAGTGCGGCATTGCGCTCTTGTGTCACTTTGCATCTGCCTAAACGTGGGACCTGGAGATTGGAACCGCTGGAGATCTGAACCAGAGTTCTTACGTTTAGGAGGCAGGCGCTTTAACCACTAAGTCATCTCTCCAGTCTTTTTTGTTGTTGTTGTTTGTTTTTAAGGTAGGCTCTCACTGTAGCCCAGGCTGACCTTGGAATTCACTATGTAGTCTCAGGGTGGCCTCGAACTCACGGCGATCCTCCTACCTCTGCCTCCTGAGGGCTAGGATTAAAGGTGTGTGCCATCATGCCTGGCTAATAAAGATTTTTTTTTGAGACAAGAGTTTGTAATGTAGTTCAAGATGGCCTACAGTGTGTTACTGTCCTGCCTCAGCCTCCTGAGTGTGGCACCATGCTCAGCTGTAACCAAAAGTTAATGGTTGGATTGGAGAGATGGCTTAGCAGTTAAGATGCTTGCCTGAGAAGCCCAAGGACCCATGTTCATTCTCTGTCCAGAGCCCATGTAAGCCAGACACACAAAGGTGATGCAAGCACATGGTTGCAAATGCCCACTAGATGGACCAGACATCTAGAGTTCGAGTGTAGTGGCGGAGGACCCTGAGTGCCAATTCTCTTTCTCTCTCTCCTGCTTTCTCTAAAAAAAAAAAAAAAAAAAAAGTTAATGGTTAAAAATGCTAAGTCAACACATATGTACTTCCATGTATATTACATAAAAGACATTATATACATTGTTAATTAAAAAATGACCATTTAGGGGTTAGAGAGATGGCTTAGGGTTTGAACCAGATGCACAACGTGGCACATACACACACCCTAGCATGCCAATTCTCTCTCTCATAAATAAAAAAAGACCATTTTCATGGGTTATAATAGCATTTACTCTTCCATGTGTCATGATGGTTCTGAGTTAAAATGCTTTCCTTGTCTATCTTTTTAGTTCTCTGGGACCAAGAGAAGGTTTAGGTGCCTCTCCCTTCCAAGAATGGATTCTTTTTTTTTTTTTTTTCAAGGTAGGGTCTCACTTTAGCCCAAGCTGACCTAGAATTCACTGTGTAGTCTCAGGCTGGCCTTGAACTCATGGGGATCCTCCTACCTCTGCCACCCAGAGTGCTGGGATTAAAGGCGTGCGCCACCATGCCCAATGAATAATGAACTCTTTAAAAAAAATTTTTGTTGTGTGTGTGTGTGTGTGTCTGTGCCATGGTGTGTGTGTAGAGTGTCAGTGCTCACCTTATTTGAGGCAGGTAGGGTCTCTGGTTGTTTGCCACTGCATTCACAGGGCTGCCTGCCCTGTAGCTTCAAGGGATGTTCCTGTCTCTGCCTCCCATCTCCTAGTAGAAACACCCTGTGCCAGTTCCTCCTGGCAGGCAGAGCGGAAGAAAGAGCCAATCCAGCAGCTTTTCTTGAGGCTGAGCGGGATGACAGGTGTCGGCGGCTCAGACACTCCCCCAAAACACTGGAGAGAAAAACACACTGATCCGGGAGTCTTGTCGAGACAGGAACTCGTTTTATTGTAATGAGAAGGTGTATATATAGTCTTGAGAAAGAGGGTGGGTCTCAGGATGGAAAAAAGGTGTAAGGGCCAATATTATTGCACCACGTCAGCACTAGCTGGGTGAAGGCAGTTTCGGCTTAGGCCTTGCTGAGTCACCTTGCTGGCCAGTCACTCTTAGTCAGGCTCAGAAAGGAGTAATGTAGGCCAAAGACAGGTAGCAAACTCTAGTCAAAAAAGTTCCACTGGGCTCGCGCCTGGGCCTCTTAGGCGGATGTAGGCAAAGGCTCTAGTCAGAGAAAGTTCCAAACTGGGCCTCTAGTCAGGCTCAGAAAGTTCCACTAGGCCTCGCGCCTGGGCCTCTTAGGCGGAAGTAGGCCAAAGACAGGTCGCCAAACTCTAGTCAGGCTCAGAAAGTTCCACTAGGCCTCGCGCCTGGGCCTCTTAGGCGGATGTAGGCCAAAGACAGGTCGCCAAACTCTAGTCAGGCTCAGAACCACTAGGCCTCAGGCTCTGGGCCTCTTAGGCCAAAGACAGGTCGCCATAGGCCAAAAGACAGGTCGCCAAACAGGCTCTAGTCAGGCTCAAGTTCCACTGGGCCTCGCCAAACACCTGGGCAGGCTCCAAGACAGGTCGCCAAACTCTAGTCAGGCTCAGAAAGTTCCACTGGGCCTGCGCCTGGGCCTCTTAGGCGGATGTAGGCCAAAGACAGGTCGCCAAACTCTAGTCAGGCTCAGGATGGAAAAAAGGTGTAAGGGCCAATATTATTGCACATCAGCACTAGCTCAGTTTCGGCTTAGGCCTCAGGCAGGTAGCAAAACTCTAGTCAGGCTCAGAAAGTTCCACTGGGCCTCGCGCCTGGGCCTCTTAGGCGGATGTAGGCCAAAGACAGGTCGCCAAACTCTAGTCAGGCTCAGAAAGTTCCACTAGGCATTGCGCCTGGGCCTCTTAGGCGGATGTAGGCCAAAGACAGGTCGCCAAACTCTAGTCAGGCTCAGAAAGTTCCACTAGGCCTCGCGCCTGGGCCTCTTAGGCGGAAGTAGGCCAAAGACAGGTCGCCAAACTCTAGTCAGGCTCAGAAAGTTCCACTAGGCCTCGCGCCTGGGCCTCTTAGGCGGATGTAGGCCAAAGACAGGTCGCCAAACTCTAGTCAGGCTCAGAAAGTTCCACTAGGCATTGCGCCTGGGCCTCTTAGGCGGATGTAGGCCAAAGACAGTTCACCAAACTCTAGTCAGGCTCAGAAAGTTCCACTAGGCCTCGCGCCTGGGCCTCTTAGGCGGAAGTAGGCCAAAGACAGGTCGCCAAACTCTAGTCAGGCTCAGAAAGTTCCACTAGGCCTCGCGCCTGGGCCTCTTAGGGCCCAACAACCCTGGAATTACAGATGCGTGCCACCAAGCCAAGCTTTCTGTGGGCTATAGGGATCTGAACTCAGGCATGGAGCTTGAACAGAAACTGCCTTACCCACTGAGCCATCTCCCCAGCCTTCAATCCTGGAGTTTCCGGGTTGAAATGAATGTGGAGTGCTGTTGTTTGATCTGCTTGGTTGTGGTCTCTCATGAATTCCTGCTCAGCAAACGGTCCCAGGACAGAGGGAGTCAATTACCATCATCCCGGAAGCATTGACCATCTCTGCAGAAGAAAATGTCTCCCAGACATCTGTGAGCTGTTACTAGAAAGTGCTGTATGCTGTTGGGGGACCTTGGCAGTGTCGGCCCCGCTGTGCCCTCTGCCTGTCAGCCTCAGCCAGCTGGGCTGTCTCCTCTTCTCCGAGGGTCCTAGGATCTCATCTGTCAGTCAAAGATCAGGCAGTCCCAGAGAGAGAAGGTTGCCCTGCTATTGTCTTTATCACTCTTGGGAAGGGGAAACCAAACCAAACAAAATCCCAAGGGAATGAGCTGGGCTGAATAAGAACTGATAACCCTCTTGTTTCAGCTCCTGATTCCTGACCTGCTTATGTGACCCTGAGAACTTTTAATATTATTGTTTTCCTTGTAGGTGGGGTTAGTGAGAGGGATTGAAAACCTTCAGTTAGCCAGGAGCATGGGATTTGATCAAGGATGGCCTTGTGATATCAATAAACTTGATTAACTCTTTTTTAAAAAAATTTTTATTGACAACTTCTATACTTACAGATGAAAAACCATGATATTTCCCTCCCCTCCCCCGTTCCCCTTCAGAACACCAATCTCCATCATATCCCCTCCCTCTCTCCATTAGTCTCTCTTTGAATTTGATGTCATCATCTTTTTCTCCTATTATGAGGGTCTTGTGAAGGTATTGCTGGGCACTGCGAGGTCATGGATATCAAGGCCAATTTCTTTCTGGACAGTTGCATTGTAAGGAGTTGTACTCTTCTGTAGCAGACAGCTTCAGCTATGCTGAGATGAACCTCCAGACCAGGCACAGCCATGGAGGAAGGGATATTATTTATTGAAGCTTACAGATCCAAGGGAAGTTCCACAATGGCAGAAGAAGCTAGCCAGCTTTCACAGGGCCAAACACAGAGAGAAAAGCTACAGGCCAAAAACCACACAGCACAGCATACCTCAGGAACTCCAGCTAGGCACACTTTGCATATCATTTTTTAAAAATCCCCCTCAAGGTAAAATCTCACTGTAGCCCAGGCTGACTCAAAACTCACTCTGTAGTCCCAGGCTGTCCTCTTGAACTCACAGTGATCCTCTTACCTCTACCTTCTCAGTGCTGGGATTACCGGCTCAGTTTGACTCATTCCATTAGTCACAGCGCTTGTATGAGCTCAGTCATATCCGTGTGGCCAGCATCTGGGTGACTTAGAGATGTGGTTCTTGTCTTGGGTGGGCACGGGG
Organism: Orientallactaga sibirica; assembly: GCA_036365145.1. NCBI lineage: Eukaryota > Metazoa > Chordata > Mammalia > Rodentia > Dipodidae > Orientallactaga > Orientallactaga sibirica. The sequence continues at coordinate 2,015,090 of JAEOAD010002086.1, read as the reverse complement.
TTTATGTCAGCGCGAGCATTGTCAAGCTTCGTCATACTCCAGGAACGCCTTTAATAATTTCTACAGCAAGGGAAACAGGCTAAGGAAATGACAAATTAAATATAAAAAGGTTAAACAGATTGCTACAGGGAACATTTGCTATCTCAAGCTTTGAGAGGATATTTCATGATAAAGTCGGGCAGTCCTATCACGGGGACACTTGAAGACATGCTCATCAGGCGCTTGTTCCAGAAATCTCTCTGAATATGCAATGAAAGCTTCTGGGCAGAGAGTTTTACTGCCCTGTCAAGGGACCGGCCTCTGAAGACTTCTAGAAGGCCCTACCCTCTCCTGGCCATCTGGTCTGGAAACTGGCGGAAGGCTGTACTGATGTCCTTGGGAACTTGGCTCACCTTGGCTCTTGTGACACAGGTAGCAAGCTACAGTTTGTCCTCAGAGGGTTTCCAGTGTGTGTGTCGGGGTGGAGGGGACGGGACTAGATCTGGTTACCCAGAGCCGTCTTGTACATATTCTCTGCTGCCTCCTGCCTGCCCTAGGGGAAGTCCAGGGCTCCCAGCTCACTGACACCCTGTTTTCCCCACTCCCAGCTCACTGACACGCTGTTTTCCCCACTCCCAGCTCACTGACACGCTGTTTTCCCCACTCCCAGCTCACTGACACGCTGTTTTCCCCACTCCCAGCTCACTGACACGCTGTTTTCCCCACTCCCAGCTCACTGACACGCTGTTTTCCCCACTCCCAGCTCACTGACACGCTGTTTTCCCCACTCCCAGCTCACTGACACCCTGTTTTCCCCACTCCCAGCTCACTGACACGCTGTTTTCCCCACTCCCAGCCACTGCTCACACTGACACGCTGTTTTCCCCACTCCCAGCTCACTGACACGCTGTTTTCCCCACTCCCAGCTCACTGACACGCTGTTTTCCCCACTCCCAGCTCACTGACACGCTGTTTTCCCCACTCCCAGCTCACTGACACGCTGTTTTCCCCACTCCCAGCTCACTGACACGCTGTTTTCCCCACTCCCAGCTCACTGACACGCTGTTTTCCCCACTCCCAGCTCACTGACACGCTGTTTTCCCCACTCCCAGCTCACTGACACGCTGTTTTCCCCACTCCCAGCTCACTGACACGCTGTTTTCCCCACTCCCAGCTCACTGACACGCTGTTTTCCCCACTCCCAGCTTGACACCCTGTTTTCCCCACTCCCAGCTCACTGACACGCTGTTTTCCCCACTCCCAGCTCACTGACACGCTGTTTTCCCCACTCCCAGCTCACTGACACGCTGTTTTCCCCACTCCCAGCTCACTGACACGCTGTTTTCCCCACTCCCAGCTCACTGACACGCTGTTTTCCCCACTCCCAGCTCACTGACACGCTGTTTTCTCCACTCCCAGCTCACTGACACGCTGTTTTCCCCACTCCCAGCTCACCCCCATACTCAATTTTTTCACTTTGCCTTGTTCTTTCTCCTAATGTTATTTACAATCCCTTCCTTTTTATTTCTTTTCTCGTTTTATTGTTTGTTTGCAAATAGAGAGAGACAGAAGTGAGAGAGTGAGAGACAGAGAGAGATTGGGCATGCTAGGGCCTCTCATCACTGAAATGAACTCCAGATGCATGTGCCACCTTGTGCCTGGGTGCTGGGGAATGGAACTCTGGTCGTTAGGCTTTGCAGGCAAGTGCCTTAACTGCTGAGCCTTCTCTCCAGCCCCTATTTCTTGTCCCTTACTTCATCAGATCAGCTTTTCTATTTTCACTTTCACAGATACCCTTCAACTTGTTATTTCCTCTTTCAAGCTTTCTTTCTCTGCATTCTATCAACCAAAAATATTTTTGAGGTAGGGTCTCACTCTAGCTGACCTGGAATTCACTATGTAGTCTCAGGGTGGCCTCGAACTCACTGCGATCCTCCTACCTCTGCCTCCCGAGTGCTGGGATTAAAGGCGTGCGCCATGACGCCCGGCTCATCTACTGACCATTTTTGTTTTTACCCTCCCTCCTTCCGTAGTGTTCTAATTCCTCTACTTTCCTGTATTTTACATTTTTCTGACTCTTGCTTCTTCACAAAGTTTTCCGTGAAAACGTTTTAAGAAGACAGGCTTGGGCTAGAGAGATGGCTTAGCGGTTAAGGCGCCTGCCTAAGCCTAAGAACCCAGTTCCAATCTCCAGGTCCCACTTTTAGCCAGATGCAAAGTGACGCAAGAGCACAATGCTGCACTTGCCCACAAGGGGGGGGCACACATCTGTGTTTCGTTCTCAGCAGCTGAGAATGGTACGCCCATTCTCTGTCTCCTTCTCCCTCTCTGTCTGTCTCTCTCTGTGTTTCTCTCCAAAAATAAATAAAATAATTTTAAAAAAAGAAGACAGACTTTATTTCTCCAATAAAAACAAGAACTTGAGGGCTGGAGAGATGGTTTAGTGGCTAAGGTGCTTGCCTGTGAACCCCTAAGGACCCAGCTTTGATTCCTCAGAACCCACGTAAGCCAGATGCATTTGGCGCATGTATCTGGAGTTTGTTTATAGTGGCTGGAGGCCCTGGTGTGCCTGTTCTCTTTCTGTCTTTCTCTAGTAAATGAAAAAAATAATAAAAATTTAAGAAAATATAAGCACTTGAAACAGAAATATTTTACCAAAAAGCTCTTTCTTTCTGCTATTTTCAGGAACAGTGGTGCTTCATACACCTTTGCATACTTTAAAAAAATATTTTATTTATTTGTAAGCAGAGAGAGAGGGTCAGCCTGAGCTAGAGTGAGACCCTACCTAGAAAAACCATAATAATAATAATAAAAACAATAAAAGAGAGAGAGAGAGAATGATACATGTTTGAAATTGGATGTTGCACACATACCAAAGCTGAGACTACCACTCTCTCAGGTGGCTGTCATAGAACTTGGAGGTCATGGCCTCTTCCATGGCCCCATCATTGCATTTGTGTGCTTGGCTAGCTCCATCCTCAAAGCCTAACCTCGCAGGACACCTGTCACTAGTGAGGACTCAGCACATGAAGTCCACTGAATGCCCAGAAGTCCAAGTCCAAGTCCAAGTCCAAGTGAGAGCTTTCATCTTAGGTGGGTTCTTTTTTTTTTTTTAAGTGTGTGTGTGTGTGTGTGTGTGTGTGTGTGTGTGTGAGAGAGAGAGAGAGAGAGAGAGAATATGAATTGGCACACCAGGGCCTCAGCCACTGCAATTGAACTCCAGATGCTTGCACCACCTAGTGGGCTTGGTACAACCTTGTGCTTGCTTCGCCTGTGTGTGTCTGGCTTATGTGAGATCTGGAGAGCTGAACATGGGTCCTTAGGCTTCACAGGTAAGTGCCTTAACTGCTAAGCCATCTCTCCAGCCTGGATTCTTTTTTAAAAAAATATTTTATTTATTTATTTATTTATTTATTTATTTATTTATTTATTTATTTATGAGAGAGAGAGAGGGAGAAAGAGGCAGATACAGAATGGGCACGCCAGGGCCTCTAGTCACTGCAAATGAACTCCAGACGCATGCACAACCTTGTGCATCTGGCTTTACATGGGTACTGGGGAATCAAACCCAGGTCCTTGGGCTTTGCAGGCAAGCGTCTTAACCACTGAGCCATCTCTCCAGCTTCTTAGGTGGATTCGTGCCAGCTCACTTGCGAGTGGTACAGTTTCCATTGGTAGCAATACTGAGAATTTGCATTGGCATTGGCAACCAGAGAGCACTTCACATCAAATAAATCTCTTCACTTATTATTCATGTCTGTCCAGAAAGCCCATCCAGGCCTGTCCTAGGAAATCCAGGTGTCAGGCACTCCAAATCAATGAGCACGCTTTCCCTCCTTGAGCACCTAGAGGGCTAGTGCTCTGCCAACCCCTCCTTTTTCTAAGTCCATATCTGGGCTACCAGATCTGAAGTTGTCTAAAATAGGGTGCTCTTCAGTTCTGCCCTTTGGTATCTATTGGGCCTGTGGTGTGTCAACATGTTGTCAATTTGGTCCACGGGGCTGGAAAATGAACTTACTTTGGCTGGAATTTTCCAAGGTATAATTTCCTCCACTTTAAATGCAAACCTATTTTCCGGACCAGGACTGCATAGAATATGCCATTGGGCCCATGGGATGTTTTCTGGAGATTATCATTGCCACATGAATTTTCTTTGCAAATACATTTGCAGCCAGTTTATTCCCCCCCACACACACACCCAAAGACTTCCAACAATGTGAACATATTTTTAAAAAGCTCACTTGGTGGGAATCTACATTTACTTTATAAAAATGTCATTGAAGCTGGGTGTGATGGTGTACACCTTTAATTCCAGCACTAGGGAGGCAGAGGTAGGAGGATCACAGTGAGTTCAAGGCCACCCTGAGAATACATAATGAATTCCAGGTCAGCCTGAGCTCGAGTGAGACTCTACCTCGAAAAACAAAAACAAAACAAAACAAAACAAAAAAAAACCCCAAACAACCCACAATGTCATTGAGCCCTACCGTAGTCACTAGAGTCAATTGATCCACAGTCATGTTGCTTAGGAATGGACCTGATTTAAGATATTTCAAACCTCCAGTTGTCCAAACAGGAGGAAACATCTAAGGATAACAGGTAAGTTTACTGTATTGAGTTGCACAGATAGTTTACGGATATCTTTTTTAGCACTTTTATTTATTTTATTTGTTTATTTATTTTTTAGAGACAGCGAGAGCAAGAGTGAGAGACAGAGACAGAGAATTGGTGCTCCAGGGTCTCAGCCACTGCAATCGAACTCCAGATGCTTGTGCCACCTAGTGGGCATGTGCAATCTTGCGCTTGCCTTACCTTGGTATGTCTGGCTTATGTGGGATCTGGAGAGCTGAATATGGGTCCTTAGGCTTTGCAGGCAAGTGCCTTAAATGCTAAGCCATCTCTCCCACCCAGTTTATGGTTATCTATGTACAAGTGCCAACATCTGTCACATTGTGCACATTAAATATAGGTGGTTTATTGTGTGTCAATTATACCTCAGGAAAGCTGGTAAAATTAAAAAAAAATAAAACTTACTGAATCCAAAAATCTCTTCTTTTCCTCCACTTGAAATGAATCTTTTTTTTTTTTTTTTTTTACTGTCTTCAACCTTACCAATCAGACAGTCAGTTTGTTCTGTCAGATTTTAAGAAGCAAAGAGGACTGGGAGCATAAAAATACAGCCAACACTCTTGTATCAGTGAACTGGGTTGTCTTTCTTTTTTTTAAACTTTTTATTTTTTATTATTTTCATGGAGAGAGAGAGAGAGAGAGAGAGACAGAGAGAGAGAGACACACAGAGAGAGAGTAAGGGGGAGACAGAGATGGGCACGAGAGCAGTGTCTCAGCTGCTGTGAACGACATCCAGATGTGTGTGCCCCCTTGTGGTCAAGTGCGGCATTGTGCCTTTGTGTCACTTTGCATCTGGCTAAACGTGGGACCTGGAGATTGGAACCGCTGGAGATTGGAACCAGTGTTCTTAGGGTTAGGAGGCAGGTGCCTTAACCCCTAAGCCATCTCTCCAGCCCGGGTTGTCTTTCTTTTTAAACAACTGGGTTCAGAGCTGCGTCAATGGATAGGACTGGAATTCCATGAGCAGCAAGAGGAAATGGTTATTAGAGAGTCTGGGGAATCTGGAGGATGAGAAGATAGGATAAAGTGACCACAAGCTACGAGGTTCTGGGGAGGAAGCGCAGAAGACTGAAAGTGTAAACTGAAGCTGTGTCAAGAGTCAACACTGGGCTGGAGAGATGGCTTAGTGGGTAAGGTGCTTGCCTGTGAAGCCAAAGGACCCAGGTTCGATTCCCCAGGACCCATGTAAGCCAGATGCACAAGGTGGCACATGCATCTGGAGTTCATTTATAGTGGCTGAAGGCCTTGGCACTCCCATTATCTCTCTCTCAGTATCTGCCTGTTTCGCTCTGTGTGTCAAATAAATAAAATAAAATTAAAATTAAAAAAATTTAAAAAATCAACCCCAAAGCTGGGGAGATAGTTGAGCAATTAAAGGCGCTTGCTTGCAAAGCCTGATGACTGAGGTTTGATTCTCTAGTACCCACGTAAAGCCAGATGTACAAAACTGGCACATGCATCTGGAGTTTGTTTGCAGTGGCAAGAGGCCCTGGTGTGCCCCTTCTCTCCTGCTTGAAAGTAAAGGAAAAAATATATTTTAAAGTCAACCTTGGAGTTGGGGAGAGGGCTCAGCAGTTAAAGGTGCTTGTTTGCAAGCTTGCTTTTTTCTGCATTTATTCTTCCTCAAAGCCCGTGAAAAGGCAGATGCAAAGTGGCATGTGTACTCCCAGTGAGCTCCTGGCAACGGGAGCCAGAGCTAGGAGAATCTAGAAGCTTGAAAGCTGCGGCAAACCAATGAGAGATACCCTATCTCAAAAAGAAGGTGGAGGGGACTGGAGAGATGGCTTAGCAGTTAAGGCACCTGCCTGCAAAGCCTAAGGACCCAGGTTTGATTCTCCAGGTCCCACATAAGCCAGTTACACAAGGTGGTGCATGCGTCTGGAGTTCATTTGCAGTGGCTAGAGGCCTTGACATGCCCATTCTCTCTCTCTCCCCCCTCTCTCTGACTCTAATAAATAGATGAAAATTTTTAAAAGGTAGAGGGCTGGAGAGATGGTTCAGTGGTTAAAGGTGCTATTTGCAAAGCCTGATGGCCTGGGTTTGATTCTCCAGTACCCATGTAAAGCCAGATACACAAAGTGGTGCATACATCTGGAGTTTGTGTTGGCAGAAAGCTCTGCCACACCAATATTCACTCACTCACTCTCTGTCTCTTACATGGGAAAAAAAAAAAAGCTTAAAAAGGAAAAGAAACACCAGAGGTTGTTTTCTGACCTTCTGACCTCATGTGTGTTGTGGCATGAGCCTGCTATCATACACGTACACATATGTACATATACACAAGTGAATAAATAAAACAACAACAACAACAACGATAAAGTCAATGTCATTTATCAAAGAACCATCCTGCACTTTCTCTGTTCACAAGCACAAATGGTGGCTCTGCTGGGGTTCGAAGCCATGTGAACATGTGACTGTTAGCCCCCTGCATGACCTTTGGCAAGTTTCCCAGGTGACCCCACCTTCAAGTGTGTAAAGGGTGCAAGAGTGTTTACCTCGCGTGAGCGCTGTGAGGTCCAGAGAAGATGGGTGCACAGCTCTGCCCAGTGCCTTGCATCGAGTTGGGTTCTCCTCACAACCTGTCTTGACTTTGAACTTCTTCTTCTCTTCCTCCTTCCCTTGCTCCTCCTCCTCCTCATTTTTGTTTTTTGAGGTAGAATCTCACTGTAGCTCAGATTGACCCAGAACTCACTCCGTAATCCCAGGCTGGCCTCAAACTCACAGTGATCCTCCTACCTCTGCCTCCGGAGTGCTGGAACTAAAAGCGTGTGCCACCACGCCCAGCTACAATACATCTTTTCAGTTTCATTAAGCCTGGTTAAATATTTATATAAGCTTGTATTTTCCTTCTAATTATAGAAGTCGTCCATTCTAGTAGTTCTGAAAGAATGCAGAATACACATCCATCAATGTGGGGAGAAATGTCTCCCTGCTGTAGAGTTCTCAGGAGAAAACGGACGTCCTAAAATATAAAAGCCGGTAGAGACATAAGCCGTGGGGTGGGTGGACATGGAAAGGCATTAGCTTGGCTCCCTGCTCTGTGATCTTTGATCAGTTCTGATTTCTTTCCGAGTTAGCATTGTCTTATTCTAAACACAAGGTATGAGAAAAATGTGGCATAATTTTTGACTGTAAAGTTTAAGAATGCTTGCTCAGGGCTGAGAGCAGAGGGTACAGACACCATTTGACTAGAAGAAGCTCTTACACTTCTTCTGGCTCTTTTTTTGTTTGTTTGTTTGTTTGTTTTTTGTTTGTTTGTTTTGTGTTTTTGAGGTAGGGTCTCACTCTGGCCCAGGCTGGTCTGGAATTAATTATGAAGGCTTAGCGTGGCTTCTAACTCACTGCTATCTCCCTACCTCTGCCCCCCCGCCCCCGAGTGCTGGGATTAAAGGCATGCGCCACCACGCCCGTCTTCTGACTCCTTCTTAATAAATACAAACTGAGGGCAGTCATTCACCCTCCTGATTTGCCATTTTCCCCCAAACCCAAACACGGCAGGCCCCCAGAGCCTCCTTATGCCACCCAGCCCTCTGCTTCTCCCGTGGGTACACCTCACTCGCAAAGATGCATAGTCTCCACTTCATACTTCTTGTTTTTTTTTAATTAAAAAACATTTATTCATTTGAGAGATAGAGAGAGAGCGAGCACACCAGGGCCTCCAGCCACTGCAAACAAACTTCAGATGGCATGTGCCCACTTGTGCATCTGGCTTACATGGTGATGCAGTCAGGTTCACATTGCTGGCAGAAGTCACCTGACCAAGAGCAGCTTTTGGGAAAAAAGGGTTTATTTTGGCTTAGAGGCTCGAGGGGAAGCGCCATGATGGCAGGGGAAAACGATGGCATGAGCAGAGGGTGGACATCACCCCTGGCCAACATCATATGGACAACAGGAGAGTGTGGCAAACACTGGCAAGGAGAAACTGGCTCTAACACCTATAAGCCCCAAACTATACACTGCCTCCAGGAGGCGCTAATTCCCCCAAATCTCCATCATCCAGAGCACCTAAGTTTGTGGGGGGCACCTGAATCAAACCACCATACATGGGTCCTGGAGAATCGAACCTGGGCCCTTTGGCCTTGCAGGCAAGTGCCTTAACTGCTGTGCCATCTCTCCAGCCCTCTTTTAAAAAAATTAATTATGAATTTTGTTGCAAGAACATGTTGCATGTTGGTCGTATTCCCATCAATTTATACTCATATACTCTCCCACCCCATTCCGTGAGGGCGCCCCTCTCAGTGGGGTCGTTGGTATTCACTGTACGGTCATGAAAGTCTCTGGGGTGGGAGCAATGCCTTAGGATACTCCTTCCCACCCGAGGCTCTTACGTTCTTTCCACCCCCTCTTCCTCAATGTTCCCTGGGTCTTGGAGGGTGTGTTATAAGCTACCACCTCATACTTCTGCTCCACCTATCTTTTTTTTCTTTCTTTTCTCTCTTTCTCTCTTTTTCTTTCCTTCCTTCCTTCCCTCCTTCCTTCCTTCTCTCTCTCTTTTTCTCCTTCCTTCCTTCCTCTCTTTCTTCTTTCTTTCTTTCTCTTTCTTTCTCTCTCTGCCTTCCTTTCGTTCTCTCTCTCTCTCTCTTTCTTCTTTCTTTCTTTCTTTCTTTCTTTCTTTCTTTCTTTCTTTCTTTCTTTCTGAGTTCAGGTCTTTTCTGTGTAGCCCAGACTATCCTCAAACTCCTATTGATCCTCCTGCCTCTGTTGCCCAAACCTGGGATTATAGCTAAGGTGCCACCATGCCCAGCCCTGTTCCATCATTTCTGCTGCTCTATGAAGCAGCTTTGCACACGGTATCTTTTTTGTTTGTCAATCACTTCACTGCCAGTGTCAAACACCCAGTTTTTTCTTTTTTTGAGGCAAATCCAACAGACTGGCCTTTCTTTATGAGAGAGAGTGAAAGTGTGTATGAGAGAGAGAGAGAAAGAGATAGGGAGAGAAAGAAAGGAAGAAAATTTGACACACCAGGGCCTCTAACCACTGAAATTGAACTCCAGATGCATGTGCCACTTTGTGCACGTGCATGACCTTGTGCATATGTTACCTTGTGTGTCTGGCTTATGTGGGGTCTGGGGAATTAACATGGGTCCTTAGGCTTCACAGGCAAGTGACTTAATTGCTAACCTATTTTGACAATTTCTTTTTGTTTGTTTGTTTGTTTGTTTTTTGAGGTAGGGTCTCACTCTAGCTAAGGCTGACCTGGAATTCACTCTGTAGTCTCAGGGTGACTTTGAACTCATGGTGATCCTCCTACCTCTGCCTCCCAAGTGCTGGGATTAAAGGCATACACCACCACACCTTGCTTTCCATTTAGACAATTTCTTTCTTTTATTTATTTGTTTTTTGGAGCATGTCAGAGAGAGATAGAGAGAGGGAGAGAGAGAGAGAGAGAGAGAGAGAGAGAGAGAGGGAGAGAATGGTCATGCCCCCAGCCTCTCAGCCACTGTGAATGAACTCCAGATACTTTCTCCCCCTTGTGGGCAAGTTCGGTATTGCGCCCTTGCATCACTTTACATCTGGCTAAACGCGGGACCTGGAGAATCGAGTGGGTGTTCTTAAGTTTAGCAGGCAGGCGCCTTAAGTGCTAAGCCCTCTCTCCAGCCCACATTTTGACAATGTCTTACCTCATAGCCATGCTGGCAAGCTTTGGAAGAGACTTCTGGGGTCCTTTGCTTCTTGTGGCAGCATGTATTTCAAGGCTTGTAGCTAGGGTGATCTGAGCGTAATATTCCAACATCTAGGCGTGTTCAAATGCACCAGAAGGCTGAGGCAAAAGCGGAACAAGAACCCCTTCGCCCTGTGGAATGAGCCAGCTGCCATTGCCTTAATGCAAGCGGAGGATCAGGAACCTGTCGATGTTGGTGTTTGGTATACCGAAAGGAAAAGCCCTCCTCTGGAAACAGTTCATCCCCGTGGCCACCTTAAGCCCCAAACCTGCTCCCTTCCACCACTGGAAAGTCAAGCTCTTGTCAGTTCTGGTCTCATCAATGTCTTCAGAGGCTCTGCCAAGGTCACTGTGCCCATGACCCAGACACTCACTGGAGACACCCTAGTCTAACATCAGTTTGGCTCCACCCACACCTCAGATCCTCCTCCTCCTCCTCTTCTTCTTCTTCTAATACATTTTATTTATTTACTTGAGAGAGAAAAAGCAGAGAGAGAGAGAGAAAGAGAGGGACAGAGAACGGGCGTGCCAGGGTCTCCAGCCACTGCAAACGAACTCCAGATGCATGTGCCACCTTGTGCGTCTGGCTTATGTGGGTCCTGGAGAATCAAACCGGGATCCTTTGGCTTTGCAGGCAAATGCCTTAACTGCTAAGCCATCCCTCCATCCCACCTCAGATCTTCTTCACACTGCTGCTCCACTGACTAGAATGTTCTTTCCATTTTATCCACTTAGAAAATGTCTGGTCAAACCCGTCTTTTGTGATTCCCAGTGTGCCTCTGTGGTCACTGTAGTATCACGAGCCTCTGCTCACCCTGGTGATGGCGCTGACGATGGCAGCAGTGACCACATTCAGGGCACACGCTGATGCATTGCCGTTACTTTATTTAACCTTCAGGAGACAACTTGAATACGATGCTTGCCAAAGTCACAGCTAGGAAACAGTAGCCCAAGACCCAAACTCTAGCTGGTTGCCCTCCAGAGCTCAAGTGTCACGTTGCCTCCCGCACTTACTGTGCTGCCTTGGCACGGATCTGGGAGCAGGTCACACTTCTTGAGGACAGGGGCCATCTGTGTCTTTCCCAGTGCCTCAAACCGCTCCTAGAGCAGACCGGAGCATTCGGGAAGTGTTTGTGGAATCAATGAATAAATAAATAAGTGTCAACAGAGCCTTCCCCAGCTCCAGCAGTCCTTGAGCCAAACCCAGGGACTTGGGGGAGGTGACTTCCCTTCCTTGGTGCCCAGGGCAACAGCAGCAGATGGTGCTGTGGAGATCTAGGAGCTGCTCCCCCCCCCCACCTCGCTCCTCACTCCATCCCCTTTCCTCCCACTCTGAGGTCGCCTCCCACCCCCACCCCCATGCTAGGAAGACGGCCAGGGGAAACCACGAGCTGCCCAGCTGGAAACACCTGGCTGATCAGAGCCTTTTACAAAGCCTCGCTTCCGCAATTACCTTTTATTTTCCTCTTCTCTCACAGAGTCCAAGCAAAGCCAACTGGTATTCCTTTTCAAGCAGCTGAGAACACCAGATGGAAGGGTAGAGGGAGGTGGAGGCAGGGTGAAGGCAGAAAGGGGGCCGAGCAGGGCTATAGGTGAGGGGGCCTTTCTGAAACATGTGATCGGGGGAGAATGACAGACAGGTCAACAGAGGTAGGAAAGGAAAAGAAAAGGCCGAGCAAGCAAGCAAGCACGCGTGCGTGCAAGCACACACAAACACACACGCACAGCATTTTCAACGTACCATTAGAATAGAGAGAAAAAAATGTTCTGGTTTCCGTAGCAACGAATCCTATTGGTGCCTCAGCCAGAGAAACTTATGGGGGAGCATTTGCCTGTTAAGGATTCTTATGAATTGGGGGATAATTGTACAGTATTCCACCACTACTAAAGGTACACAAATACATTCCAGAAAATATTTTTAAAGAGCAAGGATGGCCGCAAATGCTGTGAAGACAGGGGGGTGGGCATGGGGGCAACAGACAGGGAAAAAAAAGCAACGGGAATGATCTAGGGCTAAGGGGTGAGCACCTGGTTTGACAGAGCAGTGGAACCAGCACATGTGTCAGTCATCAGATGCCAAATGTGAAGCAAAGCCCAGTGTATTTGTTCCCAATTCTAAGGGGCCAGTGCACTGAGTCCAGTAGCTCCCTGGCCCCTTAAGAAGTGGGTTGGGCGGATCTGGAAAGTCTAAACTCTTAGATTCAGTGAGAGGAGTTTGGTGATCAGAGAAGCAGCATTTTGTGGCCTTCATGTCCTGCTTCTGCAATGGGATGTAGGGCCCTGCAGAGGCCTGGGACAATACGGGAGAATCGTTGAAACAGAGTCCTGTGTGACAGATTCTTGCTTAGGGAGAAAGGAAATGCATAATTATCTTGTACTCTATATAAAGCAGGACCCAATGCCTGGTACATAACAATTGATAAATAAAATACCAAGAGGATGAGAGGGTGGTGGTTAAGTGAATGAATGAATGAATGAATGAATGAATGAATGAATGAATGGGAAGTCTCTTCTCTTGCATATCACCAGTGGAGGAGTGGTGCTGCGCAATCCAGTTCTCAGAGGTGGAGTCTCTGGATAGGCGTCATTCCTGAGCGAGGCTCCAGGCTCCTGGGACTAAAGACGGTCCTGCATCTTGCAGACACTCTTGGCTTTGAGGTGTCAGATCTCGTACACCTACCCAGATGACATTCCCTGTGATGCACTCTACTAGTGTCAGAACCCAAATCAGAGGACAGCGCCTGGCCACTCCATCACCTGGAACACTGGTGGCTCCTGGGGTTCACGCGAGCTCTTTGAGTTTGTTCTGAATCAGTTCTGTCCTCTCATTGCCTGTGGTGCTCCGGGAGCCCTCAGGCAGCCCCTTGGCACTTAGTACGGTGTGGCTAAATACTCCAGATTGAAACCTTCACTCATGGAAGGCAGGCTCATTAAATTCCCAGGAAAGTTACAAGAGCTAGCAACAAAGTTACAAGAGTCACAACATCCTTCTCTGAGGTTATATAAACAGTAAGCCATTGCTGGGGACAGTAGACTCTTCAGTGGAGTTGCCTGCAAGTTGCACAGAGAACTACTGATTTAGCTTTCAGGGGTCACCATGCATGCCTTTTTGGTGATACAGTTGCCTTTGAGTCACCTATACATAACCTGTCACCTGTGCTTCCATAGATAACGCCAGTAAATGTATTAATTCACCAAGCTAGACTTGGGTGGAATCATTTCTTTGGTCTACTGGTATCCCACCTGAGATGAATACATGTTGTTCACATCTCCCCCTGCCAAAAAGTCACTCAACAAGTACTTAGCTGTTTATTATTTAGTTACTCCCCTGCATATGCCACTCCTCCCTGGAGTCCCCTGGAGGTCCCCTGGAGAATGTCTTCATAGTGGGAACTCCTAGCAGAGAGCACTGTACCTTAAAGCAATTTGAACACCAAAGGAGAAGGACATTGATGGCAAGCCTCAGGTGCCACCCCAAGCTGGATCAGTTGCAGGGCAAGTGTCTCCGAGCACACCAAACACATGAAAATGTGTGGGTGCGTCCTGATGGGTTTGCATGGCCAGGTGCAAGGTTGGGGGCTGTGTGGATTGGTGGGAAATAAAGGGAAAGTGAGGGACGACTTGTCCACCTATGACTCACAGACCCTCGACCTATTAATGTCAGCTGATCATGGTCATGCCCCAAAGAGCCTTCCAGGGAAAGGAATGCAAAGCCAGCACTGGGCAACTGTGTATAGATGACACAGGAACTTCTCATCTCCACAGTCTTAGAGGTTTCTGGACAAGGAAGGAGGGGGTTCGGGGAGGTTGAGGCTTAGCATATCGTTCAAGGTCACATAGTGAGTCAGTGGCATAGGTTGAGTTTATAGGGTGTCCCTCAGAAGATAAGATGTTCAATTCCTGTATCAAATCGACTCTAGGGACCCTCACTCACAGCAGGTGGTGGAGGCAGTTGAAGTCAGCGTTAGTCTTCTAAATGGGCACCTCTTAAAAAAATACAATCCTACTGGGAAATATATACGTGTGTGTGTGTGTGTGTGTGTGTGTGTGTGTATAGGAGAGATGGCTCAGGCATTAAAGTGTCTGCCACACAGACATGAGAACCTGAGCTCAGGTCCCCAGCACCCATGTAAAAAGCCAGGCTTGGTGGCGCATGGCTGAAACCCTACTGTTGAGAAGGTGGGCACAGGAGGAGCTCTGAGGCTTGCTGGTTAGCTAGTTTGGCTGAACTGGTGAGCTCCGTGGTCATGATTTTCTCATAACACAAACTAGAGAGTGATTGAAGATGGCACCTGATGTCACTCTGTGCCTCCACATGCCCCCTCCACACACGTGCACCCACATGAACACATACACATAACATACACCCAGACACACAAAAGAAACCAGGACCAGAGCTTAGTTAAAGATGAAGATGAGGGAGGCACTGCAAGGTGTTATCGGGTGAAAGCACTGCATTTAACAGATTCCACTCCAACTATAAGCAGATTCCCACATTTCCACCCCCACCCCTCCACTCCAGTCACCCTCCACCAGCCTCAGCCACTTCCATCCGATTGGTTCTCCCCACCCTTCCTGTTTATGTTGTGAGAAAGCAAAGCCGACTTTCCCTTCTTTCTGTATTGCCTGGCCCAAACCACCACCTGGGGGTGGGTTTCTCTTACATTGTCTTTAGAAATAGTTGTTTCTGTATTTTTTTATGTTTTTGCAGTTCTGGAGATTGAACCCAGGGCCTTCAGCATGCTCTATCACTGAACAACAGTCTTTTTCTATGATTTTTTTTTGAATTTTATTATTTAAAAAATATTTATTTATAGCCGGGTGTGGTGGCGCACACCTTTAATCCCAGCACTCGGGAGGCAGAGGTAGGAGGATCGCTGAGAGTTCGAGGCCACCCTGAGACTACATAGTTAATTCCAGGTCAGCCTGGGCCAGCGTGAGACCCTACCTCGCAAAACCAAAAAAAAAAAAATTATTTATTTATTTATTCATTTATTTATTTATTTATGAGAACGAGAAAGAGAGACAGAGAATGGGTGTGCCAGGACCTCCAGCCACTGCAAATGAACTCCAGATGCATGCACCACCATGTGCATCTGGCTTAGGTGGGTTCTGGGGAATTGAACCTGGGTCCTCAGGCTTCACAGGCAAGTGCCTTAACCGCTGAGCCATCTCTCCAGTCCTATTATTTTTTTAAAATATTTTTTATTCTTTATTTGCAAAGAGCGGGAAAGAGAGAGAGAGAAAGAGAGAGAGAGAGAGGGAGAGAGAGAGAAACGGATGCACTAGGATCTCCCGCTAGCGCAACCAAAGTCCAGATGCATGTGCCACTCCACTATATTTAGATGGGTACTAGGGAATCGGACCCTGGTTGTCAGGCCTGCAAGTCAACCACTGTGCCATCTCTGTAGCCCAATAGTCCTTTTTTAACAAATTATTTATCCATTTTTGAGAAAGAGAGAGAGAATGGGCATGCCAGGGCCTCTAGCCACTGCAAACGAACTCCAAACACATGCACCACCTTGTGCATCTGGCTTAGGTGGGTCCTGGAGAATCGAACCTGAGTCCTTAGGCTTTGCAGGCAAACGCCTTAACCGCTAAGCCATCTCTCCAGCCATTCTTTCTTTAAAAGTCGAGACAAGCTCTAACTTGTCCAGGCTGCCCTGGAACTTGGCCTCCTCTTGCCTCAGCCTCCCAAGTCGCTGGCATCCCAGGCCCCCCTCGTCACTAACCTCCCCGTTTTTGAGCGGAGAGGGCGACTTTCTGAGCAGCGTCGGTGCTGGCCGCCAGGGGTCGCGGCGGGGCAGGCGGAGCCAGGGGCGCAGGGCCGCTTGCCGGGAGTGTGGAGCCGGGCCGCTGGATATGTATGTGCACCTCAGCGCATTGCATTACTCAGACATAGCCTCTGCAGTGTTTTCGAAGGGGGTAGTGAGAAGCCCGGGCTGCGAGCAAGATCAGACCTTTTGCAGGCAGTCAGAGCTCGGGTCTCTGGACTCTTCCACCACCCTGGGGCTTACAGTAAACAGAGCTCCTGGAAGGCCCACCCACTGACTGACCCAGGGTCCTGCCTGTGCACGCACAGCCTGTGAAATCTTGGGAGGGCCATGTCTGCCCGGTGGGTGACTTCATCAGGAAAGGTGGTGGTACCAGGTGAAGGACCCTGCCCCACCCCGTCCTCTTACTGTCCCTTCACCCAGGCAACTCAGGGGCCCAGAAGCAAGTGTGGCTCTCCTTGCACCCTCGGGGACCTTGGTCACTCTTGGCCTCAGTTGCCCTCAGACACTCGGCTTGGGCCTCCCACGGACTCTGCATGTGTCTGAAAGCCATCCACCAGGAGATGCAGGGAGGGAGGACAAGCACGTGCTTTCTTTAGCATGAATTTTTCAGCTGTTACATTTTTGTCTCTCTGCCCCATTTCCTCTTGATTCCCTCCCACTGCTCTTTTGCGCTTAAGATTTGATGCAGTGACTGGGCATCTAAGATAGAGTCATCTGGGAAGAAAGGGGGACACGGGGCATGGCAGAAGGGATTGTGGGGGGGGGCTTGGTGACTGTCAGTTGCAGGCCTTGGGAAGTATCTTTGAGCAGTTTTATTTAAGCCACTGAGGGGGCCTAAGAGGTGAAAGGGGCATTCCATTTTTTAAAATATTTTTATTTCTTTTTAGTTATTTGCAAGCAGAGAGAGAGGAGAGACAGACAGAGAGAGAATGGGCACACCAGGGCCTGTAGCCACTGCAAACCAACTCCAGATGCATGTGCCCCTTGTGCATCTGGCTTACGTGGATCCTGGGGAATCGAACCAGGGTCCTTTGGTTTCACAGGCAAATGCCTTAATCGCTATATCCTCTCCTCCCTTTCATCTTTCCTGCCATCCTTAGGGATGGATACAACATATGTGTAGAATATTATATATGCATAAGTGCATGCTTATAATACAAGACCATAGTGATCTTTTATAAAAAGTCTTAAAAGAAAGAAGGGACCAGGGCTGGTGAAATTCATTTTAACAGGATTTATTAAGTGAACAAATAATGGCTTCTGACTTGGATCTTGCCTGGACAGGACTGGTGCAAGGAGGAAGAAGGCAGCCTGGATGGAAGAGTGTCAAGGAAGAGATGTCATAGTGTGGGAGCGAGCACTGGACAGGCTGCGAATGGCTCAGTGAAAGGTGGAGGGGGAGGCGGCATACTGGGCACATGCATATCAAAGGGGACCAGAAAGAGGAAGCTTTGGATGCCAGCATGGTGTTCCACAAGGTGACACCAAGACAAGGTTTCATGGCACAGCAGGTGTGCGGCCGCGGGGACCCCTCCAAAGGATGCCTGGCTGGCAGAGGGACGGAGGGCTGCGCTGGGGGTGGTTCGGGAAGTCTGTCTGTCAGGAGCCCACTGTGGAGGACTGGGGCTCATTTCTGCACTGGGAACAGGAAGAGGAAGTGAGACCCCCAGGAAGGGCTTCATGGTGGTCTCTCACTTACTCAGCCTTACTTTCCCGCCCCCACACTTGGTCACAACTGAGCGCCTCCTGTTCCTCTCATGAACAATGGAAGCTGTTGGAGGAGCAGAACTTCTTCTTGGTCCAGCAGCCAGATCTACACAATGCACGCACATGTGCGCACGTGCATGTGTGTGTGTGTGTGTGCACAGTGTGCGTGCTTTCTTCATCTTGGGGTGAAAAAAATGTCTCCTTTGATCAAAAGCCAGTGCCTCTGTTTGGCTTTTGTTGCTGTTGTGTGTATGATGTATGTATGCATGTGTATGGTTTGTGTATCTATGAATATGTATGGTGTGTGTATGTGTGTATGGTGTGTGCATGTGTGTATGCATACGTATGGTGTATCTATGTATGTGTACGGTGTGTATGTGTATGGTGTGTGTATGTGTGTATGGTGTGCCTGTGTGCATGTGTATGGTGTGTGCATGTATGTATGCATGTGTATGGTGTGTGCATGTATGTATACATGTGTATGGTGTGTGCATGAATGCATATGTATGGTGTGTGCATGTATGTATGTATGTGTATGGTGTGTGCATGTATGCATGTGTATGGTGTGTGCATGTATGTATGTATGTGTATGGTGTGTGCATGTATGCATGTGTATGGTGTGTGCATAAGTGGATGTGTATGGTGTGTGCATGTATGTATACATGTGTATGGTGTGTGCATGAATGTATGTGTATGGTGTGTGCATGTATGTATGCATGTGTATGGTGTGTGCATGTATGTATACATGTGTATGGTGTGTGCATGAATGTATGTGTATGGTGTGTGCATAAATGGATGTGTATGGTGTGTGCATGAACATATGCATGTGTATGGTGTGTGCATGAATGTATGTGTATGATGTGTGCATGAACATATGCATGTATATGGTGTGTGCATGAATGTAGGTGTTGGTGTGCATGTGTATGGTGTATATGCATGCATGTGTGTGGTATGTATGTTTGTATGTGTATGTACATGTATGCTATGCATATGTGTGTGCATGGTGTGTGTATGCATGTAAACATACGGATGGTATGCATGTATGTATGTGTATGCATGGGTGTACACATGTGTATGGTGTGTATATCATGGGTGCTTGCATGCCATGGCATGTGTGTGGAGGTCAGAGGACAACTGTGGTGTCAGGTCTCACCTTCCTCCTTGATCTGAGGTGCAGTCGTTTGGGTGGTTTTGCTGTTGTGAACACCAGACATGTCCAGCTTCATGTGAGTTCTGGGGATCTGAACTCTGGTCATCAGGCTTGTGCAGTAAGTGCTTTTAACCACTGAGCCATCTCCCTAGTGCCCCCCCTTTATTTATTTATTTTAGACATGATCTCATATGTCACAGGCTGGCCTAAACTCACTATGTAGCTGAGGACGACCTTGAACTTCTGATCCGCTTGCCTCTGCCTCCCCAGTGCTGAGATTATTGGTGTGTGCCACCATACCGGTTTTAGTCACTGCTAGAAATCGAACCCACAGCCTTGTGCATGCCAGATATTACTTTACCTGTTGGCTGGGACAAAATACTTGCCCAGAAATAATTTAAAGAAGGAACAAATTTATTCTGGCTTACAGTTTTGAGAAGGTACATTCTATAAACTAGTGGGAAAGGCATGGTGGCAGAAACAGGAAGCTGGCTCATCACACTGCCTTCAGAGTTGGGCAGCAGGAGACAAGTAGGAAATAGGGCTGGGCCCACCCCCAGTGACCCACTTCCTGTAGCAAGACTCCACCTCCTATGGGTTCCAAAACCTCCCCTCCCTCTCTTTCCTCCCTTCCCTTTCCCTTCCCTTCCCTCCCCTCCTCTCCTCTCCCCTCCCCCCTCCCTCCCCTCCCCTCCCTCCTCCTCTCCCCCTCCTCTCCCCCCTCCCCCTCCCCCCTCCCCTTCCTTTCCCCCCCCCCCTCCTCTTCTCTCCCTCCTCCCCCTTCCCCTTCCTCCCCTTCCCTCCTGTCCCCCTCCTCTTCCTCCCTCCCTCTCCCTCTCCTCCTCCCCCCTCCCCCTCCCCCCCCTCCCCTCCCCTCCCCCCCCTCCGTCCCCTCCCCCCCTCCCCCCCTTCTCTTCTCTCCCTCCCCTTCCTTTCCTTTCCCTCCTGTCCCCTTCCTTCCCTCCCCCCTCCCCTCCCCTCCCATCCCCTCCTGTCCCCTCCCCTCCCCTCCCCTCCCCTCCCCTCCTCTCCCTCTCCTCCTCCCCTCCCCTCCCCCCTCCTCTCCTCTCTCCCTCCCCTCCCCTCCCCTTCCTTTCCTTTCCTCCCAGTCCCCTTCCTTCCCTCCCATGGCTCTTCCCCTCCCCAATGATCCCTCCTAAAGGGAACTCTGTCCCCTCCTTCCCTCCCCTCCTTATAGTCAACTCCCCTCCCCTCCCCACCTTTCTGCCTTAACCAGGAAGGTTGTCTTCATCTGTACACTCCCATTTTTTTTTTTTTTTTTTTTTTTGATGTCTCCTAAAGGGAACTCTGTCTTAGAGCTTTCTTCATGGAGTCCCAAGTTGTTATAGTCAACAATCAACTTGACGTCCCCACCAGAGTGTGTGGTTGAAATCTTAAATTTAGCACGTCTAAAAGAGAACTCTTAATTCCTTGCTGTACCCAACTGCCAGCTGGCTCCGAGCCTCCGTCTATGTCCCCAATTCAAGGGATGGCATTATCATCCATCCAGGAGAGCTGCTTGTCACCAGAACTCCTGAGTCATCCCGCGCGTTCCCTTCCCTCAGCTCCATAACCAATACATCCACAAGGCTTTAAGTTGGCTCCTTTTTCTCCGTGACCCTTGTCTTCTCCTAGTTTAAGCAGTTGCTACTGTTATGGTGAGGACCCCCAGGGAAAGGAAAAGAACCTTTATAGCTGGCCGGTGACTCAGGAGCCTGAGTGAGGTCCCAGGCTGTACTTCAGGGCTCCTTTTATAGGAGAAATCCATACGATTGCACATCTTAGGTTTACAGTTCTGAAGTCCAGTCATCATAATCTTATAAAACCAGAAGTTAGCCAGGTGTGGCGGCGCACAGCTTTAATCCCAGCACTCGGGAGGCAGAGGTAGGAGGATCGCCATGAGTTCAAGGCCACCCTGAGACTACATAGTGAATTCCAGTTCAGCCTGGGCTCGAGTGAGACCCTACCTTGAAAAACCAAACCAAACCAAACCAAAACGAAAAAACCACAACAAAAAAACCAAAAGTTAATTTCAATTGATTTTAGAAAAAAAGCAGAAACGTTTTCTGAACCTCCCCTCCCTGCATTTTCTCTGCCATGTTGGTCTGGCCTTGGACAGATGTTGGGGCTGATGGTATAGGTCTTTGACTGTTTTGTGCTGCTACAACAGAATGCAACAGATTGGGTCATTTCTTTTTTTTTTAATTCAATTTAATTAAATTTTGGTTTAAATTAATTTTTGGTTTTTCAAGTTCGAGGTAGGGTCCCACTCCAGGCCAGGCTGACTTGGAATTCACTATGTAGTCTCAGTGATTCTCCTACCTCTGCATCCCGAGTGCTGGGATTAAAGGTGTGCGCCACCACGCCCGGCTTAATTTTTTAAATTTTTTAGAGAGAGAGATGCGGGGGGGGGGGGAGAGAATTGGTCTTCCAGGGCCTCAGCCACTGTAATCAAACTCCAGATGCTTGCATCACCTACATGGGATCTGGAGAGCTGAACATGGGTCCTTAGGCTTTGCAAGAAGTGCCTTAACTGCTAAGCCATCTCTCCAGCCCAAGATTGGGTCATTTCTAATGGACAAAAATGCATTGACTTACAGCTCTGGAGACTGGGCAGGGGAACGTCAAGGCTCCAGCAGGGCTGGCCATTATGACTCTAAGGCAGTATCTTGAGCACTATATCCTGGGGGAAGGAGTGGAGGGGTAAGATTCCTCTTCCCACAACAGAAAGGGGAAGGCACCAAAGGGGGCTTGACTTGCCCTTTTATGTCTGTCCATACGGGCAGAGTCCTCATGGGCCTCCAGCTTTTAATATGGTTACAATAGCAAGTATATCTTGAAATAGGTTTTATTGGTAATATTTTATTTTTATTTATGTATTTATTTATTAGTGAGAGAGAAAGAGAGAGAATGTGCACACCAGGGTCTGTAGCCACTGCAAACAAACTCCAGGTGCATGTGCCACCATGTGCATCTGGCTTGTGTAGGTTCTGGGGAATCGAACCTTGGTCCTTTGGCTTCTCAGGCAATTGCCTTAATGGCTAAGCCATCTCTCCAGCCCTCGGCACAGGTTTTGGAAGGGCCAACCCTTCACACCCTAGGCACACCTATGCTCAGATGATAAGAGTGTTGGAAGAGTTTGATTGTGGTAGGCCAGGTGGGAGGAGGACAGAAGAGAGACAAGGACTCAACCTCAGGTGAGACCTGTAGTCAACATGAGATGACATGAGGAACCCCAAAGGAGACTGGAGGGAGGAGAATTAGAGACTGAATTGTCTCCGAAGCTCAGGACACGTGAAATTTTTTTTTAACTTTTTAAAAATTTTATATTTTTTTTTGGAGAGAAACACACAGAGAGAGAGAGAGAGAGAGAGAGAGAAAGGAAGACAGAGATGGGCGTGTGAGCAGTGTCTCAGCTGCTGCGAACGAAATCCAGATGTGCACTCCCCCTTGTGGTCAAGTGTGGCATTGCACCCTTGCATCACTTTGCATCTGGCTAAACGTGGGACCTGGAGATTGGAACCGCTGGAGATTGGAACCAGCGTTCTTAGGCTTAGGAGACAGGCGCCTTAACCCCTAAGCCATCTCTCCAGACCAGGACACGTGAAATTTTGAGAAGTGCTATTAAGATTTCAGTTCAGAGCTGGAGAGATGGCTTAGTGGTTAAGGCGCTCACCTACAAAGCCTAAGGACCCATGTTCGATTCTCCAGATCCCACGTAAGCCAGATGCACAAAGGTGAGGCAAGTGCAAGGTTGCACATGCCCACTAGGTGGCACAAGCATCTGGAGTTTGATTGCAGTGGCTGAGGCCCTGGCATGCCAATTCTCTCTCTCTGTCTCTCTCTTTCTAAAAATTAAAAAAAAAAAAACAAAAACAAAAAACTTCAGCTCAGTCCAGTGAAAATTTCTTGCACTCTGCCTGTGCCAGACTCCATATTTTAGATGTCTGTCTCTTGTGGTGCTAGGGACTAAATCCAGAGCTTCTTCCATTTGTGACAAGTACACCTAGCTGCACTCCGATCAGCCTCAGAATATTATTTTTCTCATGGTTTTGACAAAAGACCAGACAAAAGGAACTTCCTGTTTGAGGGTGTGGTAGTTTGAATATATGTCCCCCAATATATTCAATTATTAGTTATAGTTTGCATCTGCAATCACCTTGCTAGAGGCAATGTCACTGGGGGCCAGTCTTAAGGTGTTAATGGTGGGTTTGAGATTCCATTGTAAAGATATGCAAATGTGCCTAGCAGGAGTTCCTGAAGTGTGCTGTGTGACCTTTTGGCTGTAGTTTTGCTCTGTGTGCTGTGTGGCTGGTTGGTTTCTCTCTCTCTCTGCTTGGCCCTGTGGAGAGCAGGCTGCTTCTCTTGCCATTATGGAACTTCCCCTGGATCTGTGAGCTTCAATAAATAATATCCCTTCCTCCATAACTGTGCCTGGTCTGGAAGTTCATCTCAGCGAACCTGAAGCTGTCTGCTACAGAGGGTATGGGTGGATCATGTCTGCAAGGCCTGGGGGAAGGACTCTGAGGCAGGTAGCCATGATGCATCTGCAGACAGGAAGCAGAGAGAATGATGATGTTCAGCTCATTTTCTCCTTTAAAAAATTGTATTTATTTGCAAGGGGAAAGAGAGAGAAAGCCCCAGGGCCTCTAGCCATTGCAAGCAAACGCTAGATGTATGTGCCACTTCGTGCATCTGACTTTACGTGGGTACTGGGGAATTGAACTGGATCATTAGGCTTGGCAGGCAAGTGCCTTAACCACTGAGCAATCTCTCCAGCCCCTCACTTTCTCCTTTTGATTCACTTGGGGATCACAGATTATGGGATGGCATCACCCACATTTAGGGTGGGTCTTCCCTCCTCAGTTAAACCTCTCTGGAAACACTCTCACTGACATATTTGGAGAGCTGTCTCCTAGGAGATGATAAATCATGTCACAAGTAGCCAATTAAGATTCCAGCATGGACTCCATACTCTACACAAGACTCCAGGTGGAAATAAGTTCTCATCTTTCTCAGGTATCTGTGTGTCATAGCCTGATGGGAGAAGTAGCTGTGCAAAGCATTTATGTAAATAAAAATATATGCTCATACGAAACAGCACTTTATTATTATTATTATTATTGTTCTAATAACTTTTTTTGGTTTGGGTTTTTGAAGTAGGATCTTGTTCTAGCCCAGGCTGACCTGGAATTCACCATGTAGTCTCAGGGTGATCTTGAACTCACAGTGATCCTCCTACCTCTGCCCCCCCCCCCGCCACGAGAGCTGGGATTAAAGGTGTGCACCACCACTCCCAGCTACTAGGTACTTTATGAGTATACTCAGATATAAAGATCAATGTCAATGTTAGAGCACTTTTCTGTCAAGAATAGGAACAGAGAACATTGATAAAAAGGAATCGATACATACAGAAAACAAGACAGGGAAATTATAGCTCTCTATGGGCTTGACGTTTTGGATGATTCAACCAACTGTTCACTGTATCCTTACAGCCTTTTCAAAATATTAAAATAACCATTGCTTTTTTTCCTTATGAAGTGCTATATATTTATTTTTTTAAACTTTAAAAAAATTGTTTTATTATTTTTTTGGAAAGAGACACAGAGAGAAAGAGAGAGACAGAGAGAGACAGGACGGGGAGACAGAGATGGGCGCACCAGCAGTGTCTCAGCTGCTGAGAACAAAATCCAGATGTGTGCGCCCCCTTGTGGTCAAGTGCGGCATTGCGCCCTTGCATCACTTTGCATCTGGCTAAACATGGGACCTGGAGATTGGAGCTGGGTTCTTGGGTTTAGCAGGCAGGCGCCTTAGCCGCTAAGCCATCTCTCCAGCCCCGGCTGTTACTTTTGTTGGCGTGGGATGAAAATGCGAGAAAGTGGAAAGAAGTCTCTACTTGAAAGACGTTGATGGTGAAGGAAAGACGGGTATGGTCACAAACTCCTGGGAAGTCAGGAGGGGTGGGGACATTGGCCACATGTGGAACATACAGGTAATTTTACCGGAGCACATCACAGATCCACTAAGGCAGCCACCCGTGGGAGAGAACGGAGAACAGAGAGGGCAAAGCCATGGAGGGCCGGGGAGTGGAAATGGGGACGCCCAGGGGCCGGGGGTGCAGAGGGATGCTGGAGAAGAGGAATGTTTTCTGGAAGCCATGGTCAGTGCTGTCAAGAAGCTTCTGGGAATCTGGGTGGCCTGCGCTCCCGGGAGGGTGGCCATGCCTTGGCTAGAGATCTACAGCATTCTTCCTTGGAAGAGGAAAAGAGAAAACATCAAAAGAAAAGGCTGCTTCAGAGCCCCAATTCCTACTTCATGGATGTAAAATGTCCAGGTTGCTACAAAATTACCACGGTTTTAATCCCAGCACTTGGGAGGCAGAGGTAGGAGGATCGCCGAGAGTTTGAGACCACCCTGAGACTACATAGTGAATTCCAGGTCAGCCTGAGCCAGAGTGAGACCCTACCTCGAAAAACAAAACAACAACAAAAAAAAATGACCACGGTTTTCAGCCATGCTCAGAAAGTGGTTCTGTGTGTGGGTTGTTCAACAGTGCTGTGCCCCCCTACAGAAGGAAAGGCCAGACTCACAGACAGCGGTTCATTCAGAAGAAAACAACATTAATGATCTGTACAACTTGCTGAATTTATGTTTTCTCACAGAAAGCCTTATCTTCAGTTCAGTTACTCTACCAAGACAATGTAATGTTTGGTTTTGTAAGGTCTGCGATATCAATCTCCTATTTGGGTGTCAGTTTTTCAATATAGTTTTAATTATGGGCAAAAGAAGCTTCCAAAATTTGCTGCTGGGGGCACCGAACAGCAGTGCATGTGGGGGCTTCAGGGTCCAAAAGGCTTTAGGCTATGGTAGATTCATTCCTCTGTGAGATCAGAGACCGACCCTCACAGGTGTGGTTAAGACTTCCCCACACTGCAACAACACACGCCTGTCATACGGTCTGAGACCTAGCTCAGCTCATGACACGTCTGTCTGTCTCTGTGAATCTCCCCTCTTGGGTGCTAGTGCTATGGGACCCGAAATCTTGGGGGGGGGGTCACAGCAGGTTTCCCTTATCTCTAAGTGAATAAAAATAAACAAACGTGGCTTCTCTCAAGGAAGGGGACTTAGAGGAAAGGTGTCTTTTCACAAGCCGCAGAAAAGTGTGGTCTGTTTGCCAGCTTCTCCTACTGTGAAATTAAAACCTTAAAAAGAAGAGGCCAACACTGGCATGGACCAGAGTCAAAGATGGCTGAGTGATTTGTGAATGCCATTCCTTTTCCTTTTTTTCCTTCCTTCTCCTTCTCTCCCTCCCTTTCTCTCTTTTCTTTTTTCTCCATCCCTTCTCTTTCCCTCCTCCTTTTCTTCCTTTGCCTCCCCCCACCTCCTTCCCCTCTTTCGTTTTCATTTTTTGAGACAAGGTCTGGCTATGTAACCTAGGCTGGCTTTGAACTTGTGATCTTCCTGCCTTAGCCTCCCAAGTGCTGGGGTCCCTTTTTGCTTTTTTTTTTTTCCTTTTAACTTACATTTTTACAGTTTTCACATACCTTTTCATTTCTCAACTGGGAGCTCTGCTGTGCACGGGCTGCAGGGAACCCACTGTGTGGCTCTGATCATACACATTTTTGACTCTCTACTGGGTTGAACCATACCAAGTGCAGAGTCGATGTTTGAAGGAACTGTTGAGTCAATAAACAAATTTTGTTGATATTCTGAGTCATGTGTGGAACCTACTTGGAATGGAAAATAGACAATTACTTGCTGGGCACAATTTATACGTTAAAATGTGTTTTGTTCGGTGACTTCAGGAATGATACTAGGGCTCAACTAAGGTTAAGGAAAAAGTGATTTTTATGATCAAAATAGGCCATCTTGTGTACAGTGGGTGGGTTTATCTTATCCAGGGTGACAGATGTGCAGTGTGGTCTGGGGAAGGTTCTAGATTCCAGGTGTTTTTAGTGGTCTTCAAAACCTTCACAACTGTGTCTAGAATGGATTCCTGGAGAATATTTATTCAAACTACAATGTTCTAACCTCAGCATCATCTCCCTGGTGCACAACCTAGTGGTCCCTGGGGTACCTTGGTCTCGCTCTGGTGTAGGGTGAACATCATTCCTTCACACCAGGCTGCCTTATGGGATTCTCAGAGTGCCAGTCCTTCCCTGTGCTAGCTCAGAAGAGCAGCCATCGTTCTGCGAAGATGTCAGGTGCAGCAGACAGCTTCAGGTTCACTGAGATGAACTTCCAGACCAGGCAACAGTTATGGAGGAAGGGATATTATTTATTGAAGCTTACAGATCCAGGGGAAGTTCCATAAAGGCAGGAAAAGCAGCCTGCTTTCACAGGGCCAAGCAGAGAGAGAGAAAGCCAACCAGCCACCACAGTACACAGAGCAAAACTTCAGCCAAAAGTCACAGCACACTTCAGGAACTCCTACTGGGCACACTTTGCATATCTTTACAATGGGATCTCAAACCCACCCACCATTAACACCTTAAGACCAGCCCCCAGTGACATTGCCTCTAGCAAGGTGATTGCAGATGCAAACAATAACTAATAAAACACTGAATATATTGGGGGACATATATTCAAACTACCACATCAGGTGATGGTTCTCAACCTCTAGGGTGGATCAGAAATGTCCAGAAGGTTCCATCGCTGGGTCTGACTCCTGAGAATGTCTGATGCAGTTGGCCTGAGGGGGTGCACTCCTAATGATCCCCCAGGCTGCTGTCACCGTCGTCCATCTCTGGACAACACTTTGTCCAGAGCCATCTTCCTTCACATCTACCATGGGACATTGCTTAGCAGGGAAAGAACTTCCCAGCAAAGGGCAGGTCTTCTGGCTCCTCCCCTCCCTGCCCACTGTAGTCCAGCCACTGTGGGCTCCAGAGTACAAGGAAATGTGGAGGCTGAGTTATGAAAGCAGAACTGGGTTTCTACCCACTTGGCTGCCGGGGGCCAAGGCCTTAGCCTAGTACTTCATGAAAGATTAACAGAACATCTTGATAACCACAAGTGAAGAAACAATTATAGGTGGAGAAAATACCTTAACTGCCGGATCCAGGAACTAAGATTAACACCTGGGCACTGGAATCTCCCCCATGACCCCGAATGAACTTCCTCACTGTCACAGCTTAAATTGTAGCTGCGAAATAAACTTTTTCAGAGCTTGAACAGACAGCCTGTCTTGCTCTCGTTTCTTCGTGTCTCTTGTCCCCCCTTCATTCTTTTGTCCTCTACCCCAGGTCTCCGTTGATAGACCCCGCGGGCTGGGGCACTTGGCTGCATCAGCCCAGCTCAGCTCAGCTCAGCTCAGCTCAGCTCAGCTCAGCTCAGCTCAGCTCAGGGGCTCAAAGTGTTCTTCCGCATCTCTCTTGGTGAAGGATGGGGAGAACCTTGCAACTTTCCGAGGATGCTCTTGGTGGGGCCCAGGGTGGTGTCATCATTTCCCCCCACTTGGCATAGGGTCTGCAGAATGTGTAAATGAGCTCTCCTCTCCTTGCACAACTGCCCCTGTATGTCTGTGCTCAGCTCTGAGATCCTGGCCCAGTGTCTTCTCAGTCTGCCCCTCTCTCACCTTCTCTTCCCTGTAGTCATGATGAAGACTCTGCCCACCTTCCTCAATGCCCCAGGGACCAACCTTGCTTGCTTCCTTCAGATGCCCGTTTCCCTGTATTTATTTGCCAGTTGGATGTTCTTCAGTTTGGATATCACAAGGGTAATGACACTTCACCTTGAGCGTCTCCCTCACGCCTGAACTATAGCATCTATCCCAGGATTGTGCAGCCCCACGGTAGGTTTGTCTTAAACTTTTCATTGACAACTTCCGTAAGTATAGATAATAAACCATGATAATTTTCTCCCACCATCCCTATTTTCTCCCTGCCAAATCCACCCTCCACTGGCTTGCTTCTTCTCTCCAATTAGTCTCTCCATTATTTTGACCTTTTTTTTTGTTTGTTTGTTTTGGTTTGGTTTTTCAAGGCAGGGTCTCACTCCTGCCCAGGCTGACCTGGAATTCACTATGTAGTCTCAGGGTGGCCTCGAACTCATGGCAATCCTCCTACCTCTGCCTCCCGAGTGCTGGGATTAACTCTCCACTATTTTGATGTCATCATTTTTTCTTCTATTATGAAGGTCTTGTGTAGGTAGTGTCAGGCACTGTGAGGTCATGAATATCCAGGCCATTTTGGGTCTGGAAGATGGCATTGTAAGCAGTCCCACCCTTCCTTTGGCTCTTACATTCTTTCCACCACCTCTTCCGCAATGGACCCTGAGCCTTGGAAGGTGTGTTAGAGATGTTTCAGTGCTGAGCACTCCTCTGTCCCTTCTTCTCAGGACCATGGTGCCTTCTGAGTCATCCCAAGGTCACCACCATCTGAAAAGAGAAGCTTCTTTTTAATTTTTTAAAACTTTTTTCTTATTTTATTTCTTTATTGGAGGGAGTGGGAGAGAAACAGAAACAGCTAGAGAATGGGCATGCCAGAGCCACTAGTCACTGAAAATAAATTACAGATGAATGCTCCACCTTGTGCATCTGGCTTCACGTGGGTACTGGGGAATTGAACCTGGGTCTTTAGGCTTTTGCGGGCAAGTGCCTTAACTGCTAAGTCATCTTTCCAGCCCAAGAAGCTTCTTTAATCAAAAGTCAGAGTAGCATTAATATAATGACATACACATAAGTATTTAAAGGGCAGTTTGGTGGGCATAATATATTCATTTAGCCAGACAGCAATAATTGTTACTCCCCAAGGGCTTATGACCTCCCCTGCCATAGCCTTTTGACAGGTTTTCAGCGTCAGGCATGTATTCCCTCCCATGAAGTTGACCTCCAACCCAATCAGAAGGCAGTTGGTTTCCCCTATGACAGACGTGTCACTTTTGGACCACTTGGCACATTTAGCTTTCAGGGTCCATTGCTGGTTAACGCTATTGGTGACTTCTTTCTTTCCAAAGCCTGCATATACAGTAGGTTTTATTTTGAGGCAAGCCTAACAGTCTAGCCTTTTTTATGCACGAGAGAGAGAGAGAGAGAAGAGAAAACTGGCATGCCAGGGCCTCCAGCCTCTGCAATTGAATTCCAAACTCATGTGCCACCTTGTGTGCATGTGTGACCTTGTGCGTGTGTGTGTGCATCAGGCTTATGTGGCATCTGGCAAGTCGAACATGGGACCTTAGGCTTTGCAGGCAAGTGCCTTGACTGCTATGCCATCTCTCCAGCCCCACAGTAGGTTCTTAATGGATAACCTGCTTTTCAAATGTAGAGAATGTCTCAGACTCAGCTCTGCTTAGGAACATGTCCAGTCTTTGGTTAGCAGCACACACTTGTTGTTTAAGACCAGCTCAAAGATGTTTCTTTTTCTTTCTTCTTCCCCAGTATTTAAAGTCTAGGGGTTGAAAATGTAGCTCAGTGGAAGAATGTGTGCTTAGCATGTTCAAGGACCTTGGCCCTGGGCTGGTAAGATGGCTTAGTGGTTAAGGTAATTGTCTGCAAAGCCAAAGGACCCAAGTTTGTTTCCCCACAACCCATGTAAGCCAGATGCACAAGATGGCACAGGCATCTGGAGTTTGTTTCCAGTATCTGCAGGCCCTGGTATTCCCATTCTCTCTCTCTCTGTCTGCCTCTTTCAAATTAAAAAATATACAATGTTAGCCGGGCGTGGTGGCGCACGCCTTTAATCCCAGCACTCGGGAGGCAGAGGTAGGAGGATCGCCGTGAGTTCGAGGCCACCCTGAGACTATATAGTTAATTCCAGGTCAGCCTGGACCAGAGTGAAACCCTACCTCACAAAACAAAAACAAACAAAAAAACAAACAAACAAACAAACAAAATATACACACACACACACACACACACACACACACAAATGTTAAAAAAATATGTTGGTCCTATCTCTAATGTCAACAAAAAACAGTAACAACAAAACCCCAAGCAAACAAAACACCCAAGTTCTTGCAGTTATTTTGAGATCGTCCTCCAGCTTCTAATCAACTGCCTTCACTGTGTGTGGAGACCATCTCACTGGAGGTCTTGGGGGCTCTGGTGTGGAGGGAAGCACATCAGCGTGGAAGGCTGTGTGTGGGAGTGAAGAGATTTCTGGTTATTGACAGAGACCACCCACGAAGTTCAACATCAGTGTTTCAGGTTCATGTCTTTGTGCCTCACCTGCCAAACTGAGATCTGCAAAACTCACTTCCGCCCTTGTGATTGTAAAACTAGCGACGATTACAAAAATGCATTGAAAAATGAAAGATACGCTGTAAACACACACGAGGGATTTTGTTTCTGCTTGCCTGCACATTCTGTCTTCCTTTCTGACATGCGGCTGTGTTAACTGGGTGTCTCTGTGTTAATACTAGCAGGGGCTTTTTATTTTTTATTTATTTTTTTGGAGAGAGACACAGAGATAGGCAGAGAGAGAGAGGGAGAGGAAGACAGATAGAGATGGGCGCACCAGCAGTGTCTCAGCTGCTGAGAACGAAATCCAGATGCGTGCGCCCCCTTGTGGTCAAGCATGGCATTGCACCCTTGTGTCACTTTGCATCTGGAGGTCTTGGGGGCTGGAGATTGGAACCAGCGTTCTTAGGCTTAGGAGGCAGACACCTTAACCCCTAAACCATCTCTGCAGCCCTAGCAGGGGCTTTTTTTGAAGTTTTTGTCCATGGTAAGTCACGTTAGAGTATCATGTGGACTCATTAATATGCCCAGGTTTAATGAGGTGAACTGAAGGCCTGACTCCCAACGTGACTGACTAAATCCCACACGTACTTATTACATATTATTAAACATATGCATTCAGATATATTGTAGGTTACATCCTGTCCTCTTTAAACACAAATGGGTCCAAATATGGCTAATATAATTTAAATACTTTCTGAACTAGTGTTAGTCTTATGTCTCTAGCCTCATATTTGGAAGAATTCATGTATTTATGCATTCTTTTTAATTTGAGAGAGCGAGACAGATAAGAGAGTGGGCACTCCCGTGGCCGCTCAGCTGCTGTGAACAAACTCCAGACACATGCACCCCCTTATGTGAAAGTGCGACATTGCACCCTTGCGTCACTTTTGCGTCTGGCTAAACGTGGGACCTGGAGAATTGACTGGGTGTTCCTAGGCTTTGCAGGCAGGCGCCTAACTGCTAAGCCATCTCTCTAGCCCTGTTTATGCAATTTTATGGATTAGCATCCATAAAAAGGCACCGACCGTTGCAAATCAATTTCTTAGAGACGTGTTTATATTTCTTCTCTTATGCAAGGTTGTTGGCCCATGAAAGGTTTTGGTGAGAACTGACATTGCAGGATAAGAACACAGACTGGCTCCTCTCTGAGCAACGTCTGAGCCATTGCTTGCTTCTTCCTTGAGTGTGAGGCACAAAGGGGATCTTATTTCACAAGACTGATGGGATTTGACATGAGAAATACAGACCAGATTTTGACCCCAATTAATGAAGTTGCTAATGGCTATTTACAGACATTAGCCCAGTGCCTGATATGATTGTATAACCTCATTAATCCAGAGTCTGGGTTCCATTAAAGACACCACTCTTTACTCTGTCTTAACTGTAGAGATTTTCTGACAGAATTAGTACTGTGCATAATTACACGGGAGACACAAACACACACAAATTGATTTTAAGCATTTTCAGTTCTGTGTGTGTGTGTGTGTGTGTGTGTGCATGCACATATGTGATTGTGCATGTGGAGGCCATAAGACAGCTGTGGTGTTATCCTCAGATCCACTGTCCATGTCTTGTTTGGAGGCGAAGTCTCTCATTGGGCTAGAATGACTGGTTAATGAGTCCCAGTTAGACTCCTGTCTCTGCTCCCCAGTACTGGCGTTTGTTTGCCACGATACCCAGCATTTTTGCATGCGTGCCAGCAATCAAGCTCAGGTCCCCTTGCTTGTGAGGCCAACACCTTAATAACTGAGCTGTCTCCCTACCCCTGACATATTCTTGTATATTTCTTTTTAATTTGAAATATTTTTATTTATTTATTTGAGAGAGAGAGAATGGATGCGCTAAGGCCTCCAGCCCCTGCAAACAAACTCCAGATGCATGTGCCACCTTGTGCCTCTGGCTTACATGGGTCCTGGGGAAATGATTGGGTCCTTTGGCTTTTCAGTCAAGCGCCTTAACCACTAAGACATTTCTCCAGCCCTGTATATTTCTTTTATGCTTATAGTACAATGGATGGTGTCAGTATATCTAAGAGTTCATGACAAGAATAATTCCAATAGGCAATACAGTATTCATACATCTACATAGCTATATATACATTTTTTATGGCCAGAACAAATGATTACAAACCGAGTAGCTTAAAATAGTGCGACTTTATTACTTTACAGTGTCTCACTGGCTGAAAGGATGTCGACAAGGGTGTATTTTTGTCCCTGGAAGCTCTAAGGGACAGTCTCTTTCCTACCTGTCTTGCAGCTTCCGGGGGTCACATACTTTCTCAGGCTCGGCTCCCTGCCTCCATGTTCAAAGCCAGTAGTAGCTGGCTAAAAATATCCCACACCTCACGCTCTCATGCTTCTTTTGTTGTCCATCCCTGGTGGAGTGGAGCCGAGAAAGGCCTTTTTCTTTAAAAGACTCATGTGATTCCGCTGCGCCCACCTGGATAATCCTGGATCATCTGCAGTCTCAAGTCCCCGAGCTTTAATCGCCTCCAAAGAGTCCCTTCTGGGGTGTATGGCAACATGTTTACAGGGCCAGTGACTCGTCTTTGGGGAGCTAGTATTCTCATTCCCCACCCTTCTCTCTGTCTTTCTCTCTCTCTCTCTCCTTACCTCTCTCTCTCCTTACCTTTCCTTAACTTTCATTTCTATACATACTCTCTTCTCTAATCTCCATACACCTGACTTTTCTAGTAAGTGCTAGGTTTAGTTTGCAAGTCCCATGTACAGCCCTCGTTTCTATGTCTGTCCCCCCTAGATTATCAGGACACAAAGGGCATGGGCATGCCTCACTCTCCTTCCTGTGCCCCACATATAGTTGATACCTACTGGATGGATTTTCGACCGCAATGCCAGCCACACAAACGTTACTGTAAGTTGTGCCCCCTTGACTTTCTGCAGGGGTGGTGTGGGCTGCGTGGTGCAGATCTGGGCCCTGGCTGGCAGGCAGGCAGATTCAGAAAAGTATGAGCATAGAGACTCAGGAGTCTTGGGCTCTCCCACAGTCATTAAAATGGAGTCTAGCCCCGGCTCAGCTTCCAGCCCTGATCCTTACAGTTCCCTTTTAAAATTTAATTTAATTATTTTATTTTCACTTATTTACTCGAGAGAGAGAATGGAGAGAATGGGCATGCCAGTGCCTCTAGCCACTGCAAATGAACTCCAGCCACATGCACCACTTTGTGCATCTGGCTTACGTGGGTCCTTAGGCTTTGCAGGCAAGTTCCTTAAGTGCTAAAACTTAGGCGTTCTGAATGCTAGGTCCCCAGCTGATGGAGATTTGGGAATTAACACCTCCTGGAGGCAGTGTGTTGTTAGGGGTGGGCTTATGGGTGTTAGAGCCAGTGTCCCCTTGCCAGTGTTTGGCACTCTCTTCTGTTCCTGTTGTCCACCTGATATTGGCCAGGGGGTGATGTCCACCCTCTGCTCATGTCATCGTTTTCCCCTGCCATCATGGAACTTCCCCCTTGAGCCTATAAGCCAAAATAAACCTCTTTTTTTTTTTTTTTTCCTCACAAGGTGCTCTTGGTTGGGTGATTTCTGCCAGCAACGTGAACCTGATTGCAACAGACTTTTCAGGAGAGGGCACATCTGGAAAGACCTCACACGGCAGGTGGCCTAGATCCTGGGGGGGACTAATCTCCCTGCCATGGTGGATATGATAGCTCCTGGGAACCTGAGTGAGAGATCTTTTGAAAAACATCATTATAATTACTAACACATAGTAATTGTACAATTAGAAGATTCACTGTGATGTTTGCATATGTGCATGCATCATATGCAGATGGTCTCCACACCTCTATCCTGTCCCTCCTCCCCTTTCCTTCTTCTCCTCTGAACCCCCTTCCCTAGCCTACACAGTCCATCTTCTACTTTGAAGACTTTTTTTTTTTTTTTTTTTTTTTTTTTTTTTTTGAGGTAGTGTTTTGCTGTAGCCAGGCTGACCTGGAATTTACTATGTCATCTCAGGGTGGCCTTGAACGTACAGCAATCCTCCTACCTCTGCCTCCCAAGTGTTGGGATTAAAGGTGTGTGCAGCCACACCTGGATCAAGTCATTTTTTAAAAAATCAAGTACATATTTTGCATGGACACATACATGTGTTGGTACCATCCTTTGCTTCCTTCCTGCCCCCACTCTGCTGAGGGCTCTCTTCAGTGGGATTTCTGGTATTCCCCGTGGGGTTGTGGGTTATGAGTTGTGAGAGCAGAAGTCAGCCATTGTAGTGGGGGCAGTGCCTCTGGAGATTTTTCCTTCTAACCTGTGGCTCTTTCAACCTTTCTGCCCCCTCTTCCACAAATTCCCTGAGCCGTGGTGGGTATGCTTTTAGTCTACTTCAATGCTGAGCTCTCAGGAGCCTCTGGATTTCTGCTTTGTTCCATTTTGAGTCTCCTCAGGGTCTGTCTCCATCACCCTGGCACAAGCTCTCTGTGGAAGCAGCACTTTTGCTCATCTTGTCAATTCCTCTGTGGTTTCACCTGGGCCCTAAGTGATGTGTGAGGGGTTCAAGTCATTTTTTTCTTTATTTCATTTTTGAGAGACAGAGAGAGACAAGAGAGAGATGGACAGAAACAGAGAGAGAGAGAGAGAGAGAGAGAGAGAGAATTGTCACACCAGGGCCTCAGCCACTGCAACCTAATGTCAGAGGCTTGCACCACCTAGTGAACATGTGTGACCTTGCGCTTGCCTCACCTTTTGGGCGTCTGGCTAACGTGGGATCTGGAGAGTGGAACATGGTTCCTTAAGCTTTGCAGGCAAGCTCCTTAACCACTAAGCGATCTCTCCAGCCCTCAAGTCAGTTTTTATTGCTTCTACATATAAGAGAAAATATACAGAACTTGTCTGTCTGTCTTAGCCTATTCTATTTAATATGATGTCCTCGAGTTCCTCTGTTTTCTAGCAAATGACAGAATTATGTTCTTTATGACTTTATAATACTCTTATTATATTCATATCTGACATTTTCTTTATCCATCCTTTGGCAGGTACCTAGGCTGATCCAATATCTTGGCTATTGTGAATAGGATTGTAATAAACATGGGCAGGCAGGCATCTCTGTTGTATGCCAACTTCATTTCCTTTAGATATGCCAGATCCTAGGTAGTTCTGGTTTTGCTAGGGGCTACACTAATTTACATGCCAACCAAAAGTCTAGTGAGAGATCTGGAACCACTGCCTCCTTCTCTTACATAAAGTCAGTTCCCAAACACATGTACCTCCCTGCACGGTCTGGCCCCTCCCTGCTTGTGTCACTCACACTTGCCTGACTCTCAGCAGCCCACTGAGCTGGGTGCTTTCTGAATCTCATGTCTGCACCCTCTCTGTTTTCTCTCTGGACCATTCCCTGCCTTCCTTTTCCTACTCTTTCATCTAGAGAACTAGCTCTGTTTTAAATTTTATAAAAATTTATTTGCAAGGAGAAAGAGAGAGAGAAAGACTATGAATGGGTGTGCCGCTGAAAATAAACTCCCGATGCATGCATCACTTCGCGCATCTGGCTTCATGCGGGTACCGGAGAATCACAATTTGTAAGCAGGCGTCTTTAAATGCTGAGCCATCACTCCAGCCCCCAAACTTACTCCCCACTTCAGGTTTCTGTTTAGACTCACTTTCTGTAGGAGGCTTGCCTGATACCCTAAGCTAGGTTAGGTCCCTTGGCTATCCATTCGACTCAAACACATCACCACTGTAATTAGTTCATTAATGATAGCAGTGATGTGATTACACTTTAAAGTCAACCTGTCTTCTTGAGACACTAAACTCCACAAGGAACTTACTTTGTCGACTCTTTTATCCTCAGAATATAGCACAGTGCCTGGATAGAGAGAGTATTGAACGAAAATTTGTTGAGTCAGTAGCATTCCAGCAAAATCCCACCACTATGCCAGGGAAGACATTACCGGAGAGATTAGGACATAGCAAGGTTCCAATTCTGTGGTGAAATCTGAGGCCTTACTTTTTTGTTCCTTCATTATTCCTTGTCTGGAGGTATGAACAAATATTGAACAGATATTCAATGACAGAGTCAAGAGAAGTAATGGAGGCCATGGGCCATGAAAAAGGAGCCATTCTAGGTCTCGAGCTGGCTATGCTAATAACCAGAGCTGTCTAACCTCCTAGCTGCCTCACCTGTGTGCTTGGGTGGTGCATCAGCACTGTGCCTCTCATGGCAGGAGCAGTGAGCTTTCTATCTCTGCTTTTGAAATTAATAAATTTTCTCTCTTTCCTTTGGAGAGAAAGAGAAAGAGAGAGAGAGAATGGGCATGCCAGATCCTCTTGCCACTGTGAACAAACTCCAGACGCATGCACCTCTGTGCATCTGGCTTTATGTGAGTATCAAGGGAGTCGAACCCAAGTTGGTGGGGTTTGCAAGTAAGTGCCTTTAAGTGCGGAGCCACTTTCCAGCCCAGAAATTTATTAATGCGTTTTCATTGGCCAGTTTAACACACAGATAATGCATTTTTTTCTTTCTTTCTTTCTTTCTTTCTTTCTTTTTCTTGCTTTCTTGCTTTCTTGCTTTCTTGCTTTCTTGCTTTCTTGCTTTCTTGCTTTCTTGCTTTCTTGCTTTCTTGCTTTCTTGCTTTCTTTCTCTTTTCTTTTCTTTTTTTTTTTTCTTTTTCTTTTTTTGGTTTTTCGAGGTAGGGTCTCACTCTAGCTCAGGCTGACCTGGAATTCACTATGTAGTCTCAGGCTGGCCTTGAACTCCCCACAATCCTCCTATCTCTGCCTCCTGAGCGCTGGGATTAAAGGTGTGCGCCACCACGCCCGGCCAGATAATGCATTTTGATAATCATTTCTTCCCATTAACTTCTCTTTGCTCCTTCCCCATGCCTTTCCCACAGAACCCCTTGTTTTCCCCTAGTCTCTCTTATTCTTTGCAGCCTCCTGTTTTCCTTGTGTGTGAGTGTGACCCATTGAGTTTAATTAGGGGTTCCAGGCATGAGCACAGGTGAGAATTATTTACCCCAGCTTGTGGGTCCTTCTACCACTGCAGAAACTATCTCCCACCTGCCACAATTAACTGTCAGTAATTCCTCAGGGAGGGAAGAGGCCTCTTACCCCCCTCCTTCATCCATGACAGAATGCTGATAGGCCCATTGTGTGGGTCTTGTGCCACTGTGAGGCTATGAATGCAATGGTCACGTCACGTCTGGAAGACGGGGTTCCACATTACGCTTCCCCATCCTCTGGCACTGACATTCTTCTCATCCCCTCTTCCACATTGTTCCTTGAGCCTTGAACA
Source organism: Orientallactaga sibirica (assembly GCA_036365145.1). NCBI lineage: Eukaryota > Metazoa > Chordata > Mammalia > Rodentia > Dipodidae > Orientallactaga > Orientallactaga sibirica. The sequence continues at coordinate 1,976,763 of JAEOAD010002086.1, read as the reverse complement.
ATACAGGTCTTTCACCGTGTTGAGCATTCTACAGTCACATTCTCGGCATTCTGAGAAATTTTTGGTCTCCTCAGCAGTCACCACCATCCGCAAAAAGAAGTTTCTCAGGCTGGAGAGATGGCTTAGTGGTTAAGGCGCTTGCCTGTGAATTTTCACAGCACATGTTTGAATCTCCAGGTCCCATGTAGCCAGATGCACAGTGATGTAAGCAAGCAATGTCACAAATGTGCTCCACGGGGGCACATGTGTCTGGAGTTAATTCACAGCGGCTTAAAGGCCCAGGCATACCATTATTTTTCTCTCTGTCTCGCTCTCAAAAGTAAAATAATACCAATTTTAAAAAGTTTCTCTAAAGTTGAGGACAGCACTAATCCATGGGCATAGATACATATTGAGAAGACAACATGCTATCAACTCTGTTTTAAAATATTTAATTTTATTTATTTATTTGAGAGATATAAAGATAGAGAGAGAGAGAGAAGAAGCAGATAGAGAGAGAATTGGCACTCCAGGGGCTTTAGCCACTGCAAATTAACTCCAGACACATATGCCACCTTGTACATGTGGCTTACATGGGTACTGGGGAATCGAACCTGTGTCCTTAGGCTTTGCATGCAAGCACCTTAACCGCCAAGCCATATCTTCAGTCTGCCACCTTTGTTTTAAAACAGGGAGTTGGGGGCTGGAGAGATGGCTCAGCAGTTATGGTGCTTCCCTGTAAAGCCTAAAGACCCAGGTTCAATTTCCCAGTACCAACATAAAGATGCACAAGGTGAGCCGGGCGTGGTGGCGCACGCCTTTAATCCCAGCACTCGGGAGGCAGAGGTAGGAGGATCACCGAGAGTTCGAGGCCACCCTGAGACTACATAGTTAATTCCAGGTCAGCCTGGACCAGAGTGAGACCCTACCTCGCAAAAAAAAAAAAAAAAAAAAAAAAAAGATGCACAAGGTGGCGCATGCATCTGGAGTTTGTTTGCAGTGGCTTGGAGGCCCTGGCATGCCCATTCTCTCTCTCTCTTTGCAAATAAATAAATAAATAAAATTATATAAAATGAAACAGGGAGTTATGGTGACTGTGTGTCTGCATTGAGAAGTCTTGAAATTGCTCCCCGACTTTGTGAGAGGGCCAGGAGCATCCAGCTGACTGTGGCAGTGTGGACTCAGACGGCCAAAGGCCATTTGGGGAGGCAGAATGATGTCGTCTGGAAAACTGGAGGGTAAAGATCTTGGTGTTTATCTAGTTCAGGCCTATATTTACAGACAAGCATCTGACCCCACAAGATCACTGGTCCACCCAAGATTAATGGTAGTTAGTGACTTTTTGATGGTATATCAAAATTTTTGGGAGAGTAACTTGAAGGTGGAATGATTTCTTTGTAAAAATATTTTATTTGTTTATTTGAGAGAGAGAGAAAGAGCAAGAGACAGAGAGGCATGTAGAGAGAGAGAGAAAATAGGTGTGCCAGGGCCTCCAGCATCTGCAAATGAACTCCAGATGCATGTGCCACCTTGTACATCTGGCCCACGTGGGTCCCAGGGAATTGAACCTGGGTCCTTTGGCTTTGCAGGCAAGTGCCTTAACCACTAAGCCATCTCTCCAGCCCAGGTGGAATGATTTCTTTTGGTTTAGAGGTTTTGATCAATCAGGATGAGGAGAGAGAATGGTGTGGAACAGAGATGCTCACACCATGATAACCAAGGAGGAGAAAGATTGAGAAAGGGAGAGAGAGAAAGAGAAGGAGAGCAAGCGACAGAGAGAGAGAGAGAGAGAGAGAGAGAGGAGAGAATGGGCACTCCAGGGCCTCCAGCCACTGCAAACGAACTCCAGATGCATGCACCACCTTATGAATCTGGCTTACTTGAGTCCTGGGGAATCGAGCCTCGAACCAGGGTCCTTAGGCTTCACAGGCAAGCGCTTAACCACTAAGCCATCTCTCTAGCCCCTGGAGGTATGTTTTATTTATCTCACAGGATCTTCTCAATCCTATCCAGTTGGCAATCTACTAAACCGTCACAAATCCGCGCCTTGTCAACTTGACACACAGACACATCTTTTTAATTTTTTTTTACTTATTTATTTGAGAGAGAGAGAGAAAGAGGCAGAGAGGGAGAAAGAGAGAGAGAGAGAGAGAGAGAGAGAATGGGTGCACCAGGGCCTCCAGCCACTGCAAACAAACACCACACTCATGAGCCACCTTGTGCATCTGGCTTATGTGGGTCCTGGGGAATCGAACCTGGGTCTTTTGGCTTTGCAGGCAAGTGCCTTCACCACTAAGCCATCTCTCCAGGTCCCCTCCCCCTTCCCCCTCCCCCTCCTCCTCCTCCTTTTTCTTCTTCTTCTTCTTTTTGAGGTAGGGTCTCATTCTAGCCCAGGCTGACCTGGAATTCACTATGTAGAATCAGGCTGACCTCAAAATCATGGCGACCCTCCTACCTCTGCCTCCAGAGAGCTGGGATTAAAGGTGTGCGCCACCCTGTTAATTCTAACAGATCTGCATCTTTAGACTTCTACTGACATTTTGTTGCCCTACCATTTTCAGTAAGCACTCTGAGAGCTTGGACCCGTCCCTGAACACGTCTATACGCAAACAGTGCAATTAATTCACTTCTGTAACCTGAGCACCCACCGCAGCATGCTGTGTTCAAAAATGCCAAATTAGGGCTGGCGAGGTGGCTTAACAGTTAAGGTGTTTGCCTGCAAAGCCAAAGGACCTAGGTTCAATTCCCCAGGGGCCCACCTCCCCCTTTCTCTCTCTCTCTTGCTCGCTCAAATAAATAAATAAAAATAAAATATTTTTTTAAAAATGCCAAATTACTGATGGTGAGGACCCATCTTCCCTGGTCCTAGTCTCGTCCCTTGTCGTCTCTCCAGAGACACCTACGTGACTGGATCTCCTCCTGCTCACCTCAGGCTCTGAGTTACTGCACGTGGCTCACCTGGGCCACAAGCCCCTGCCTTGCCTTTTCCTCTCGGAGGGATTCCTTCACTCCTGCAGGTGGTATATTCACAAGGCCCGTGTAGTACACTCGTCTCTAAATAAAGATCCAGGCTTTGGCGGAAGCCGCATGCTGCATCACAAAGCAACTTCACTGCATAACACTGTTCTTCAGTGTCTTTGAGCATTTCCCAAGGCCTCCTGCTCTTGGCAAGAGGCAGCTCCAGCATGTCACACAGATTTCTCCTCTGTTCCTTTCTCCCCCAGCCCCAAGTCCTGTCGTGTTTTTTTGTTGTTGTTGTTGTTGTTCAAAGAATCAGCTATGTTCATCTTAAAACAATTTTTAAATTTATTTAGAGAGAGCAAGAGAGAAATAAGGAAACAGAGAGAGAGAGAGAGAGAGAGAGAGAGAACGGGCATGCTAGGCCTCCAGCCACTGCAAAGGAACTCCAGATGCATACGCCACCTTGTGCACCTGGCTTATGTGGGTCCTGGGGAATTGAACAGAGGTCCTTTGGCTTTGCAGGCAAATGCCTTAACCGCTAAGCCATCTCTCCAGCCCTCTGCAGTGTTCTTTCACATTTCCCTCACCTCTCTTCCTACTCATCCTTGCTCTTGGTTGCTGTTCTCGATGTATAGTTTTTTGCTCACATTTGCTCCCATTTACGCACACATAGAGATATTACAAGCTAGGATCTGCATATTGGAGAGAACATATGGTTTGGGTCTTTCTGCGTTTGGGTCACTTTGCTTAACAGAATTCTTTCCCGGTTGATCCACGCAGGTTTTGTGTTTTCTGGACTGCTGGGTAGAATCCCACTGCGTGTGTTGGAGTGGCACAGTGGTGAGTATATTACCTTCCATTGTGCGTATGTGGTCCGGCACTTTGAGTTAGGTGCCCCCCATAAACTCATGTTTTCTGAATGCTTGGTCCCCAGCTGATGGTGTTTTAGGAACTTGAGCTTTGAGGGAGGAGGTGTGTTGTTGGAGGCCGGCTTATGTGTGGTGGTAGAGCCAGTTTCCCCTCGCCAGTATTGGGCTCACTCTCCTGCCGCTGTTGTCCACCTGCTGTGGTGGAGGTGACGTCCAGCATCTGCTCAGGCCACATTCCCCCTGCCATCATGGAGCTGCACCTCGAGACTGTGAGCCCAAACAGACCCTTTCCTCCCATCAGCTGCTCTTGGTTGGGTGTTTGTCCCAGCAACACCAAGATAACTACGACACGTACCATGTTTTCATTATCTGCCCATCTGTCAGTGGGTGTCAAGGCTGACACATGTGACGTGTAAACAGAGTGGAGAAGATACTGGGGGAGGGGGGGGGCTAGGGTGGTTAGCGAGAGGAGAGGGGAAGGAGAATCAAGGAAAACAAATTGTTTTTGAAAATGCCTGAAAGAATGATTCCCGAATCTCTGTATGCTAGCTAAAAAAACAAGAAGAGGGGCTGGAGAGATGGCTTACCAGTTAAGGCACCTGCTTCCTAAGCCTAAGAAAGCTTGTTCCAATCTGCAGTGGTTCCAATCTCCAGGTCCCACATTTAGCCAGATGCAAAGTGACGCAAGGACGCAATGCCACACTTGACCACAAGGGGGCGCACACATCTGGATTTTGTTCGCAGCAGCTGAGAGGCTGCTGGCACGCCCATCTCTAGCTGTCTTCCTCTCCCTCTCTCTGTGTCTCTCTCCAAAAAAACAAAACAAAACAAAACAAGACAAAACAAAAAGACCAAGAAGAAAATCAGCTGTAACTCTCACTGTCACCTTTTAGGTCAAACCCTCAAGGGTCATCTTCTGCCTGTGGTATGCAAACCAGGAACCATAGTGGATGCTTTTATCCTTTGCTAAACTTGTGTCCAGGGAACTTTTTAAAAATGGACTTTCATGGACTGGAAAGATGGCTTAGCGGTTAAGGTGCTTGCTCACAAAGCTAAAGGACCCCAGGTTCGATTCCCCAGGACCCACGTAAGCCAGATGCACAAGGTGGCATATGCACCTGGAGTTCATTTGCAGTGGCTGGAGCCCCTGGCGCCCCCATTCTTTCTGTCTTGCTTGCTCAAATAAATAGAATAAATAAACGTGGACTTTTAGACAAATGTTCTGGTTGGAAATCAATGGGCTTAAGGAAAAGGGAACTGCATTAATTCAGGGAACATCAGGCTGTGTTGGAAACTTAGTTCCCAGTGAAACAGTGTTGTGAGGTGGGACCAAATGAGAGATGTTTAGTTCCCTAGGGAAGAGCCCTCATGGGTGGCTTGACAGTGCTATAAACAGAGCTTGTGGTTTGGTCTCTCTCTCTCCCTGCCTAGCTTATCTCCTTCCCTTCTTCCTTCCTTATCTCTTTCCTTCCCTCCCTCCTTCCCTCCCTCCTTTCTCAGTATTTTTTCTGTACGGCGATGACATACATTTCTCCCCTCCAGAGGACACAGCATTTCAAAGCACCATCTTGGAAGCAGTGAAACCAGATCCGATGTGTCCTGCGAGCACTTTGATCAGAGACCTTCCACACTGCCGAGCTGTGGAGAGAACACGTTTCTGTTCTTCAAAAAATTGCCTCGCTTCAGATCTTCGGTTAGAGTGCTGGATATTCTTCTGGCCAAAGACAGCTGGCTCTCTTCCTGAGATAGGCTACTGCTACACGCTGTGCATGTTTGCGTGCAAACACAGTATGACTCATTTGTTCTTAAACTTTCTTATCTTTTCAAGTTTATTTATTTATTTTAAAAATATTTTTATTTATCTATTTCAGAAAGAGGGAGAGATAATAAGATATATATATATGGAGAGAGAGAGAGAGAGAGAGAGAGGGAGGGAATGGTCATGCCAGGGCCTCTAGCCATTGCAAATGAACTCCAGACACATGTGCCACCTTATGCATCTGGCTTATGTGGGTCCTGGGGAATCGGACCTTGGTGCTTTGGCCTTGCAGGCAACTGCCTTAATTGCTAAGCCATCCCTCCAGCCCTCAAATATTTATTTTAATGTATAAAATCTTTTCAAAGAAGGCAAGAGTGTAAAGGAGAACCAGGGAGGGTTGCAAATGGCCAGCGCAGGCAGCAGGGACTGTGCTGTAGAAGGGCAGGAAAAAAAAACCTGCCAGGTACAGATCAGAAAAAGGCAAGGGCCAGATCAAAGTGGGTCCTGTGGCGGGGACACAGAGCAGACTTTGGGAGTTTGAGGGGATGAGGGGGTGAGGGGAGTTACTGGACCAAATTCTAGCCATTACTGTAGCCTCCAGAGTCAATTAAAACAAATTGCACTGGAGGCCTGCTCTGTGGGAGGGAATACTTGCCTGGTACTGAAAACCTAATCAAAAGCCTGTGGTGGGGGAGGTCATGAGCCTTAGGAGTATAAAGCCTGCTCTCGTCTGGCTAAATGCATGCATTATGCTCACCGAACTGCCCTGTAAGCACTTTTCTGAATGTTCATACTCATATATTAATGCTACTCTCACTTTTGGTTAGAGAAACTTCTCTTTTCAGGTGGTGGTGACCACTGGGATGACCCAAAAGGCAACATAGTGCTGAGAAGAAGTGACGGAGGAGTGTCCAGCACTGAAACATCTCTATCACATCCTGCAAAGCTCAGGGTCCATTGTGGAAGAGGGGGCGGAAAGAATGTAAGAGCCAAAGGAAGGGTATGGCTCCTTACAATGCAATCTGTCCAGACAGAAACTGGCCTCGATATCCATGACCTTGCAGTGCCTGGCACTACCTTCACAAGAGCCTCATAATAGGAGGAAAAGATGATGACATCAAATTAAAAGAGACTAATGGAGAGAGGGAGGGGATATGATGGAGAGGGGATTTGTGAAGAAGGGGAAAGTGGGGAGAGAGGGGATTATCATAGTTTATTGTCTGTAAGTATAGAAGTTGTTAATTTAAAAAAAAAGAGAGGTTTGGAAAGATGGCTTAGCAGTTAAGGCACCTGCCTGCTAAGCCTAAGAACGTTAGTTCCAATCTCCAGGTCCCACGTTTAGCCAGGTGCAAAGTGACGCAAGGGTGCAATGCCACACTTGCCCACAAGGGGGCGCACACATCTGGATTTCGTTCACAGCAGCTGAGAGACTGCTGGTGCGCCCATCTCTATCTGTCTCCCTCTCCCTCTCTCTCTGTGTCTCTCTCCAAAAAAATAAAAAATAAAAAAAAAGAGAGAGAGAAAAAAAAAACAGGACTTTGGGAAGAAAGGCCTGGGAAGCACAGGTCAAGGTGAAGACAGGGAAGGAAGGGCATTCTCACTGGACACAGTGAACAGGACTAGGGGCTAGCAGCAGGGCTGCATGGACAGGTAGAACAAAGAGTTGTGGGTCTTTGGAGGAAGAGCATGGACAATCAGGGTCTTTATTGCTCCTATCGGGACATGACCCATCGCAATAGGGTAGCATCTCATTTGTGTTCAGGGGCTTGTGTGTGTGTGTGTGTGTGTGTGTGTGATGTTTCCAGCTGCCTCAGGCTGCCTCAAGCACATAACGCTTGAATCCAAGACTCATTCATGTTAATCCTAAACCAGCAGCCAGCATTTACAAACACCGTCTCACTGACGAGGACGGTATTACCCTTGTTACCAATGAAGAAACGGAGACATGGTGAAGATGAGGAACTTGCCCAAGGTTAGATACACAGCCCTTGGACCGGAAACCAAACTCGGGGCAGTTTAGCATCAGAGTCTAAGTAGTTAACTCCTATACCACATGCCTTTGAGCAGACCCTTGAAACATTTACTGTGTAGGCTCAGATCAAAGTTGACGGTGGGCTGGAGAGATGGCTTAGTGGTTAAAGCATTTGCCTACAAAGCCAAAGGACCGAGGTTTGATTCCCCAGCACCCACATAAGCCAGATGCACATGCAGTGCATGCGTCTGGAGTTCATTTACAGTGGCTGGAGGCCCTGTCATGCCTCTGTGTCTCTGTCTCTCTCTCACTCAAAAAAATAAAAAATTTTTTTAAAAAAGTTGATGTTAACAAGAGCTGGTAATATAGCTCTGTGGTAGAGTCTTGTGAGGTTGACTCCTCAGCACTGAGAAAAGAAGTTGGCTAAAGATCAAAGGTGATGGCCTGGAGAGATGGCTTAGCAGTTAAAGCACTTGCCTACAATGCCAAAGGACCCAGGTTCAATTCCTCAGGACCCACGTAAGCCAGATGCACAAGGGGGTGCACACATCTGGAGTTTGTTTGCAGTGGCTGGAGGCCATTGGTGCGCCCATTCTCTCTCTCTCTCAAATAAATAAAGAAAAATAAACTATTTTTTTAAAAGATCAAGGGTAACTATAAGTACAATTGGAAAATGACAAAATATATACTCTGGTTATGTTTAATCCATAAATTTTCAATCAACTATCAATGTATAATATTCAATTGATTATGTAAAAAATTGAGGGGTTGTGCATGCCAGGGTTTCTGAGTTGCAAGGTATACACTCTGACTTTACTGGTTTTGTAGTTCCCTTCTTGTTGCTGGCACAGAGCAGCCAATCAAAAGTCGCTTATGAGAGGAAAGGGTTTATTTTGGCTAACAGACTCGAGGGGAACTCCATGATGACAGAGAAAAGGACGGCCTGAGCAGAGGGGCCGGACATCTCTTCTGCCACAGCAGGTGGACCACCGCAAGCAGGAGACTGTGCTGCACAACGGCAGGGGGAGATGGCTACAACACCCCAAGCCTACCTCTCCAGCAAAGCTCCAACTCCCAGATTTCTTTTCTTTTTTTTTATTTTCTCTATTTTTCTTTCTTTCTTTCTTTCTTTCTTTCTTTCTTTCTTTCTCTCTCTTTCTTTCTCTCCCTTCCTTCCTTCCTTCCTTTCTTTCTTTTTATTTATTTTTATTTTTATTTTTTGGTTTTTCGAGGTAGCGTCTCACTCTGGCCCAGGCTGACCTGGAATTCACTATGCAGTCTCAGGGTGGCCTTGAACTCATGGCGATCCTCCTACCTCTGCCTCCCAAGTGCTGGGATTAAAGGCGTGCGCCACCACGCCCGGCCCAATTCCCAAATTTCTACCAGCTGGTGACCTAGCATTCAGGACACATGAGTTTATGGAGGACGTTGAGTTCAAGCCACCACAGTGACAGAAAAGATGCTGGGCAACAGGCAGAAGAGAATGAAGAGAGGCTTGAAGAACCCAGGAGAGAACAGAACTCCTCCCCAGCAAAACTCCCGGGACAGGTCATGGCTGACCCGACAGGCACTCTTCGCTGAGGACCTCAGACTCTGCTTACTGTAGCTGATCGTGACAACACTGTAGTGACATATATTGTTAAATATGTGTCTGATCAGGCTGGGGAAGTGGCTTAGTCGCTAGAGTGCTTGCCTACCATGCATAAAGTCCCGAGTTCAACTCACCCACACCTACTTTACATAATCTGTAATCCCAGCAGGTAGAGGCAAGAAGATCAGAAGTCCCAGGTCGCCCTCAGTTACATAGCAAGCTTGAATCCATCTGGGATACATGAGACCCTGTCTCAACAAGTGTTCATGATCATAACTTTGAAGCTTCATAAATTGACACAGCGTTTGTACAACCAGGTGCCTAGCAGCCATTAAGTGCTGACGCTTCCTAGCACCCCATATGGAAAGTCTAACAAGAATAAATACTTAAAACAGTTTCCCAGAGTGGTGTCCTGGCGTGTCCCCGTATAACCAAGGTATGGGAGCCTCAAGGTTCGTATGTACGCATCCTTGTCTTACCCAGGCCTCCTGTCACCTTCATTTTAGTCCTTGTGGGGGATTTGTAGGGAACATAATGGTTTGATGTGAATTTCTCTGATAGTGGTGTTAGCCACCAGTCTTTCCTTTTCTTTTCCTTTTCACTTTTTATTGGCAACTTCCATAAATATAGACATATTATGATCATAATCGCCTCCTACATCCCCTTTCTCTTCCTCCCACATCTCTCCCCCTCCACTGAATCCCTTTTTCTTTCCAACTCGTCTCTCTTCCATTTTGATGTCATCACTTTTTGGCCCTCCTATTATACAGGTCTTATGTAGGTAGTGTCAGCCCCATGAGGTCATGAATGCCAAGGCCACTTTGCGTCTGGAAGACAGCGTTGTAAGGAGTCCTCCCCTGCCTTTGGCTCTTACATTCTTTCAGCCACCTCTTCTGCAATGGTTCCTCGGCCTTCAAGGTGTGATAGAGATGCGAACCTTAGTGCTGAACACGCCACTGTCATTTCTTCTCAGCATGCAGACTCAGTTTTTTTTTTATTTTTTAAAAATTATTTTATTTATTTTTGGAGAGAGACACAGAGAGAGACAGACAAACAGGGAGAGGAAGACAGAGAGATGGGCGCGCTAGCAGTCTCTCAGCTGCTGTGAACGAAATCCAGATGCGTGCGCCCCCTTGTGGTCAAGTGCGGCATTGCGTCCTTGCGTCATTTTGCATCTGGCTAAACGTGGGACCTGGAGATTGGAACCGGGTTCTTAGGCTTAGCAGGCAGGCGCCTTAACCGCTAAGCCATCTCTCCAGCCCACAGACTCAGTTTTGAATCGCCTCAGTGGTCACTGCCATCTGGAAGGAGAGGCTTCTCTAACCACGAGTGAGACTAGCATTAATATGTCTGCATAAACGTAAGTGTTGAGATGGCAGTTTGGTGAACATAGTATATGCATTTAGTTAGACATCAGTGGTAAGTTCTTCCACAGCTGTAGGCTTTTAACTTGTCCCAGGAATAAATTCCCTCCTGCGGAGTGGTCCTCAAATCCAGAGAGCAGTTGCTTTCCCCCATAGCAGACATGCCACCATTGCACCAGTGGGTACATTGGGCATGGCTGGCCCACTGTAAAGCTTGCAGGATCCACTGCTGGTTAAGATGGTTGATGGCTTTTCTCCCCTAAGAGGCTGCCTGCTGTACAGCTCTTTCCAGCATCCTGACAACTAGTCACCAGGGAGGAAGCTTCTAGATAAGTTCCATCTTGATTTCTCAGTGATCTGCAGCCCAAATGTGCAGAGTCTTCAGGAATAGGGTCTTACCATCATTTTGGCAGGCAGCCTAGAGCTTTGCCATCAATATTTTCTTCTGTCCACTTTTCTCCTATTGATTTTTCTGCTCTTTTCTTGTTGATTTATAGGAGATTTAATTTAAAAAAATTTTTAAAACTTTTATTTGTTTGGTAGGGGGCAGATAGAGAATGGGCACGCCAGGGCCTTCAGCCACTGCAAATGAATTCCAGATGCATGTGCCACCTTGTGTATCTGGCTCATGTGGATCCTGGGGAATCTAACCTAGGTCCTTAGGCTTTGCAGGCAAGTGCTTTAACTGCCGAGCATCTTTCCAGCCCAGGGAGATCTTTTTTTTTTTTTTCAAGTTAGGGTCTCACTTAGGGTCTCACTATGTAGCCTCAGGCTGACCTGGACCATCACACTATGGATACAAGTCCTTTAGCAGATATTTCAAAATATTGTGGCCCCAATATATTCAGTGTTTTATTAGTTAAAGTTTGCATCTGCAATCACCTTGCTGCCAATGTCACTGAATGTCTTAAGGTGGTAATTAAAGGTTTGAGATTCCATTGTAAAGATATGCAAATGTGCCACTACACCTGAAGTGTGCTGTGTGATTTTTTTAATTTTGCTCTGTGTGCTACTGGCTTGGATACAAGTCCTTCTGCCATTATGGAACTCCCCTGGATCTGTATTTAAATAATTAAAATATTCTGGAAGTTCATCTCAGCGAACCTGAAGCTGTCTGCTACAAATATTTTTTGCCACTCAACTGCAAGTATTTTTCCTGTTTTATGATATTTTTGAATAAGTTCTTAAGGTTAGTATAGTCCCATTTATCAAATTCTTCTCTTTATTGTTAGAAATTTTGTATTCTATTTAAGAGCTACAAGGTCATGATGGTATTCCACTATGTTTTAACAGGGTATTGCTTTTTAAAACGCTTTAAAAATATTTTAATTATGACAACAAACAGGTTTGACTCAGCTGAGAATAATTACTGAATCCATGTTAAAAATGTTTTGTCCTCTTTTAAATTAATTGTGTCAGATTTATGTCAGACAAGCTCTGAAAAGCACCAGATACTAAAAATGATTGGGATCAGTTAAGGCTAATGGGATTTTTCAAAAACAATTGTTATTGTTTGAAATAGTAATTAGGCAAGAGTTCCTTTAGAAGAAGAGGAACTCCCACTTGATAGAGGCAAAACCAGTATTGATCATTCCTCTTTCAGGTTCGAGAATTGAAAATTTGGCTCCGTGTAGCTTAAGCGGAGGAAGAATGGGGAGAACCAATGGAGAGCTGAACTTGTTCTAAATGCTAATGAATGGGAAGGGCAGGAGGGGTCTGAGTTCAGGAACACTGGGTACTATGACAACATAGTAGGGCTCTGCCCCTAATTTCTCTCTGCACCTCTACATCTGCTTCCTTGCATTTATTTATTTACTTGAGAGAGAGGAAGAGGCAGATAGAGAGAATAGGAGCACCAGTGCCTCCAGCTGTTGCAAACGAACTCCAGACACATGCACCACCTTGTGCATCTGGCTAATGTGGGTACTGGGAAATTGAACCTGGGTCCTTAGGCATCACAGGCAAGTGCCTTAACTGCTAGGCCATCTCTCGAGATGAAGAAAGGATGGTTATGAGCAACTCTAGGTCTATATTATTATAACTTACAGCCCAAGAAGAGAGACTTTCTGAGCGTTCAACTATATCTCAGAAAAGACTCGCTGCACTTGTAGCTGTCCCACGCACAGCCCTGAGCCTGTTCCCGTGCTCTGTGAGATGAAATACTACACAGTCAGCTTGAGTCACGTGTTTACCCCTGTGGCAATAGGGGTGGGTTGTTATTGTGAGGGACAGCCTACTTGGACACAAGGTTGGGTTCTCTAGCCGAAAACTGAGATAGCATTTTCAGACATCCACTGAAACATATTTTTGTAAAGTTAAGGTGGCAAATAAAGGCACATTTCTTTTTTAAAAAATATATTTTATTTTTTATTTATTTGACAGAGAGAGAGAGAGAGAGAGAGAATGGGCACACCAGGGCCTCTAGCCACTGAAAATAAACTCCAGACATGTGCCCCCCCTTGTGCATCTGGCTAATGTGGGTCCTGGGGAATCAAACCTGGGTCCTTTGGCTTTGCAGGCAAACGCCTTAACCTCTAAGCCATCCCTCCAGCCCATAAAGGCAGATTTCAATACAAAAGGATTCCTTAGCTTTTGTGGCATTTCTGCTGCTTCTTACAAACGACTCTATGACATGGTTTGAGCTAAGTGCTGGTGGTACAGACATAAAAGCCATTTTATTTTGCATGTGCTTTTTTGAGGTCTACAGGGTCTTTGAGATAGAGGAAACATCAAAACAGCAATGTTTGCGAATGCAGGGCTGGGTACTTTGCAGTGGCATGGCTGACGAAGCCTCGTGTTCCAGGTGACAAGTAAACAGAGCTGACTTTTGAGCAAGTGAATTGCTTTGGTGGATGAGTAGACAGAAGATTGGGGTGCTTCCCGGGCAAAAATAAGAGCTTGGCAAAGGCAGAAAGGTGCAGTACACCAGGGCATGTCCAGTGGAAATCGAAGTTCAATGTGTTTCCTTCATGCCACGTGAACTCTAGACTCTGGCATTACAAGGGCCAGCAGGGGCTGGCATCTTTAATGGACATTAAAACCACTGGAGCTTTCATCCTTGGGAATGGCTGTGCTTTGACACACCAAAATGGAATCCTAGCCAAAGAATCTGTTAAGGGCTTTGGGGAAGTATGCATGAGGAGCTTAGCCCTTCTCTAACTTCTTTTCAAGACAAGGTGCAGGCGGGTTGGGGAGATGGCTCAGTGGTTAAAGTGCTGGTTTACAAAGCCTGACTGCCCGGGTTTGAATCCCCAGTACCCACATAAAGCCAAACACACAAAAAGGTGCATGTGTCTGGAGTTTGTTTGGAATGGCAAGAGGCCCTGGTATGCTCATATGCTCTTTGTTCCTCTCTTTCTCTGTCAAATAAATACATATTTAAAGAAAAAAAGACAAGATGGAGGGCCTGTGGAGATGGCTCGTTTGGAAAAGTGCTTGCCGCACACATGTAAGGACAGGCGTTCAGATCCCTAGCACCTACGTGTATGAGGGTGGACAAGGGGCCCACTTGTAATTCGGCACTCAGGAGGCAGTCACAGGGGTCCTCGGGGCAAGCTGGCCAGCTAGAACTAATCCAGCTGGCAAGCTCTGAGTTCAAGGGAGAGGTTCTGCTTCAGGAAATAAAGTGGATATTGACAGAGGAAGACATGTGACATCAACCTGTGTCCTCTATAGGTATGTGAATATGTGTGTGCTCACACACGTGAACATGCAATCAGACCCACAAGTACACGCACGCGCGTGCATACACACACACACACACACACTAGATAAACAATAAATACAAAAATGAAACAATAAAAACATCAAAATGCTCAGTACTGCATTGTTGACACTCGGAGGCACATCTACTTGTGAGCTAAATTCAGTGTGGCCCTTTCACAGAGCACTTTCTCTCTCTCTCTCTCTCCCTTTCTCTTTCTCCCTCTCTCTCCCCTGGCATGCTCCACTGTCCTCCTCTCGCCTTGAAAGGCTGCCTGCCCCGTGTCATGTTGACAAGGAGGAGGCGTGCTGAGAAAATGTCACCGCTGAACGGTCCCAAGGGAGATAGCTTTGTCAGATGGCAAGCATGTGTGGAAGACAGAGGCCCGCTGGGATCTAGAGAGGTGGGACAAAGTGACTGTTCAAGGGCAGTCTGCCCACCATGGTCCCAAGATGGCCGCAGAGCTTGTTTCAGAGCAAGTTAAAGGTAGAGGCCGGTTACAGGGGAGGGCGGGGTGAAGTGAAGCTTTTCTTTCTTTTTTTTTTTTTTTTTTTTTTTTGCAAATTCAGGGTTCAGCCTCCCCAGCCCTGGGATACTGGGGCATAACGACGTAGACTGACAGTTGAGTGTAGGCTGCAGTCCTGTTGCATCTGGAGAATAGCTTTCTGGTTTTTAAGAGAGAGAGGGGTCGCGGGGGGGGGAAGATGGGCTGGCCAGGGCCTCCAGCCACTGCAAATGAACTCCAGATGCATGCGCCCCCTTGTGCATCTGGCTTATGTGGGTCCTGGGGAATCGAACCTGGGTCCTTTCCTTTGGCTTTGCAGGCGCGTGTCTTACCCACTAAGCCATCGCTCTAGCCCTGGAGAAGAGCTTATTAACCGAGGACACATCTGAGGCCTCCAAAGGGGTTTTAGTAGGAAGAGCAGAGGTTGATGGGAGCTTTCTATTACAAAAGATTTTCTGTACTCTTAGTCCAGTTTGGTTCTGCATTTCCCTAGAACAGCTTTTTTCAGGACCTTGAAATTTTCCACAAGCAAGAAGACACCAACCTAGGCTCTCCTGAAAACATAACAAAAAAAAAAAAAACAAAAACAAAAGCCTGCAGACAGACACAGACTGGCTGTGTTCTCAAATGCTTTTAGAGGCATATAGGCACTGAGCTCTTCTACTCGGACTGCAACAGGTTGGATTGTATGAGATAAAAACAATGTTCCTGGGCTGGAGAGATGGCTTAGGGGTTAAGGCGCCTGCCTCCTAAGCCTAAGAACACTGGTTCCAATCTCCAGGTCCCAATCTCCAGGTCCCACGTTTAGCCAGATGCAAAGTGACGCAAGGGCGCAATACCGCACTTGACCACAAGGGGGCGCACACATCTGGATTTCGTTCACAGCAGCTGAGAGGCTGCTGGCACGCCCATCTCTGTCTGTCTTCCTGTCCCTCTCTCTGTCTCTCTCAAAAAAAAAAAAAAAAATTCCTGCCATTTTCAGGGGAGATTATTTCTCTTCTTCCCATGTTTCAGAGGTGTTGATAAGACTCCCAAGATGGCATGTGAAATTCCCCATCTCTGCACATGCATCCCAGCTGGACACAGATCTGCAGAGGGAAACTCAGGCACCAGACAGCAGAGGTAACCATCATCTTCAAAATGCCAATGTTGGGCTGGAGAGATGCCTCAGCGGTTAAGGCACTGGCCTGCAAAGCCGAAGGACCCAAGTTCGATTCCACAGGACCCATGTAAAGCCAGATGCACAATGTGGTGCATGTGTCTGGAATTTGTTTGCAGTGGCTGGACGCCCCGGTGAGCCCATTCTGTCTCTCTCACTGCCGAGTGTGGGTGGTACATGCCTTTAATCCCAGGGCTCAGGAGGCAGAGGTAAGAGGATCACTGTGAGTTCACGGACAGCCTGAGACTACATAGTGAATTCCGAGTTAGCTTGGGAAAGAGTGAGACCCTACTTCAAAAAACCAACCAACAAACAAAAAACAAAAACAAAAAAACTCTGATGTTGGTAACAATTGTTCCTTTTTATTCACTAATGTTCCCCACATCATAAGTACCTGGTCATGGGAATAAGACGGTGGATATTTAGAGAATTCATTTGTTCCTTTACTATTTGGTGAGCACATAGGAGAATATGCTTTTTGACGGCGGCCTTGGGGGAATTGAAAACTGCAGCGACACACGATCACTGTCTTCAGGCATCTCAGAGGAAGAAAACAAATGCAGGCAAATAAAGAGAACTTGGTGTGTGAGACAAGATCACAGCAGGTTTAAAGGGATCTGTAAGCCACATCTCACTGCTTACAAGCACACAATGCCACCCTAAGCAAAGGAGATTCACGAGGATCCTGTGGAATCTCACTGAGCCTCAGAAAGACAGAAGTCCAGAAAGGCCCTGGGAACCACCGATGTAAAAGATATGAACGCTGTGCTTGAAATGTCACCTCTAAAACTCATGTTGAGGTAAGTGCCGTTGTGCACTTGTCAAGAAGTGGGGCTGTTGAGCGGTGATTAAATCATGACCTCTCCACCTTCACGAGTCAATTAACGCCATGGTCACAAGAGTGGGTTTCTGACTAAAAATGTGTTTGGGGGTTTTTCTTTTGTCTCATACATACTCTTTTTTTAAAATTTATTTATTTATTTGAGAGAAAGACACAGCAACAGAGAAAGAGAGAGAGAATGAATGAGTGGGCCAGGGCCTCCAGGCACTGCAAACAAACTCCAGACACATGTGCCACCTTGACTCTGGCTTAGGTGGAGCCTGGAGAGTCGAACTGGGATCCTTTGGCTTTGCAGGCAAATACCTTAACCACCAAGCCATCTCTTCAGCCCCCTCTTTTTTTTTTTTTTTTTTTTTTTTTTTCGAGGTAGGGTCTCGCTTTAGCCCAGGGTGACCTGGAACTCACTATGTAGTCTCTGGGTGGTCTTGAACTCACGGCGATCCTCCTACCTCTGCCTCCCGAGTGCTGGGATTAAAGGTGTGCGCCACCACGCCCGGTACACATATTTCTTTTTGCCAGGATTGATGCAGCCGGATGCAGTGCCATGCTCTTGGACTTCCCAGCCTCCTCCCAGACCTGTGAGCAAAACAGACTTGTATTGTTTGTTACTTACCAAGTCTGTGGTATTCTGTTATAGCCATAGAGAAGGAACCAAGCTGGTGGGGTCATTCGTGGGACGCTGCCTAAGGCTCCGGCCACACTGCATGTGTTCTTTTCCTCCCAGGTAGAGTCTGCCTGTTTCATTCAGGCTAGCTTGCATTGACCCTTGCTTCTTTCTTTTCTTTTTAAAAATTATTTTATTTATTTATTTATTTGAGAGAGAGTAAGAGAGAGAGAGAGAGAATGGGCACACCAGGGCCTCCAGCCTCTGCAAATGAACTCTGGATGCATGCACCACTCTGTGCAACTGGCTTACGTGGAAACTGGGGACTCGAACCTGGGTCCTTAGGCTTCTCAGGCAAGCGCCTTAACCATTAAGCCATCCTCTGGCCCTCCTTGCTTCTTTCTTATAGTACCTTACTAGAGGCTGCCAAAAGTACCTCTATGATCTAAGCCCGCAGGAAAGTGGCTCCCCTCACGTGCTCAGACTCCGTCACATTTTAGGATCCGTCACTTTGCATAGACTGCCATCATGACAAAATAGGTGAGAGGCTGTGTTTTGCTTAGGCTGGATCAATGGCCTGAGGCTGTGGGGGTATTTGTTAGAAGAAAAGCTAAGGCTTAAGGATGTGGTTTGGTCGGCAGAACGCTTGCCTAGCATGCACAAGGGCCTGGGTTTACTCAACCAGAACCACATAAAACCGGGAGTGGCAGCACTCGTCTCTAACATCAGCACTTGAGATTAATCCTGGTGCATAGAGTTCAAAGTCATCTTTGATGATATAGTGAGTTCAGGACCTGTCTTATGAAGAGAGAGAGAGAGAAACAGAGAGAGAGAGAGAGAGAGATATGAACAAAAGTGAACAGGGGAAGTGTTCAGCAGAAAAGGACATTAAACCACAGCATACAAGAGATACAGGTTCTCAAAGAGATGAGAGGTGATTTCTAGATAGTAATCAGAGGAGGTTTTAAGAAGGACTTGGAATTGGGGCTAGACTTTTGTTTTCTTGAGGTAGAGTCTCTCACTCTAGCCCAGGCTAACCTGGAATTCACTATGTTGTCCCAGGCTGACCTTTGACTCACAGCAATCCTCTTACCTCTGCCTCTCAAGTGCTGGGATTAAAGGTGTGTGCCACCACACCTTGCCTGGGGCTAGGCTTTTTAAAATATTTTAAAAATTTATTTATTTGAGAGAGACAGAGAAAGGGGGGGGGAGAGAGAAGCAGAGAGAGAATGGACATGCCAGGGCCTCTAGCCATTACAAACAAACTCCAGACACATGTGCCACCTTGTGCATCTGGCTTACGTGGGTCCTAGCGAATCAAACCTGGGTTCTTTGGCTTTGCAGGCAAGCGCCATCTCTCCAGCCCTAGGTCTCTCAGTTTTGAGGCATCTACTATTATAAGAATATGCTCTAAGAAATACAGAAAAATCCTCGTCAAGTACTATTACATTGCCCTGAGTAGAGGAGAGGTGAATTGAGTCAGTACAATAGGCAAGTTGACCCAGTGAGACCTCATTCCTCATGCCCTGGGGATTTCTCTGTAGGATGCTAGTCAGTTGGTCAGTGGGCTTGGAAGTCAGGATACATGTAAGAGTCTGAGGTGGCTGTATTTGGTCTGTGCACATGGGCGGACAGACACAGTAAGGACAGAAAGTCATAGGTCAGACCCGCTGGGGGAAGCAGAGAAAAGAGCTTTGACTACTGAAAGAAGAAGGCAGAAGGGCAGGATGAGAGAAATAATAAATCATTGCTCCGTACAATGGAATGCAATTTCTTTATTTTTTTAATTTTTATTTATTTATTTATTTATTTATTTATTTATTTATTTATTTAGAGAGAGAGAATGGGTGTGCCAGGGCCTTCAGCTTCTGTGAACAAACTCCAAAGATGTGCGCCCCCTTGTGCCCATGTGCGACACTGTGTGCTTGTGTCACCGTGCGTCTGGCTTATGTGGGATCTGGAGATTTGAACATGAGTTCTTAGGCTTGGCAGGCAGGCGCCTTAACCGCTAAGCCATCTCTCCAGTCCAGAATCCAATTTCTTATTCTCTAAGGTTTACCTGGATTTAACCGGATGTACCTGGGTGCCTTTGGTTTTCATGAGATATCCTTCTACCCAGTGAATTCATTTTGAATCGATGTCTATCTCTTGCTCTCCTTGAAGGACTGTGGGAGGGAAGTCTGCAGAGAGGGGGAAGAGGTGAGGAAGCACATTACAGGCAGTCTGAACAAAGCCTGAAGTGGGGCAGTGAGGGACTCCGTGGAAGAACAGGGAGAATATTTTCTGTTCGCTTGTTTATTCTCTAAACGAAGGTTGGGGAGCAAGACAGGAAGGCGGGCAAAGCTGGATGGGTTGTGAAGAGTCGAGTGTCTGGAAGTGAATTTGGAAGTAAGGTGAGCTATTGAATTTTTCATGTGGAGAACGAGGTGATGAGACCTGCCTTTGGGAAGATAGTAGCCAATGGATAACAGCTTTGTACACAAAGAAGGTGCAGAACTCCTTTTTCCCAGGAGAGAAGGAAATCTCTTCTAAGCCTCATTTTCACTGGGTCTGGCTAGGACACCTTATTTCCTGTTTGCTACATACACCCGTTACAGTGGGTAACACCCCATACCCCCACTACACACATACACATACACTACATACACACACCACACATACACACAGACACCACCACACACACGTACACACACACAACACACACATATACTACATTCATACACATACACACTACACGAAGACATGCAAAGACAGAAAACAGCCCAGGATTCATCTATTCTGTTTCCCAAATCAGTCTTGCAGGTGTGAGAGTGGAGGTGGGCATTTTATGGCTTGCATGTTCACAACCAAAGGTGAGCTCTAATGTCATGGCAAATTTCCTCTCACTTGCGGTAAGCAGATGACAGAAAGCAATGAATTCTGGGATACTCTAAGCTGAGACATCATTTGGCTCTCCCAGAAAAAGTGGAATAGCAAGTTAGCTAATGGCGAGGCTTGTATACTCCTGTTACCTGCCGCAGCTCCACCCAAGAGTCTCTTCCCAGGCTGGAGAGATGGCTCAGTAGCTAAGGCACTTGACTGTGAAGTCTAAGGACCCAGGTTCACTTCCCCCAGTACCCATGTAAGCCAGACGCACAAGGTGGTGCGTGCATCCGGAGTTTGTTAACAGTGGGAAAGAGGCCCTGGCACACCCATTCTCTCTCTCTGCCTCTTTCTCTCTCTCTGTCTCTCTCTCTCTCTCAAATGAATAAGAAAATAAAATATTTTATAAAAGAATCTCTTCCCTCCCCACAATTGAGTAGTACTTATTATATATCCTCCGAAAGGAGCCACCGGATCGGGTCGCTCTCTGAGCCTTC
Source organism: Orientallactaga sibirica (assembly GCA_036365145.1). NCBI lineage: Eukaryota > Metazoa > Chordata > Mammalia > Rodentia > Dipodidae > Orientallactaga > Orientallactaga sibirica. The sequence goes on along the minus strand of JAEOAD010002086.1, from coordinate 1,956,097 downwards.
TAAGTTTTGTCTTGCATCCTGAGCCTTGTGAACCTCCCTCCCACATCTGGGGATGGGGGTGGGGGTGCTGTCATTTGGAGGAAATAGCTAGAGAAAGATTCCTTTTTCTTGTTCGTCTCACAGAAACACATCTTTGTGCTTCACCCAGCGTCAGAAGAGAGACATAGCGGACCTGCAGTGTTGAATTCATAGGCACCTTGTCACCGTGGGCTCACTCACTGTCGCGAATCTTCTGCCACAGGAAGGAAGGGAAGCAGGGGAGTGCCAGGGAGTAGCAGCTAGTTGGGCAGCCTGCCAGTGCCCGGCAGTGGTAGCTCCTCACCGGGTTAGAGATCAGGGACAATTAAGAGGAAGAAGCATCATTGTGAAGGGCGAGGGAGAGTCTGATAATGGCTTAGTTAAGCAGGTGGGTTCTAGGAAGCTGGGATGGACCCACTGGGGACTGTTAATTTGACAGGGGATCCCACACCCATGGGATGAGAAGGGATCCACCAGAGGGTCCTTGGAGCCTTGCTCACCACCACTGCTGCTGCTTACTGGCTATATACTATGTCTGGCCAATTAGTCCAGCTTCACCCCACTTCTCCTGCACCCCATTTCTGCGACTGGTGGTGAGGTAAGGAGAGCATTCCTCCCTTCAACACCCACCCCATCACTGCCTGGCTCTGAGTACCAGCGGGTCTGCCCTGCTGTTGGCATTTCTTGGTAGCAGGCTGTGGGGAGGGGGCATTCCCACTAGGGGTGCAGAGAGAAGTTACAAGAGTGGCGATGCTAGCAAGAGGCAGAGGGTTAAGGAGAGGTTTGATCTCCTTAGTTTCGCCTGAGTTGTATGGAAACAAGAGCTTAGCTGCACAGGGATCTGGAGGTCAGGGCAGAAGAGCTTGAGGACTGGTGTGTGTGTGTGTGTGTGTGTGTGTGTGTGTGTGTGTGAGAGAGAGAGAGAGAGAGAGAGAGAGAGAGATTGATTCTGAGGATTTCCAGTTGACCTCTCTTGGAGGGGAGGTAAGTGCCAAGGCTCAAGTGAGGAGACCCTGGTCTGTCCACAGAGGATCATGGTTGGAAAAGGGAAACAGACACAGTAAAGTCTGATTGGCTTCTTTTAAAAATAAATTATTTGGGCTGGAGAGATGGCTTAGCAGTTAAGGCGCCTGCCCGCTAAGCCTAAGAACGCCGGTTCCAATCTCCAGGTCCCACGTTTAGCCAGGTGCAAAGTGATGCAAGGGCGCAATGCCACACTTGCCCACAAGGGGGCGCATGTGTCTGGAGTTGGTTCACAGCAGCTGAGAGGCTGCTGGTGCACCCATTCTCTCTCTCTCTCTCTGTCTCTCCCTCTCCCTGTGTCTCTCTCCAAAAAAAAAATAAATTATTTATTAACTTATTTGTAAGGAGAGAGAGAAAAAAACGGGTGTGTCAGGGCTTCTAGCCTTTGAAAAGGAGCTCCAGACACATGTGCCACCTTGTGCATCTGGCTAACGTGTGTCCTGGGGAATTGAACCGGGGTCCTTTGGCTTTGCAGGCAAATGCCTTAACTGCTAAACCATCCCTCCAGCCCACTTCTAGTAATTTTGCTTCCTCTGCTTTTCAGTCTGTTTTGCTGTGGATGGAATGAATTGGTCAGACAATGCTTCCTTTCTCCACTGCAGCATGTTCCTGTTTTCATCTACTGGCCTCTGGCCTCCCCTCTCTTCCTTTCAAAATTCTTCTCATTCTTTAGAATTCACCCTGATTTGGCCTTTTCTTTCCTTTCTTCTCTCATGGCTCCTTTCTCTGTTGGACAGTGACAGGACTGAAATAATCCCCATAAGTGGAAGTTCTGCGTTTGCTCAGCTGTCTTTGTGATTATTCTTTTACTTGGGATTGGATTTTGTCTAGGCAAAAATTCCAAGAGGACTGGAGAGATGGCTTAGTGGTTAAGACATCCGCCTGCAAAGCCTAAGAATGCCTGTTCGAATCTCCAGGTCCCACGTTTAGACAGACACAAAAGTGATGCAAGCACGCAATGCTGCGCATGCCCACAAGGGGACGCATGTGTCTGGAGTTTGTTCACAGTAGCTGAAAGGCCCTGGTGCGCCCATTCTCTCTCTGCCTCTTCCTCTCTCTCTCTCTCTCTCTCTCTCTCTCTCAAAAAAAAAAAAAGTTCCAATAAGGAGTTGGTGAGATGGCTCCCTGGGTAAGAACTGGCGCTGCTTGCTGGACAAGCATGAGGACCCAAGTTCAATCCCTAGCACCAACGTAAAGAAAAAAAAAATTAGCCAAAGGGGTTGTGCATGTTGAAACCCCAGGGTTGAGGAAGGGTGGCTATAGGGGGATTTCTTGGGCTTGCTGGTCAACCAGTCTAACAGGAAAAATTGAACTCCAGGTGCACTGGAAGACTCTGTCTCAGGGAGACAGGGCAGGAGAGCAATAGAGCAGAATATTGGACATTTGTATGCATATGCACACCACACACAACCATGTAAGATGCCACTTACACTACACACGAAATAAACAAATAAAAAGTTCAAAGAACATGCATCTAAGATGCCTTCTACACTGAGGCCATATATACACTGCACTCTTGTATCTCAATTGCCCTGTATATTCTGAGTGAAGAGCTGTGCTTTACTTCCGGTAGAAATGCTATGCTGTTAATCAGATAGACTTGGCTTGTTGATCTCCTGGGTCTTTAAGGATTCATCATAATTTTGGAGTGGTAACATATCAAAATCTGTAAGTACAATCTGTAACATTTTTATTGTTATGTTTTTGAGAGAGGGTATTTTTTTTTTAGAGAGAGAGAGAAAGAGGGAGAGAATGGGCACACCAGGGCATACCTTCAGCCACTGCAAACAAACTCCAGATGTGTGTGCCCCCTGTGCACATGTACAATATTGTGTGCTTGTGTCACAGTGTGTCTGGCTTATGTGGGACCTGGAGATTCACACATGAGTTCTTAGGCTTCTCAGGATAGCATCTTAACTGCTAAGCCATCTCTCCAGCCTGAGACGGGGTCTTATGTAGCCCAGGCTGGCCTTAATTAAACTTACTATCTAGCTAGGGATGACCTTGAACTTATACCACCATGGCTGGCTTAAGTGGTGCTGGGGATTGAACCCAGGGCTTCATGAACACTAAGTAAGCATTCTGTCAGCTGTGCTATGCCCAGCACACATCATGGAACTTTAAGACAGCCCTTATGTGTCCCAAAATTCAAGGGAAATGAGCAAGGTGCGCAGCTTCTAGCCACCCAGATTCTAGAAATGTTCAAGGTTTGCAACAAGGATTCCCACCTGCTCCCAAGTCTGTCCTGAGCTTCATGCTTCTGCGCTCTCCAGTGGGACACAAAGATCCTCGCTTCCGAGTCTCCTGGGGCCTTCGTTCCCTTATGTACTTTGGGTTCACTGTCCTACTGCTAAGCCCGAGCATTTAACCTGTTTTTTTAAAATATTTTTTCTTGTTTATTTTTATTTATTTGTTTGAGAGTAACAGAGAAAGAGGCAGAGAGGGAGAAAGAGAGAGAATGGGCACACCAGGGCCTCCAGCCACTGTAAATGAACTCCAGATGCATGCACCACCTTGTGCATCTGGCTTGAGTGGGCACTGGGGAATCGAACCTCAAACCAGGGTCCTTAGGCTTCACAGGCAAGCACTTAACCACTAAGCCATCTCTCCAGCCCCATTTAACCTGATTTTGATAACCTAAATGTCAGTGTTTGCTCCCAGCAGCCCTTGTTAGTTTACTAGGTCACAGATATTTTTAAAACTAAATCAAACAGTTTCAAGTTTATGGGGCTGAAGTTTCTTGGCTAGAGATTGGTGATAGCAGTGATGGCTTGAGATTGTCATCTGATGTCATGGCCACTTATGCTGTCTGTAGATTTCTCCTTAAGCTTTCTGTCTCGGCTCCACATGAGAGAGTCACTCTGAAATAGGAGAATTTTTGAAATAGGACAGTCTCGCTTTGTGTATTGGTTTCTTGCATCCTACTATCTTCCAAGATTTATTTATACATGCATGCATACGTGTGTGATGTGTGTGTGTGTGTGTGTGTGTGTGGTTATGTGTGCGTGTGGAGGACATGCTGTCTACCTGTTTTTGAGGTAACGTCTTTCATTGGCCTGCAGCTCATCAATTGGAGTAGACTGGCTGGCCAGTGAGTTGAGTCCCAGGGATCTTCATGTCTTTGCCTTCCCAGTGCTGGGATTATAGGCATGTGCCACCGTTGTATTTTACATGGGTCCTGGGGATTGAACTCAGGTCCTCATGATTGTGAAGCATGCATCTCACTGATGGGGCCATGTCCTTAGCCCATTATAGTCTTTTATTATTGTTGTTGTTGTTTTTTTGTTTTGTTTTTTTGAGGTAGAGTCTCACTCTGGCCCAGGCTGACCTGGAATTAACTCTGTAGTCTCAGGGTGGCCTCGAACTCACGGCGATCCCCCTACCTCTGCCTCCCGAGTGCTGGGATTAAAGGCGTGCGCCACCGCGCCTCGCTGTTACTTTTGTTTTTCCAGGTAGGGTCTCACCCTATCCCAGGCCTGATCTGGAATTCCCTATGTACTCTCAGGCTGGCCTCGAACTCCGGGCAATCCTGCTTCCCGAGTGCTGAGATCAAAGACGTGCACCACCACGCCCGGCTATTATAGACCTTTAACCGATCAAGTTAGAGCATGCCACACCCACAGACAGCGGGTGTCACCACATCAGGGTGGTTTACAGATCAGAGAAGCCCACCTCTCTGGCCCCACATATACAGGAACAATGGGTTCTTTCCTGCCAGTGGAACACTGCTCCAGTGGAGCAGCCCTGAAGAACGAGGCTGGGAGCATCTCTCTCTCTCCAGCACAACACTCCTCTGAGGCTCCAGCTTTGCCTCCTTTGAAAGGGTAGAGGCTCTTGGCAGTATGGCAGACAGGAAGGCAGCCAAGATCAAGCCAAAACTCGAGAAAGAGAGGGCTAACCAGAGACCCAACCATTGGACTGTTTCCTCTGTGACTAGAAAAGAGTCTATAGAAAAATTAATCCTGTTTTGGGAGATTTCAGGATTTCTCAGCTCTTTCCTGGCATGAGGGAAAAAAAACTCCATATGCTAAACCGGGTGTGGTGGCGCACGCCTTTAATCCCAGCACTTGGGAGGCAGAGGTAGGAGGATCACCGAGAGTTCGAGGCCATCCTGAGACTCCATAGTGAATTCCAGGTCAGCCTGGGCCAGAGTGAGACCCAACCTCGAAAAACCAAAACAAAAAAAAAAAAAAAAAGAAAAAAAACTCCATATGCTGATGATATTCCAGCTAATATATCTGCATTCTGGATCTCAAGCAGTCGTCGTAGCTTTCCCAAGGGTTGACTGATAGACAACTGAAATTCAACCCACCCAGCACTACCATACCTCAGTCCTGCCTTATACGTGCCGCCTTGAAAGTCTTCCCCCCTTGAGAAATGCTAACACTGTCTTGGTTCCTGGGGACTAAAACCTCCCATTCATTCCTCAAGTCTGTTCCTTTCCATGTCCGACACAACTGGAATTCTCATTATTTCTACAGTCAAATCTTATCCAGAATCGGATCACCTTCCTGCACTTGTTACTTACTCCCACCACTAATGCCACTGTCATCAATTCCTGTCATAAATGACTCCTGACCAATACACTCTGATATCTTACTCACAGCATCAAAAGGGGACTGATCTGGGCTGGAGAGATGGCTTAGCATTTAAGGTGCATGCCTGCGAAGCCTAAGGACCCCTGTTCCATTCTCCAGGTCCCAGGTAATCCAGATGCACAAGGGGGCTTATGTGTCTGGAGTTTGTTTGCAGTGGCTAGAGTGCCCATTCTCCCTCTGTCTGTCTCTTCTCTCCCTCTCTCTCACTGCTTGCAAATAAGTAAAATTTTAAAAAAAATTGACTGATCTTGGGCTGGAGAGATGGTTAAGGCTCGGGCCTGCCAAGCCATGTTCGAACCATGTTCAACTCTCCAGATCCCACATAAGCCAGGTGCACAAAGTGACTCAAGCGTGCAAGGTCGCACATGCTTCTCGAGTTCGACTGCAGTGGCTGGAGGCCCTGGCGTGCCAATTCTCTCCCCCACTCTCTCTATTTCTCTTTTAAAAATTAACTGATCCTTCCAAAACTAATTCAGACGGTGACTCTTCTGCTTACACATATAAAATCTATCCTCTTGTCTTCCTCACCTTCTCTCCCCCTCCTCTCCCCTTGCTCAATGAACTCCACTTCCTGTGACTTTCTTGCTACTTGTGCACATGTGCGACATAATCTGCCCTCACGGTACCTTATCTGCTGCTTTCCCCTCTTCCTGTGAAGCTCCTCCTCCACTATTGAAAGTGGTCTCCCATTCAAGTACTACCCAGGCCTGACCCTGCTGAGCTTCCAAGATCAGAGGAGACTGGGTGCGTTCAAGCTGGTGTGGCCAGAGACTGACTGGTGCGTTCATGACCCCACAGCGAGCATCTATAACCCCACTGAGGAAGGCCCTCAGCGACATGGGGGTGGGGGAAAGGGAACTTAAGATTATAACCTCATTGAAACATGACTGATATACAATATATTCATACAGTAAAGTTCATAATAAAAATTTTTAAAGTAATAAAAATCTGAGTGGATTCTTCCCTCTCTTCTTACAGATCTTCCTTAAAATGTTCCTTTCTCACAAAGCCTCCTCTGACTAGCCTAATTACCTTATACCTTCATAAAAACGTGTTCGGGGCTGGAGAGATGGCTTAGCAGTTAAGGCACTTGCCTGCAAAGCCAAAGGACCGAGGTTCAATTCCCACTACCCACGTAAGCCAGATGCACAAGGTGGCGCATGCATCTGGAGTTCATTTGTAGTGGCTGGAGGCCCCGATGCACCCATTCTCTCTCTCTGCCTCTTCCTCTCTTTCAAATAAATAAATAAAATAAAATACAAGAATAAAAATATTTTTTAAAAAATGTTCTGTTCTAGGGCTGGAGAGATGGCTTAGCGGTTAAGGTGCCTGTCTCCTAAGCCTAAGAACGCTGGTTCCAATCTCCAGGTCCCACATTTAGCCAGATGCAAAGTGACGCAAGGGCGCAATGCCACACTTGACCACAAGGGGGCGCACACATCTGGATTTCGTTCACAGCAGCTGAGAGACTGCTGGCGCGCCTATTCTCATCTGTCTCCCTCTCCCTCTCTCTCTGTCTGTCTCTCTCTGTGTCTCTCTCCAAAAATAAAAAAAATTTAAAAAGGGACAAAGGGGAGGAAAAGGATGGTACCGACATGTGCTGTTTACATATTAAATATGTCCATATCTAATAATTTTCAGAAAATGTTCTGTTCTAGAACAGCTCGTGCACACTAATAGTTGGCCATTGCTGAGTAACAAACCACCCTCAATCCCAGTGACTTAAAACAGCAGTCACGGACTTTTGCCGTAAGTACATCTGTAAGTTGGTTGAGGGTCAGGTGACCCACGCTGGGCTGGGTTTGAGCTCTGCTTCCAGTCACAGGTTGTTTGGCTTGGCCTCCTCCCTTCAGATAGGTTCAAGAGAGCTCCTGGTGAGGCCACCTTGGGGCCCACCCAGAAGCAGCGCCCTAGGGAAAGTGCTTCTCTCAGTGAGGGCAGCCTGCAAGCACCATGTTCGGCCTTCTGTGGTAAGGACAGCATGCGCCCAGAGAACATGTTCTCGTGATCTGTTTATTGGCTCTGTCTTGGCTTAGCGGAAATGTTTCTATGAGTGAGATAGAACCCTCTCCCGAGGCTCAGTCTGTCACACTTTATGCTCAGATACCCACTCTTCTGTGTCGCTCTTTTTTTTTTTTAGCTTTTTGTTTGTTTGTTTGTTTGTTTGTTTGTTTGTTTGTTTGTTTACGAGGTAGGGTCTCACAGGCTCAGGCTGACCTGGAATTCACTATGTAGTCTCAGGCTGGTTTCGAACTCACGGCAATCCTCCTACCTCTGCCACCCGAGTGCTGGGATTAAAGGTGTGCGCCACCATGCCCAGCTTTTTTAAGCTTTTTTTAAAAAAATATTTTATTTTTATTTATTTATTTATTAGAGACAGAGAGAGGGAGAGAGAAAGAATGAGAATGGGCACGCCAGGACCTCTAGCCACTGCAAATGAGCTCCAGATGCATCCGCCACCATGTGCATCTGGCTTACGTGAGACCTGGAGAATCGAACTGGAGTCCTTAGGCTTCACAGGCATGCGCCTTAACCACTAAACCATCCCTCCAGCCCTGTGTAGCTCTTCTTGATAGCGGCTTCCTACACGGCATCTTTCACGGCTTCTCGCCCCAGTTTGTTCTGCTTTTCCATAGCATTTATCTCCACATAACATCCCAGCAATGCTTATTTGTTTAGCATCTACTTAGTTTCTTCTGTCTCTTCTACAGAAATCTAAGCTTCAGGTTCCTGACCTGCGCCTGTGCAGTGAGTAGATGCCGGTTCTGGCCCTGAATGTGTGGGGCAGATGGTGGAGAATACCCGGGAAAACCAGGGCACATTAGTACATGGAGGATACAAAGCCCACTGTCTACCTGAGATGGGTCACCTCCACCTCATCTGCCAGGGCCAGAAGTTACTACAGAGGAAACTGTGGCATGAACACTGCTCTCACAGCTAGCTTGAAAACCAGTTCCAAGGAGACAGCAACAGACGCTGTGCTCACTCAAACCTCATCAAAACAGAGATCCAGAGTCTGCAGAGAAAGCAACACTAAATCAGATCCCTGTCTTGCCCATCAAGGCTCAGGGAACATTGTGAAAGAGAAAGAGCGGGCAGAAGGAAAGATTGTAAGAGCCTCAGGGTGCGTGGGAATAGCCCCGGCATCAGAGAGTGGCTGAGACTTCTTGATCCCCCACCCCAGTGAATCCCAATAACCCAGTCAAGAAGACCCTCAGCAGAACTGGGATGGGGATGAGGGAGTCCAAGAGTACAACATTTAAATAGCCAGGCGTGGTGGTGCACTCTTTTAATCCCAGCACTCGGGAGGCAGAGGTGGGAGGATCACCATGAGTTCGAGGCCACCCTGAGACTACATAGTGAATTCCAGGTCAGCCTGGGCTAGAGTGAAACCCTACCTTGAAAAAAGCAAAAATAAATAAAGAAATAAATAATAAAAATTAAAAAAAAAAACTCTAAGCTTCATGAAGGCAGATTGTTTTCTTCATTGCTGAGTCTTCCACGCTCAGAGCCGTGCTTAGAGCAGGTTTTCAGTAACAATCACTGAATAAATATGCAAAGCAATGGTAACCATGGTAACCCCAGTGGAAGAGTTATAAGACTAGAGGAGAGCACAGAGGGAAGACAGTCACCCTGAATGGTGTCATCCTGCCTCGAAATATGTATTTATGCGTTTATTCAAGATAGAGCTTTTTTTTTTTTTAATTCCAGTATTACAAATACTGAAACCTAGAACTGCGGGCATGCTAGGCAATACTGTACCACTGAGCCATGTCCCCAACCCTGGCAGAGCTCCTTTTGATAAACCATCAATAACTCTGTATTTTGGTTATTTTGTTTTTCGAGGTAGGGCCTCGCTCTAGTCCAGGCTGACCTGGAATTCACTATGTAGTCTCAGGGTGGCCTCAAACTCACGGTGGTCCTCCTACCTCTGCCTCCCGAGTGCTGGGATTAAAGGCGTGCTCCACCACACCTGGCTTTGCTTTTTTTTTTTTTTTTTTTTTTTTTAAATTTTTCGAGGTAGGGTCTCACTCTAGCTCAGGCTGACCTGGAATTCACTATGTAGTCTCAGGATGGCCTCGTCTCAGGATCCTCCTATCTCTGCCTCCCTAGTGCTGGGAATAAAGGCTCACCCCGCCTGCTTTTGTTTTTGAAGTCCTCTGGCCCACACTGACCTGGAATTCACTATGTGCTGGGATTAAAGGCGTGCTCCACCAATCCTCCTACCTGGCATTTGCTAGGATTAAAGTTTTTTTTTTTTTTATTTATTTATTTTTTATTTATTTATTTATTTATTTATTTATTTAAAGGGGGTCTCACTCTGCCACTTGCTCAGGCTGACCTGGAATTCAAATCAAGTGCCTCTGTATTCTCAGGGTGGCCTCGTATTTTTAAAAATCATTTATTTATTTGGGGATCCTCCTATCTCTGCCTCCCCAGTGCTGGGAATAAAGACGTGCGCCATCACCCCGGCCTGCTTTTGTTTTTGAAGTGGGGTTTCACTCTGGCCCACACTGACCTGGAAACTCACTTTTTTGTTGTCTCAGGTTTTTTAAATTGTCAAGCTCAGGCAATCCTCCTATCTCTGCATCCTGAGTGCTAGGATTAAAGACTACATAATGCACCACCATGTCTGGCAAAAAAACATTATATATATATATTTTTTTTTATTTATTTCCATGAAACACTGTTTTTATTTATTTATTTATTTATTTATTTATTTAAAGGGGAGTCTAGACGCATGTGCCACTTGGAGCATCTGGCTTTATGTGGGTACTGGGGAATCAAACCCAGGCCAGCAGGATTTGCAAAGCAAGTGCCTTAACTGCTGAGCCATCTCGTAGGCCTACCTACTTGTATTTTTAAAAATCATTTATTTATTTGGGGAGGGGAAGATAGAAAGAGAATGGTCATGCCAGGGCCTCCAGCTGCTGCAAACTCCAGACACATGCTCTACCTTGTACAATCCGGCTTATGTGGGTCCTGGGGATTTGAACCTGGGTCCTTTGGCTTTTCAGGTAAGTGCCTTAACAGCTAAGCCATCTCTCCAGCCCTACCTAACTGTATTTTTTTTTGTTGTTGTTTTGTTTTTTAAATTGTCAAAGCCAGGCATGGTGGCTCATGCCTTTAATCCCAGCATTTGGGAGGCAGAGGTAGGAGGATCACTGTGAGTTTGAGGTTGCCCTAAGACTACATAATGGATTCCAGGTCAGCATGAGCTAGAGTGAGACCCTACATTGAAAAAACATTATATATATATATTTTTTTTTTAAGGTAACCATGAAACACTGTCTGTGCTCCTGTAGGAGAATATCTGATTTTTTTTATATTGCATGTGAAGTTTTGGTGATTTCTAAAGCTGTTCTCTGAGCCTGTAACATAACCGTGCTTCTTGTTGGCTGATACCTTGGAAGTGGTGGAGTGGAGCTAAAAATATTTCAAAGTAGCTTTGCTTCAGCTTTGGACACTCACTGCTTCTGTGTCTAATTCTCATATGCCAAATCCAAACAAAATCTTTCACCTGGGAAGATAGCGTATTCAAAGGCAATCTATATAACAGACGGCCAATACACAGCCTTCCAAAGCACCCACGCAGCGTGGCCTAACCATCCTCTATAGGCACCCAGCTTGATTCTACAGTGAGCATATCACAATCACACTCATCCCGGAGCTGTGTTTTTATATAACTTAGAAATAATTAGAAAATGCACACATTTGTGTGGTGATTGCACCTACTTATTTATTTTATTTTTTTAGAGAGAGACACAGAGAGAGACAGAGAGAGAAGGAGAGGGAGACAGATAGAGATGGGTGCACCAGCAGCCTCTCAGCTGCTGTGAAGATAAATCCAGATGTGATGATGATAGATAGATGATAGATTGTGGTCAAGTAGATAGATGATGCGCCCTTGTGTCACTTTGCATCTGGCTAAACGTGGGACCTGGAGATTGGAACCGCTGGAAATTGGAACCGGGTTCTAAGGCTTAGGAGGCAGGCGCCTTAACCGCTAATCCATCTCTCTAGCCCTCCTATTTATTTATTTTTGGTTTTTCGAGGTAGGGTCTCACTCTAGCTCAGCCTGACCTTGAATTCACTCTGTAGTCTCACGGTGGCCTTGAACTCATGGCAATCCTCCTACCTCTGCCTCCCGAGTGCTGGGATTAAAGACGTGCGCCACCACGCCCAACATTTGCACCTTGTCAGCGTGCACACTTCTTATCTATAGGGTAACACAGGCACATATTTCCTCCCATTGCATGACGGGAGTACTAGCCCAGAAGAGTTAAGTGACAGCCTTAAAGTCACTTGGCCAACCAGTGATGGAATCAGTACAAAGTCTGTAGCTTCTTGGGCGGCATAGATTTTTGAACGTGGAAATGTTAAGGTAACCTTTACTGATAACTGTTATCGACTGTTTTCTAGACTTGAAAACATCGGTAAGCTTAAAAAGTAATCTTGAGAGTCATAAAATTGTCCCAAGCAAAGCAATATAAGACAGCAGTAATTGTGTACATGACAGATAGATAGATGATAGATCGATAGATAGATAGATGATAGATAGATATATAGATAGATGATAGATAGATAGATGATAGATAGATAGATAGATGATAGATAGATAGATAGATAGATGATAGATAGATAGATAGATGATAGATAGATAGATGATAGATAGATAGATAGATAGATAGATAGATATAGATAGATAGATGATAGATAGATGATAGATAGATAGATAGATAGATAGATAGATGATAGATAGAGATAGATAGATAGATAGATAGATAGATGATAGATAGATATGATAGATAGATAGATGATAGATAGATAGATAGATAGATGATAGATAGATGATAGATAGATAGATGATAGATAGATAGATGATAGATAGATGATAGATAGATAGATGATAGATAGATAGATGATAGATAGATAGATGATAGATAGATGATAGATAGATAGATGATAGATAGATGATAGATAGATAGATAGATAGATAGATAGATGATAGATAGATAATGGGCACACCAAAGCCTCTAGCCACTGCAAATGAACTCCAGAAGCATGTGCTACTTTGTACATCTGGCTTACATGGGTCCTGGGGAGTCAAACCTGAGTCCTGAAGCTTCACAGGCAAGCGCCTTAATGGCTAAGCCATCTCTACAGTCCCCAAATTAACTCATTATATGCAGTCTTCATCTAGCATTTTTCCTTTACAATATAATCCCACACATGATTTTATCTCAATAAATAAAGGCTGCCTTGATTCATTTTGATACATGCCAATCCCTTATGAATGGCCACTTGGAATGCTTCCAGCTGCTTGCTATTAAAAATATTGTTGCGCAAACCATTCCGTCCATCATTTCACACGAGTGCAAGTGCCTCTGTGGGGAACAGATACACTTGCGCCCCCCAGTGGAGCCGCTCTTAGGCCTGTTCTCTTTTCTCTTTCTTTAAAATTGACTTTATCATTCTGCCCAGTCTTAGAGCTGTGTTCTGCTATGGAGACTCCCATATTACTAACTTGTCTATAACAAAATACCAGACAAAAGCAACTTAGGGAAGGAAGGGTTTATTTTGGCTCATGGTTTGAAGCTACAGTCCATTATAGCTGAGAAGACATGATGGCAGTATTGTGCCCATGATCCAGAAGGAGAGAGAGAGAGAGAGAGAGAGGAGGAATGCTCATGCTCAGTTCACTTTTTCTTTTTTTGAAAGAGAGAGACAGAGGGAGAGAGAGAGAGAGAATTGGGGCACCAGGGTCTCAGCCACTGTAATCAAACTCCAGACACTTGTGCCACCTAGTGGGCATGTGCAACCTTGCACTCGCCTCACCTTTGTCTTAGCGTCTGGCTAACGTGGGATCTGGAGAGTCGAACATGGATGCTTAGGCTTTTTAGGCCAGCACCTTAACTGCTAAGCCATCTCTCCTGCCCACTTTCTCTATTTTTATTCAGTCTGGGACCCCAGCCCATAGGATGGTGCCACCAGCATTCAGGGTGGATCTTCCCTCAGTGAAAACCCTCTGGAAGTGTCCTCACAAGACACACCCAGTGACTCTAGTTCAGTCAAGTTGACATGAAGACTTGTGGGGTAAGATCTATATTTCTTTTCTTTTTTTTATTTTAGAGAGAGCATGTGAGAGACACAGAGAGAGAGAAAGAGAGAGAGAGAGGGAGGGAGAGGGAATGGGCACACCGGGGCCTCGGCCATTGTAATCTAACTCCAGACGCTTGTACCACCTACTGGGCATGTGCAACCTTGCACCTGCCTCACCTTTGTGTGTATGGCTTATGTGGGATCTGGAGAGTGGGCCATGGGTCCTTAGGCTTCGCAGACAAGGGCCTGAACTGCTAAACCATCTCCCCCCAGCCCTGGGGCGGGGATGAGATTTTTTAATGGTTGATTTCTAGGTTTGTGGGGACATGTTAGGTGGGATCTTAAATACTTCCTAGAAGCCACTGATTCCTACAGGACTTACTGATATGCTTAACTCCATGATCAGATCCTGATTTCCAATGTTATCAGGGTTTAGCTTGGCCTGGTTTATGCTTACTGTACGCTCACGGATCTGGTTAGCCAGTGAGTGTCTTTGGAGCACGTAGGAGACCAGAAGTTTTGGTAGACGCTGGACTCACAGTGCACTAACACTTGTTCAAAACTCTTTTTTGTTTGTTTGTTTGTTTGTTTGTTTGTGAGGTAGGGTCTCACTCTGGTCCAGGCTGACCTGGAATTCACTACGTAGTCTCAGGGTGGCCTTGAACTCATGGCAATCCTCCTACCACTGCCTCCCGAGTGCTGGGATTAAAGGCGTGCGCCCCCCCATGCCCGGCTTTGTTCTCGACTCTTTAGTTCACATATATACAGAGATAGAAGCAGCTGACTAGAAGCCCTTTCATGTAGTAGGCATTTCTAAGACACATATACACGGGGCATGGCTCACTTCCCGTGGGGTGAGCGTTCTGTCCACTTTCCATCAACCTAGCAAAGCCCCACCTTGTCATTCACTCCCCCAGATACTCTCCATAAAGGAACAGAGTCTGCAAACTTGGATTTTGCCATGATCCATGTATGGTGCATAGCATTGTGTAGCTTTTCTGAATTGCCAAATCTTCATCTGGGATGTATGTGAGGACCAAATGATGTAAGCCTTTGAAAGTGCTTTGTGAATTATCATTTCTTTTCTCTGTTCCCAGGAAACAACGCTGCAAGAACAATCAAGAGTTGGGGGATAATTTTGGCGCTAATTATCATCTGTGTTTCTGGTCCTTCAGAGACTCTCAAATCTCTTCCACTTTTCAGACGGATTTTTTTCTGGGTCATCTGCAATCAAAAACAGTCATTAAAGTTCTCTTGCCACAGCTGTCTGCAACTTTTCTGTTCTACCTGGTGGTGGGCTGGGATGCCACATACGGAGGTACCGACGGTGGCTCTCCTGTCCTTGTGGATGTCAATATTAACTTCATTACCACAGAGCCACTCAGCTGATTACCTTGCTTTCACTAATAGAGGGAGGGATTTTTTTATATTTATTTTTGGTACATGTGCTTGTGTGTGGTGTGCATGTGTGTGTTTATGTGTTTGGGGTGTGTGTGTGTGTGTGTGTGTGTGTGTGTGTGTAAAGGCCAGAGGTTGGCATCAGGGGTCATCCTTAGTCAATTCTCTACCTTATATTTTTGGGGGTACACGGTCTCTTGGCAAACTTAGAGCTCACTGATCCAGCTAGACCAGTGAGCCCTGGGGAGTCCCTGTCTGTACCTCTCCAGTGCTGGGGATTATAACTTGTTTTACGTGGGTTCTGGGGAGCTAAACTCAGGCCCTCATGTTTTCATAGCAAACCGTTTGCCCATTGAGACATCTCTGTAGCCCAAGGATGGTTTTTTGTAAAAAAAAAAAAAAAAAAAAAAAATTATTTATTTGAGAAAGAAAGGGGCAGAGAGAGAGAGGGGGGGGAGAGAATAAGTATGGGCATTCCAGGGTCTCCAACCACTGTAAACGAACTGCAGACACATGTGCCATCTTGTGCATCTGGCTTACATGGGTCCTGGGGAATCAAACCTGGATCTTTAGGGTTTGCAGGCAAGCGTCTAATGGCTAAGCCATCTCTCCAGCCCGAGGATGGCGTTTTGAGGTGATGTTCCTTTCAAGTGTGTCAGAAGTTATTGGAACTGGAACTGAAGGATTTCTGCAAGGAGATGGCACCTCAGTGTCAGCATGTGATCAAGTTTGTCAACATCTCTGACCCAGCCAGGGTGAGGGTGGGAAGAAAGCCCAGGTCAGACGACCCAACAGAGGAATGGAGAGCTCACCTGAAAGGAGCTAGAAGAGGTGAAATGTTGAGTGGTGAGGTGGTTTGATTAAGGCGTCCCCCATAAATTTAGGTGTTCTGAATGCTAGGCCCCAGCTGATGGAGATTTGGGGATTAACACCTCCTGGAGGCGGTGTGTTGTTGGGGGCGGGCTTATGGGTGTTATAGCCAGTGTCCCCTTGCCAGTATTTGGCACACTCTCCTGAGGTTGGCCAGGGGGTGATGTCCATCCTGTGCTCATGCCATCGTTTCCCCCTGCCATCATGGAGCTTCCCCCTCGAGTCTGTAAGCCAAAATAAACCTCTTCCCCTCCCCCCCAAAAAGCTGCTCTTGGTCGGGTGATTTCTGCCAGCAATGCGAACCTGACTGCAACACAGGCCATCCAGAGATTAGCAATATCCACAATCTGCTATCATCCCTCCAACTAGAGGCAGAACAGAGGGAGAAAAGATCACCAGAGGGCTGGAGAGATGGCTTCGTGGTTAAGCGCTTGCCTGTGAAGCCTAAGGACCCCAGTTCGAGGCTCAATTCCCCAGGACCCATGTAAGCCAGATGCACAAGGTGGTGCATGCATCTGGAGTTCGTTTGCAGTGGCTGGAGGCCCTGGCACGCCCATTCTCTCTCTCTCTCTACCTGCCTATTTCTGTATCTCTCTCTCAAATTAAAAAAAAAAAAAAAAAAAAGATCACCAGAGCCTACGAAGCAGACTTCCTTGTGGGAGCATGGATCCCAGAGAAGGCAGGCCAGGGTGAGGCTGTGCCCACCCCCACCCAGGAGACAGTCCCTGCCTCCACCCTCCCCCTTCACCCTTGCCAGTATGCCTTCCATGAGCTGAAGCCAGTGGAATAGAGCTGGCAAGGGAATTTTGGAGAAACATTTTGCTAAAGAAAGCAAAGGAATAAATGTGAGAGCAGACAGGCAAGTGACCAGCCTGGAAACCACTCCCTCTTAGAAAGCGTTCCAGTAAAATGGGGATGGCTGCCTCGGACCTTCCCTTGTCTCCAAGGCCAACGATCTCTTTGCTTGAGGCCTGACTCCACTTCCGAGCTCTTCATTATTCTTTTATCCAGCGAGCTTATGAATGATTGATGTCTCTTGTTCTCTTGGACACCTACCATTAACCAGCCAGCCCTTTCCTTAGAGGTGTGGAAGGGAAGGGGAGGGGAGAGGAGGCCAGAATCAACAGGTCGTCTACAAGGCAAAGCACAGATGAACACTCTTGGAATTCTAGGGACGCGAGGGAATTCTGAGAAGGGACGCAGTAAATGCTGATATTTCCCCTTGGCTGTTGTCATCAGCCTTCTCGTCCTCTGGTGGGATACTGAGAAAAGCTGTCCAAGTAGCTTTGCATTTAGCCACACGCCCCCGCCAGCCCCCTGTCTTGATTAGAGTGATAGAAGTTTGCAATTACGTTAGAAGTCATCCATCTCTCAACATCTCCTTCTCCCCCATCTTATCAACAGACAAAATGAGGCCCGGTGAGGTCCAGATCACATAACAAGTTAGTGGTGTGAGCTGATTTCAAAGCATCCCTTTCTCACGTGCTGGAGTCACTTTCGCTTACGGTCCACATTGCTTCATCCCCTCAATACATTCTTCCACACACATTTCAACATCACTTTCCTCCTGCCTCTGAGCTGCCCAGCGTGAAGATCAGTTTAGGTAGCCTCTTGGGTTTCTTTTGCAGCTCATGTTCAACAAATTTTTGTCTTCTCCTGCTGCCTTGCCAGTTACAAATTATTCTGAATCTGAGAATACATAAATTGAGCTCAAATTGAAATTGGCTTTGTCAAAGGGTGGGGGGGTGTGACTTTCTGTTCTTTCATAAACATGCAAGAATCCTCTCGGTGAGCCTGCAGCGTTATTGGCAGCAAAGGAAAATGGAAAACCAATGCTATCATTGTCACTGTAGTGACACATGAAGACTTGAGGATTCAGTGAGGAAGTCAAACTCGTACAGGACTCTGGGTCCACTGGCACCCCGGAGTCAGGAAAGGGGCACAGACGTTGCTCTTTATGGAAGAACTGAATCTGAAAGGCTTCGTGCCAGCATCAGGAAGCTGCTTGCTATAGTTTAGCTTTTTATCGCCATGGGACAGGTGAAAAAAAGGCAAAGCACCCTTAAGGATAATATCATGCTGGAAAGAAATAAAGAGGGAGGGTATAGAAAAGACAGGGTGAAGAAGAGAAGGAGATGAAAGACATGCTTCCACAGGAAGCACAGTGGTCATGGGAGAACAAGAATTCAAGAAGGAGGCAGGCATGTGTACCCACAAAAGTGCATTGGGGGGCTGGAGAGATGGCTCAGTGGTTACAGGCACTTGGTTGCAAAGCCAGACATCCCAGGTTAGAGTCCTCAGTTCCCAGATGCACGACGTGGTGCGTGTGTTTGGAGTTCATCTGCAGTGGCATGATTAAAGTGCACTGGAATAAAATAGAAATGTTTTTGACCAGTAACACAAAGAGCAATTGTTGATTTCCATCCGTGTGAGAGAAACAGACTCCGGGCACATTTCTTGAACACCAAAGGGATCAGAGTGCTCAAAAGGTGAGGTCCACCCAGTTTGAAGCTGCAGGAAGTAGCGCACCAAGATCCCAAGGAGGTGGGAGTGGGGAAGGGTGGGAGAAGGAAGAGGGAACTGGCTTCTCCATGGGTGCACCGGCCCCTTGCATGTACCAGATGCTCAGCCAGTGCTTGCCAATCTGCATCTCCTTCCCCACTATTCTGATGCATTCCTGGTGACACCGTCTTAGTGCCAAGGCTCAGTCACACATGCTTTTGGATTTCTTATGGCCAAAAGGCTGGGAGGTAGAGGAGTGAGTGGGAGGGAATGCTTCATGGGTTAACACAGAGATAGAAGGGTGTTTTTTTTGTGTTTTTTTCTTCCCCCCTGGGAGATATGGAGAAAAAGGAATCTTCTAGAGCAGGATTGTGCCAGTGTAGCAGGGGAAGAAAGAATGGAAAACAATCGTGTTTTCATCATCTGGAAGGAGAAATGGGGTGCCTGGATTGATGGTCTCAAAGCACTCTGCAACTATATTTATTGGTGGGGCTGTGGGACTAACGTTCCAGCTGGAGTCTCTCCTGAATGTGGAAACAGGGTTGAAGGGAAAAGGTGGAGCCGATGCGCAGAGGCTGCGCCCTGACAGACCACCCAGTGGCATCTGTTACTTGCATTCTTACTGATTCCTTTTTGAATCTGTTTGACATTTAATTCATATTCATTCTCATTCTCTCTCTCTCCCTATAAAGAATCTGTTTTCTGTTGCTTGCAATTAAAAACTTCTAACGCAGGGCTGGAGAGATGGCTTAGCGGTTAAGGCGCCTGCCTGCTAAGCCTAAGAACCCGGTTCCAATCTCCAGGTCCCACGTTTAGCCAGATGCAAAGTGACGCAAGGGGCGCAATGCTGCACTTGACCGCAAGGGGGCGCACACATCTGGAGTTCATTCACAGTGGCTGAGAGGCTGCTGGTGCGCCCATCTCTATCTGTCTCCCTCTCTCTCTCTCTCTCTCTCTGTTTGTCTCTATCAAAAAAACAAAAAGCAAAACAAAACAAAAAACAAAACACTTCTAATGCAGTCATAGACAATTCACTTTCCTGCCTGTTACTTCCTCACCAGACTTCTTGAATCTTGAACCTTTCTGGTAATAAATACTTTTGAGATTTGATGTGATTGACATCACAGTCTAAAGATAAATCCCGTAAGCTCGGGCTTCTGCCAGAGCCCTGCATGAACTATTCTGGCCATAGGCTGAGAGTAGAAGATTTTTTTTTTTTTTTGAGGCAAGCCCAATAGACTGGCCCTTTTTTTTAATGAGAGAGAATGAGAGGGAGAGACAGAGAGAGAGAATTGATGCACCAGGGTCTCCAACCAATGTAATTATACTCCAGATGTGTGTGCCACCTTGCACACATGTGCAACCTTGTGCATGCATCACCTTGTGCGTCTGGCTTACTTGGGCTCTTGGGAGTTGAACATGGGTCCAAGCGCCTTAACTGCTAAGCCATCACTCCAGCCCTCAAAGGTGTTTTTAAATTTTCATGGGATGGAGGTTTCTGCCCACTAGCATCCTATGTTGAAATCTTAATTCCTGATGTGGTGGGATTGGGAGGTGGGGCCTGTGGAAGGTAATTTTTCTTTGAGGGCTTTGGGATTGGCACCTTCGTAAGAAGAGGCCAGAGAGCTTGTTTGCAAACAGGATGAAGGCTAACCTGTAGACCATAAAGAAAGCTGTCACCAAGAACCTAACTTTGTTGGCACCCTGACCTCAAACTCTCTACAACTGTGAACATCAAATGTTAGTGGTAATACAGTATCTGCCGGTGGTTAAGTTCTGCTGTTAACTTGATCTGTTTAGGAATCCACAGGCGTTCCTCTTGGGCTGCTCTCTGGTCTCTGAGGTTGCTTCTTGGAGGACTGAAGGAGAATGTTTCCTCCAGGGTATGCGGCTCTCTGGGTGGCGGGTGATATGTAAGGAAGCTTGAGGACAACGTCTCCTCTCTTTCCTCTTTTCTGCCTGTGCTACTTGTTAGTGATGGCATTTTACCTGGCTGCCCCCTCCCCTCTTTTATTTCTGCATCTATCCTGTCTGTTATGCACGGACTCAAAGTTCCTGAACCTTGCAGCGTGGACTGAAGAGCAGCGTCTCTCCAGGATGCCTTCAGGCCTTCAGTGCTGGATGGGGACTGCTGAGGCATCCAGCCTCATGGACTGAGCAGCTACCAGGTTCCCTGACTCTCAAGCCCGATGGCAGCTATTGTTGCACTGCTGTAAGCCAATCCAAGAAATCCTCCTTCAATATACCATGAGTACAGGAGTGATTCAGAAATTCCTAGCCTGAAGGCCTGGCATGGTGGCCCATGCCTGTCATGCCAGCACTCAGAAAGAGGAGGCAGAAAGATTTTGTGTTCCAGGCCACACTCAGTTCCATACGCCCTGTCTTCAAAACAAAACAGCAGCAGCAACAACAGAACAAAAACAAAACCCCAAGAATTCATAGCCAGAGAGATGTGTCATCTTAATTTTCCCTGGCTCTGAATTCCCAAGTTGTCCCCAGACCTAACACAAACGACCTGGGATGCCAGGATTGGGCCAGGGAGACCAGAGCTAGCATTAGCTGAAGCTGGAATCTCTATAAGCCACTAAGGCACTCATTAAACACACTTTAATTTCTGTGTGTTCTCTCCACTGTACCTTAAAATAAATGTATTCCTTATGATCTGGAGAGATGCCCGCTCTTCTAATTTGGAAGGAATATAAATGTTGGTGGGGTGTCTCCGGAGACTGTTAGTGTACCTACCGTCATTAAGGGAGAAAGTAATGAGGGAGCAGGAGATTAACTAGTTAGTTGGGGAATCTATTTTCAAAAAAAGGAAAAAAGAAAAGAGGAATTGGCACCTCAGGGCCTTATGTTGAAAATTGTGTTGGCAGAGATAGAGACTTGCTGAGTGGAAGAGGAATTCAGGAGAAAGAAAAAGAATGATCTGAAGGGCTAATCAGATCATGATAAATATAAATATGAAGTGTTGCACTAGTTTAAATCAACAGCGTTGCTCTGACGTCTTTTTTTTTTTTTCCCAGCCACATATCTCATTTATCTAAAATGCTCTCATTATTCCAAGCTCAGCATGTGGGCCGGATAGAGAAATTTAAGAGTTAAATTGGAGATGGCTGGAGCTAAATGGCTCCTGTCTTTGTGTCGTGCGGGATGCTGTTCTCCATAATGACAGCAGTAACAAAACGCCCCTCCTCTGAGCTGAGCCCGTCACAGGGCTCTTGCCTGGGTCATCTGTCACATGGCACCTGGTGGGTCTGTCTTGCTTAATGAAATGTCATCTTTCCTAGTTAGTGACCAAATAATTGTCGAAAGTGAATCAGCATGTGAAAGGTGAAGGTGTTTATAACTTGGAAGATAATTCATTCTGATACTTAAGGGTCCCGTTTCCTGTTCAGTGAAAAGATATCACCTTGCAGGACATGTGACCTTTCACTGTGCCACTCCTCACCAATTACAGCCGATTTCCCTGTATCCAGAGTAGCTTGGGATGCGTGGCTTTAATTCTCAGTATTTTGATTAACTGGGTCTGATGGGTAACCTGATTTGCAAAGAATATAAATTCATCTTCTCTGGATGGTGGCCATAGTGTGTGACCTTTCTGTTCTTCTTTTTTTTTTAATTTAATTTTTTATTATTTTTTTGGAGAGAGACACAGAGAGAGACAGAGAGAGAGAGGGAGAGGAAGACAGAGATGGGCGGGCGAGCAGTGTCTCAGCTGCTGTGAACAAAATCCAGGTGTGTGCGCCCCCTTGTGGGCAAGTGTGGCATTGCGCCCTTGCCTCTCTTTGCATCTGGCTAAAGGTGGGACCTGGAGATTGGAACCGCTGGAGATTGGAACCGCTGGAGATTGGAACCAGTGTTCTTAGGCTTGGGAGGCAGGCGCCTTAACCCCTAAGCCATCTCTCCAGCCCCCTTTCTGTTCTTCTTAATCCAGCTCTGAGTTAATCTTCAGAACTCAAACCCTGTCGTAACTCCCATAATCAGTGTGATGAAGCTGTCACTCGAGGCCATTCGTGATCACCTCCAGCATATCACTTAACCCCCATTTCCTCCCCCTCAACCCCTCTTATGCTTCCTTGTAAACTCCTTGACATTTCCCCCCTGCTGGGTCTTCTCATTGCATACAATTCTTTTCTGTACTATTTCTGCATATTCAGTGCCATCTCTCTGCCCTCAGGACTTGGTCAATTCTCTCCTCTTTGTGAGCCTTCTTTGGTCTCCTCTTTCCTTCATGTCCCATTTTAAAAAAAATTGTTTATTTTTATTTATTTATTTGAGAGCTACAGTCAGAGAGAGAATGGGCACACCGGTGCCTCCAGCCACTGCAAATGAACTCCAGATGCATGCGCCCCTTGTGCATCTGGCTTATGTGGATCCTGGGGAATCGAGCCTTGAACCAGGGTCCTTAGGCTTCACAAGCAAGCGCTTAACCACTAAGTCATCTCTCCCGCCCCCTCCGTGTCCCATTTTTACTGAGCTCTCATGTGTGTGATCTCGGCATTTCTTAGGGAGTGACTTCTCCCTTTAAGCTATTATTAACGCTAGTCTACCTTACTTGATCTATTGCATGAGTCATAATCTCTTGGAATGTTTTGCTTGTGACAGATAACATCTCTTGTCAGCTCCCTAGGTTATACCACACTGTGTACCCTGCACACAGTAGGAGCACATTAAATGAATGAACTAAAAGGTCGGATCTCAGGGTGCTTCTAATCTATTATGATTAGCATCAAACATCATTGAAGGGGCTGCAAAGAGGTGTGGGTCATTGAGTTTTCTGATTTGAGTTTCTGGATAAAACTGTGAGCAAGTATATTTAGCAACCAGGGAATTGATAGATTGAAAGAAAAAAAAAAAACAGCTCGGGCTGGAGAGATGGCTTAGTGGTTAAACGCTTGCCTGTGAAGCCTAAGGATCCTGGTTTGAGGCTTGATTCTCCAGGACCCACGTAAGCCAGATGCATAAAGGGGCACATGCATCTGGAGTTCGTTTGCAGTGGCTAGAGGCCCTGGTGCGCCCATTCTCTCTCTCTCTCTCTACCTGCCTATTTCTGTATCTCTCTCTCTCTCAAATAAATAAATAAAAATATTTTAAAACACACACACACACACAAGTGTTCATGGATGTCACATAAAGCACAGTAAACACTACCTACACAAGACCATCATAATAGGAGGAAAAGAGGATGACATCAAGATAAAAGAGAGAATGATTGAGAGGGGGAGGGGATATGATGGAGAGTGGGGTTTCCCAGAGGAAAGTGGGGGGAGGGAGGGAAGTACCATGGATTATTGTCTATGATTATGGATGTTGTCAATAAAAAATGAATTAAATAAATAAATAAATAGTAAATAGCACAGGGAATTAGGAGAAAATTAAATCCACCTAGATTCAGAATACTTTTGTTTAAGAGTCTAATTGTTATTTTTATTTATTTTTGGAGAGAGAGACAGAGAGAGATAGACAGAGAGGGAGAGGCAGATAGAGATGGGCGCGCCAGCAGTCTCTCAGCTGCTGCGAATGAAATCCAGATGCGTGCACCCCCTTGTGGTCAAGTGCGGCATTGCACCCTTGCATCACTGTATCTGGCTAAACGTGGGACCTGGAGATTGGAAGCAGCGTTCTTAGGCTTAGCAGGCAGGCACCTTAGCCGCTAAGCCATCTCTCCAGCCCTTAAGAGTCTAATTGTTATGTTAAAGTGCAGTCAGAACTTCTGAGTTTATACCGTCCACCTTGTCCTGGATTAGGACTTGAGAAAACAGCTCTACCCAGGGACAGCATTTCCTTAGTGCTGCTGCCAGAAGCTTGGCAACTTCCCTCTCAATCACTGGAGCCGCAATGGGGGATTGAAATTTTATTTGGTTTCCTGCCCCAAAGCCTTCAGGGAATGGCATTTATTTCTCAGCTGGCATAATCACTGCCCACAATGACATGCCCATAGGCTGGCAGGCATTCATGCAAAAGTCACACACTTACAGACATAAAAAAGAGAGAGAGAAAGAGAAAGAGAGAGACCAGTCACCAAACAGGAGCGAGTAAAGCCATATTCAGGATGCCAGGACGTGATGTGAGTAAGACCAGTCGAGAACTCTGAGGACAAGGGTCTGGGGAGACATCTCGGTCAGTAAGGTTCATGCTTTGCAAGCATGAAGACCCAACTCTGGTCCCCAGAACCCACCTAAGAAAGCTGACATGGCTGTGTGTGTTTGAAATCCCAGCGTGGGGAGCAGAGATAGGAGGATCCCTGGGGTTCACTGGCCCGCCAATCTAGCTCACTTGGTGAGCTCCAGACCCATGAGAGACCCTGTCACACACACACAAAAAGGTGGACAGAACCTGAGGGAGGATGCTTGAGCTTGTCTTCTGCCCCCCCCAAACATACACTGAAGAAGAAGGAAAACAGGGAGGTAGGAGCTCATGGATGGATGAAATTAGGTAGCAAATTGAACAGCTGCCAAAGAAGCTCATAGAACCACTAATGTCAGAAAAAAGAAAACTAGGTCAGTGGCTGGAGAGATGGCTTAGTGGTTAAGATGTTTGCCTGCAAAGCCAAATGGCCCCGGTTCAATTCCCCAGGACCCGCGTAAGCCAGCTGCACAAGGTGGTGCATGCATCTGGAGTTGAAAACATGGCTCCTGAGTCATTTCAAATTACCTAGCCAAAAGCGTGTTTGTGATAGCCCACAGTCCTTTTTTATTTAAATATAATTAGGTCATCTAAGAGCAGTCAAAAATGTAGCAAGCTGCTGGGCGTGGTGGCACACACCTTTAATCCCAGCACTCGGGAGGCAGAGGTAGGAGGATTGCCATGAGTTCAAGGCCACCCTGAGACAACATAGTGAGTTCCAGGTCAGCCTGAACTAGAGTGAAACCCTACCTCGAAAAACCAAAAAAAAGAAAAAAAAGAAAAAATGTAGCATGCTGGGATGGAGAGATGGTTCAGTGGTTAAGGCGCTTGCCTGCAAGCCTAACAGCCTGGGTTCAGTTCCATAGCACTCACGTAAAGCCAGATGCACAGAGTGGCACATATATCTGGAGTTCATTTGCAGCGGCAGGAGGCCCCGGTGCACCCATTCTCTCTTTATCTCTCAGTCTCTTATTTTTTTTTCTCTCTCTCAAATAAATAAATAAATAAAATGTATTAAAAAAAAAAAACTAGAAGATCAGGCTGAAGAGATGGTTTAGTGCAAAGCCTAAGGACCCAGATTTCAACTCTCCAGATGCCACATAAGCCAAACGCACAAAGGTGAGGCAAGTGCAAGGTTGGACATGCCCACTAGCTGGGGCAAGTGTCGGGAGTTTGACTACAGTGGCTGAGGTCCTGGTGTGCCAATTCTCTCTCTGTCTCTCTCTATTTCTCATAAACAAACAAACAAACAAACAAACAAACAAACAAACAAACAAGAAGACCAACCCAGGTAGATTCAGTGTATATCGCCTAAATCTTCACAAGTTGAAAGAACAAAGTAAGGTGGATTGTCACTGTGGAGCATTGTGGGACATTCTGGAATTTTCTCTCTAGAAAGTATCTCCATGTTTCTAGCTTCAAGTAAAGGACCTAGTTGCCAAGGAAACGTGCAAGATGGCTTTGGTAACTGTCTTCCTCCAGTGATGCCCATTTCAGAGAGAACTTGGAAGGGAGGCCCACTGACAGGTGGTGCTGGATGTGGTGGAGGTGTCACATGGAGGGGATTCTGCAAGACCCATATTCCCAACATAGGGACACACAGCTGTTTAGAAACGGACTTTCTCAGAGCGAGAGAGGTGGCTCAGGGGTTAAATGTACTTTCTGTATAATCATGAGGGACTAAGAGGCTTGAGACGTCCAGAGTTCAAATCTCCAGATCCCTCGCAAACAGCTGGGCATAGCCATGTGTGTCTGTAACCCCTAGTCCTGCAGCATAGCAGAGACCCGAGAACTGCTGGAATCAGTAAGGAGACTCTGGCTCTCCACAAGACTGGGTGGAAGATCCTTTATCCACCTTAGGGGATCACCACCCCCCGCAGATGAGTGCATAGGGTGCCACACCTCACCAGACACACATAGACCACACAAACCAAAAAATAAATAAATAATTTTTTTTAAAAAAAGAAAAGACAAGACATGGGCCTTACAGAGAATGAAGCTGATAGGAATTTCCACCAGGGATTCTCAATTAAATTTATCTGGTCACTCCTTATCTGATGCCACTGTGAGAACCAAGAACTCACTTAGAATCCACTTCCAACCCTCTGTCTTGGCCTTTGACACTGAATCACTCTGATTCTGGTTCTTTCCATAGATGCTTTTAGTGTTCTGGTAACTTCTGCTGGCTGTGGGAGCCAGAATAAAACCCTTCCAGGGGAGTGCAGGCTGTCCTAGACTGGTTGTGTCATGAATCCATGACAATTCCCTCCCCTCCCCCACTTTCCCCTTCACAAACCCACTCTCCATCATATCCCCTCCCTCTCTCCATTAGTCTCTCTTTTAATTTGATGTCATTGTCTTTTTCTCCTATTGTGAGGCTCTTGTGAAGGTAGTGCTAGGCACTGCGAGGTCATGGATATTGAGGCCAATTTCTGTCTGGTTGATTGCATTGTAAACACTCCTACCCTTCCTTTGGCTCTTCCATTCTTTCCACCACCTCTTCCACAATGGACCCTGAGCCTTGCAGGATGTGATAGAGTGTTTCAGTGCTGAACACACTTCTGTC
Organism: Orientallactaga sibirica; assembly: GCA_036365145.1. NCBI lineage: Eukaryota > Metazoa > Chordata > Mammalia > Rodentia > Dipodidae > Orientallactaga > Orientallactaga sibirica. The sequence continues at coordinate 1,928,893 of JAEOAD010002086.1, read as the reverse complement.
CCTTCTTCTCAGCACTATGGTGCCTTTTGGGTCACTCGGTGGTCACTGCCATCTGAAAAGAGAAGCTTTTCTAACCAAAAGTGAGAGTAACATTAATATATGGCTATGAACATTAAGTAAAGTGCTTACAGGGCAGTTTGGTGAGCATAATGTATGCATTTAGCCAGACAAGAGCAGGTGTTACACTCCTAAGGCTCGCGACCCTCCCACCATAGTCTTTTGATTAAGTTTTCAGTATCAGGGATGTGTTCCCTCCGATGGAGTGGGCCTCCAGTCCAATTAGAGAGCAGATGGTTTTCCTTGTAACAGGCATGCCACTATTGCACCCATTGGCTCAGTTAGTGTGCCTGGCCAAACTTGAGATTCCAGTGTCCACTGTTTTCACTGCTGATGACCTCTGTCTCCCTTGAGGGCTGCTTTTTCCAGCTTTCTGTCAGCTGGCCTATAAGGAGAAGGTTTTCCGCTCAGCCTCAGCCTGGAGATCTAGGTTTTAATTCTGCCTGCTACTTGCTCTTTTGTGAACTATTTCTGAGTATTGGTTTTCTGTACAACTTGACAGTTACCTGCGTCTTCCATGTCTACCCTGTAAGGGTTGTTGGGAAGGACCAAACAAAATGATAAATGTTCGAGTTTTCTGACAACTCTGTGACCAGGTACTGAGGGGGGCAGTTTTCTTTGTCTATCTAATCTCTAGGATAATCGCACACAGAAACTGTAGCTGGCTTCATTTGAAAACTTGAGCCCAGAGACACAGTCTATGATGTGGTAACACTTAACAGCCCCTGAGTGGGATGGCCAGGTTTCAAAAGCAAGCCTACAAACTATAAGTGTTTTTCCACTGTTAGGTTAAAGCATATAAATTGTTATATCTGTAGGTCAAAAATATCAGATGCCAGTAATTTCATATGACTTAACCTTCATAATGCAACCATACCAAGAATTTTTGACATTTAAGAGGACAGAACTAGAGTCGTGGCTTAGACTTCGGCTGTGTTCCCTTGTACCAGGCTGAAAGACCAGAACAGGACCACAGATTTTCTGTTTTGCCAAACCAGAATCGGCAGAACCTCTTCCAGTCAGGTCTAGACACACAGTGGCTCATGCAATGGGAATCAGGCTGATAGCCATTGTCCTCGAACCAGGGTCTCAATATAATATTTAGTGCACAATTCCTTTCTATTATCTCGGAAAATAGCATGCTTGGGCTGGAGAGATGGCATAGTGGTTAAGCTGCTTGCCTGCAAAGCCAAAGGACCCAGGTTCAGTTCCCCAGGATCCACCTAAGCCAGATGCACAAGGGGGTGCACACATCTGGAGTTTGTTTGCAGTGGCTGGAGGCCCTGGTGTGCCCATTCTCTCTCTCTCTTTCTCTCTCTCTCCCTGCCTATTTCTGTATCTCCCTCTTAAATAAATAAATAAATAAATATTTAAAAAAGAAAATACCATTCTTGAATCTGTATTCAAGCACAGACTGAGATAGTCTATTGACACTATTTAAGTAGTGTGTGTTTAGCAAACTCTGATGATAAAAATGAGAATATATTTCCATGTGGATTGAGGTTAACTGTTCATGGAAATTGCTGTATTTTGATGGAATAGGCAGAAATATTTTGCTCGGCTTCCTAGGAGGTCATATTATGATAGCAGGGATGCTAGCTCCAGCTTTTCTTCAGTTTTACTGAAAATGACTGTGAACATGTTCTAGTATAGGCTGGCTTAACATCACCATGACAGGAATCTTTTTACTTATTTATTTTTATTATTTTTTTGTTTTTTTGAGGTAGGGTCTCTCCCCAGCCCAGGCTGACCTGGAACTCACTCTGTAGTCTCAGGGTGGCCTTGAACTCATAGCAATTCTCCTACCTCTGCCTCCCAAGTGTTGGGATTAAAAGCATGTGCCATCACGCCTGGCTTTCTTTATTTATTTTTTAATGAAAGAGAGAGAGAGAGAATTGGTGTGCCAGGGCCTCCAGCCACTTCAATTGAACTCCAGATGCGTGCGTCACCTAGTGTGCATGTGTGACCTTGTGCTTGCCTCATCTTGTGCATCTGGCTTACACGGGATTTGGAGAGTTGAACATGGGTCTTTAGGCTTTGCAGGCAAGTGCCTTAACTGCTAAGCCATCTCTCCAGCCCATGGACAGGAATCTTGATCCTGTCTACTTGCTGGGATGTGTGAGTGGATAGCCGACTACTGGAGACAATGTACACAGGCCACTCTGAATGCCTTGTCTGGATGTCAAAGGCAAGACCGCATCCCATGGACAAGGGTGGGCACTTTGCCTGCAGGCGATTTATATTATTACTGCTTGTCATCTTGATTTAGGGACTTGGACCAAAAAAGTGTGAATCTTTTTCTGGGGAACAAAAAGTGACTTTGGGGGCTGGAGAGATGGTTTCGCGGTTAGGGCACTTGCCTGTGAAGCCTAAGGACCCAGGTTGGACTCTCCAAATCCTACGTAAGCACAAAGGTGAGGCAAGCGCAAGGTCACACGTGCCCACTAGGTGGCGCAAGTGTCTGGAGTTCGATTGTAGTAGCTGAGGGCCTGGAGAGGGAGGGGATATGATGGAGACTGGAGTTCTAAAGTGGAATGGGGGGAGGGGAGGGAAATATCAGGTGGGGTTTTTTTTGTATGTAAGTATAAAAGTTGTCAATAAAAAATAATAATTAAAAAATAAAAAAATAAAAATAAATAAAAGTGACTTAGGGGCCAGGCATCAGGCTGGGAAGTGGTCTGAGTACAGCTACACGATGGTGGGATTTGGGTGTAGCATTTAGAGAATTTCCTGAGATATGTATCTCAACCCGAAGCCTTCAGTACATGCTCACTAGCCATTTTAGTTTTTTGTTTTTTTTTCATTTTTCGGTGTTTCAAGGTAGGGTCTCACTCTAGCCCAGGCTGACCTGGAATTCACTATGTAATCTCAGGGTGGCCTCGAACTCACGGCGATCCTCCTACCTCTGCCTCCCAAATGCTGGGATTAAAGGCGTGCGCCACCACGCTGGGCTCACTAGCCGTTTTAGATCAGCTTGTAGTTTCTGAGACCATCTGAAATTTTAGAACATTTTTTTCAAAAGTCTTTCCTTACAATGAAGACAGGATGAGGAGACAATTAAATTTCAGCTGTTGGACACCAGTTGAGTGAATGCTAATTGCCTTAGCAGAAGTGAGAATATTGGAAATGAATCAAAACTGAAAAGTAGCTGGTGTTACTTGAAGAATGCCCCCAAAGGGTCCAAAATTGATGTCACTGTCAAAGCACATATGAAGGCGGCAGCTGATGGCAAACAGGAACATTTTGTTGAAAGTCTGTTTACAGCCTCAAATATTTCCCCCTATAGAAGGCAGGGAGAAGGATGTCTGCCACCCTGCCAGGAGACCGGAGGAGGAAGACAAATCAGAATGTTGTTAAACCAAGGACACCCTAGGCACTGTCAAGAGTGGAACCATCCTAGTGTAAACAAGAGGGAGGGTTAGCCAGGCAAGTTCCCTCCAAAGTAAAAGTCACCACTCACAGCTTGTGTGTTACCTTGGAGCCATCGGTTGGTATTTTTAACTCCTAATTTCACATATAAACATACACTCAAGATACAATACATGCCAGAAGGAAGCGTATAACACAAAAGCAATAGCTAACAACAGATGTATAAAGAAAAAAATAACCTGGAGGAAACAAAGATTATACAAGCACAAGAACACTTAAGACACCCCATACTCTCTAAAGTCTAGGTGAGGATAATACACATACCACCTCTCTCTGTTTCTCTCACTTGCTCGCTTGCTCTCTCTCTCTCTCTCTCTACACACACACACACACCCCAATTTCATACACACCACAAGCACTCCGAAGACAAACGCAAAAAGCTCTTAGAAGTTTAAAATGAGAGCAGATAACAAAAAGCTTGGAAGACTTGAAAAAAATCAGTGAGAAAAATTTCAGAAACGACAAGGCCAAGTGTTGCAAAGCAGAAGCTGAAGAGGTAAAAATCATCATTATCAACCCAAAATGCCCACTACTCAAAGTGTTGGAGCTTTAGAAGGAGAGGGCAGGAGCCTTTAGGACAGGCCGTTATCAAGCACTAATGAAAACACATTGCATAATGTCGACCAAGAAGCACGTCCGAGGTGGGAGAGGCACGGCAAAAGCATGCTCTGCAATTTCAGAACCATAAGCACAAAGCGAACTCCTCCAGGCCTCCAGGGAAGAGGGGGACATGTGTGTCCATCAAGGGCATGCAGTTGGGATGGCCTGGACATCTTCAGAGGAATACTAGAGCCTGGAGGACAATGGAGAGAGGCATTAAAATTCTGAAAATAAAAATAAATTACAGCATAGATTTCTGTATCTAGCCAAATATCAATTAAAGTTGAAAAAAAAAAAGACATTTCAAACACAAGTCTCAAATGGTAATTTTTTTTTTTTTTTTTTGAGAGAGACACAGAGAGAGAGAGAGACAGAGAGGAAGACAGAGATGGGAGCGCGAGCAGTGTCTCAGCTGCTGTGAACGAAATCCAGATGTGTGCGCCCCCTTGTGGTCAAGTGAGGCATTGTGCCCTTGCGTCACTTTGCATTTGGCTAAACGTGGGACCTGGAGATTGGAACCGCTGGAGATTGGAACCAGCGTTCTTAGGCTTAGGAGGCAGGTGCCTTAACCGCTAAGCCATCTCTCCAGCCCTCAAATGGTAATTTTTAAAAACATCTTTCAGCTAGAAAATGATAAGCAGTGACTGAATCCAATCAAAGAAGCCGCTGAGTTGAGAAAGGGGAGAACGTTAGATTCGGGAAAGCAGCAATGCATGACCAGAGTAAAGAATTTCCAAAGCTGTTATCTGAGACCTTTTGGGAAACTAATGTCAAAATATCACATATTGGCTTAATTAGCTTATAAGCACTTTATTTCCCATAGTCCTATTAGCTGAGAATTTCAAGATCAAGCATGCACTGGAAAACTTGGTGTCCGGCTATAACCCGTTTTCTTTTTTTTTCGAGGTAGAGTCTCACTCTAGCTCAGGCTGACCTGGAATTAACTATGTAGTCTCAGGGTGGCCTCGAACTCACGGCGATCCTCCTACGTCTGCCTCCCCAGTGCTGGGATTAACGGTGTGCGCCACCACGCCCGGCCAAGGACCTGTTTTCTGATTCATACATATGATGTTCTTCCTCTCTCCACCCTTGGGAGAAGAAAGAATGGACCTTTGGGCTTCTTTCACAGAGACACTAATTGCACTTGCAAGGGCACAGCTTCCCCCAAACTCCCTCCCTTTCTTAGAACCAATGCCGTAGTGGTTATAGGATCTGTTGCAGTCAGGTTCACATTGCTGGCAGAAAACACCCAACCAAGAGCAGCTTGTGGGAAAAAAAGGTTTATTTTGGCTTATAGACTCGAGGGGACTCTCCATGATGGCAGGGAAAATGATGGCATGAGCAGAGAGGGTGGACATCACCTCCTCACCAACATCAGGTGGACAACAGGAACAGGAGAGTGTGCCAAACACTGGCAAGAGGAAGCTGGCTATAACACCCATAAGCCCACCCCCAACAATACACTGCCTCTAGGAGGCTTTAATTCCCAAATTGCCATCTGCTGGGAACCTAGCATTCAGAACACCTAAGTTTATGGCGGGGGCGGGACACCTGAATCAAATGGCCACAGGATCCCAACACAGGTATCTTGGAGGGAGGGGCTAAAGCAATGCTAAACGGAAACCTCCAAACGACAGTGACATTAGCTAGAGAGACTGACAGGTCCCACTGGAACTCACCAGAAGACCCCAATGAGTTGATTCTTCCTGATAAAGTGGATAGCTGTGGCCGACGAGGTGACTCGGCAGGTCAAGTGCTTACTGTGCAAGCATGAGGACTGGAGTTTGAACCTCCAGTTCCCATGTAAAAGCTGGGCACAGCAGCGCATGCTCGTGATCTCAGTGCTGGGGAGGAAGAGACGGAGGATCTCTGGGGCTTGTTGGCCAGATAATTTAGCGGATTTGGTGAGCTCCAAGTTTAGTGAGAGATCTTGTCTCACATGGTTGAGGAAGGCACTCCATGTTGACCTCTGGCCTCCACAGGCATGCACACACATCCCCTACACATATGGGCACATACATTTAAGCATGAATATGCAAACACATATACATGAAAAAAAAAAAAAGGAAAACCCAAAGATAAAATTAATGGAATACCTGATGAGATGGTTTAGGCAATTAGTGAAGGGCTGGGATCAGTCAGTGCTGTTAACCAGATGATGAAATGAAATACGTCATTACTGACTTCAAGGAAACAATGCAATTGTACTGAAGAAGCAAAACAGGGCTGGAGAGATGGCTTAGCATTTCAGGCACTTGCCTACAAAGCCTAAGGATCCAGGTTCAATTCCCTAGTACCCACATAAAGCAGCTGCATAAGGTGGTGCATGTGTCTGGAGTTTGTTTGAAGTGGCTGGAGGCCCTTGGCATGCCCATTCTCTCTATATATATCTGCCTCTTTCTCTCTGTCTCTCTCAAGTAAATAAAAATACTCTTTAAAAAAAAGCAAAAATAGGGGCTGGAGAGATGGCTTAGCAGTTAAGGTACCTGCCTGCCAAGCCTAAGAATACTGGTTTGATTCTCCAGGTCCCACGTTTAGCCAGATGCAAGTGTGCAATGCCTCGCTTGCTCACAAGGGGATGCACGCATCTGGAGTTCATTCACAGCAGCTGAAATGGCCCTGGCACTCCTATTCCCTCTCTCTCTCTCTCTGTTTCTCTCTGTCTCTCTCTCTTAAAAAAAAAAAAAAAAGTAAGCCGGGGCTGATGGTACATGCTTTTAATCCCAGCACTCAGGAGGCAGAGGTAGGAAGATCACTGTGAGTTCGAGGCCACCCTGAGATACGTAGTTGATAACCACTGTGGTCCACATGAATGGCTGAACACACTGCTATAAACGGGTGGTTTATGGAAGATAGGAGTTTATTCCTCACGGTCATGTATGCTGAGGGGCTCAGGCACAAAGCGCCAGCAGGTCCTGTGGCTTGGGACAGTCTACCTCCTGGTTCGTAGATGGCCATCTGTACCAGTTATTTTCTTTTTTTTTTTTTTTATTATTTTTAATTTCTTTTTGGAGAGAGAGACAGAGAGGGAGAGGGAGACAGAGATGGGCACACCAGCAGTCTCTCAGCTGCTGTGAATGAAATCCAGATGTGTGCGCCCCCTTGTGGTCAAGTGTGGCATTGCTCCCTTGCGTCACTTTGCATCTGGCTAAACGTGGGACCTGGAGATTGGAACCGCTGGACATTGGAACCAGTGTTCTTAGGCTTAGCAGGCAGGCACTTTAGCCGCTAAGCCATCTCTCCAGCCCCCACTTATTTTCTTGTTGCAGATACAAACGCCTGACCCGAAGCAGCTTAGGGGAAGAAAGGGTTTATTTTGCCTTATAGTTTTATGGGCTACCGACCATTACGACAGGGCAGGCCTGAGCAGGGAGTCCGCATCACATCTTCATGCCAGCAGGGAGGAAGTAGAGGGATTGCCTAACACACTCACTCCCCACATCCTCAAGGCCTACCCCTGTGAAAAGTTCCCCCACTTTCCCAAACAGCGCCACCAGCTGGGGATTAAGTATTCAAACACATGAGCCTGTGAGAGACATTTTATATGCCAACCACCTGTTGGGGGGTTGATTCAGGAGTCCCCCCATAAACTTAGGTGTTCTGAATGCTAGGTTCCCAGCTGATAGAAATTTGGGAATTAAAGCCTCCTGGAGGCAGTGTATTGTTGGGGGCGGGCTTATGGGTATTATAGCCAGTGTCCCCTTGCCAGTGTTTGGCATACTCTCCTGCTCCTGTTGTCCACCTGATTGTTGGCCAGGGGGGCGATGTCCACCCTGTGCTCATGCCATCGTTTTCCCCTGCCATTGTAAAGCTTCTCCTTGAGTCTGTAAGCAAAAATAAATTCTTTTTTCCCCACAAGCTGCTCTTGGTTGGGTGATATCTGCCAGCAATGCGAAACTGACTGCAATACCACCATACCATCCTCTTGCTCTGAATTCACATGGTGAAAGAAGAGGTTGCGCCCTGGGGTCTGTTTCATCAGAGCATAACTCCCATTAAAGAGGGCCTGGCTCTCAGAACCTAATCACCTTCCACTGTTCTCACTTCCTAGTGCCACTGTTCTCACTTCCTAGTGCTCCTGTACGGGAAGTTTAACATATGGAATCTGGGGGAACACAAGCATTCAGTCTACAGCAAGAGTCACAATATGTGCCATAGCTCAACTGTGGATGGCATTTTTAAGATATTTAGTTGCATAATAATCTGTCTTATTATAACTAAAATAAGATACAGCCATATCGGGACGATAGCAAGATAGGTACAGGCAAGAGTTAAAGACAGCAAAATACTCATCACCTACTACTGTAAATTAACATATATACACAAATGACTGCATATAATATATAAATATAAGCCAATATATTTAAATAAGCATACGTAGCAGTTAACTTTGCAATGCTGAGACAAAACACTTGAGCAAATGGGGTGGGTGTGGTGGCGACGCCTTTAGACCGAGCACTTGGGAGGCAGAGGTAGGAGTATCACCGTGAGTTCGAGGCCACCCTGAGACTACATAGTGACTTCCAGGTTAGCCTGGGCTAAGTGAGACCCTACCTCAAAAAACAAAAAAATAAAAAACAAAACAAGGCAGGAAATGGAAGGAAAGGGTTTATTATTTCAGCTTTTAATCTTGAAGAAAAGTTTCTTCATGGTGGGGAAGAGTATATAGCCAGTTAGGCACCACATCTTGTCACATCAGCTTGGAGGAAGCAGCTAGAGTGAGCTAGCTAGCACTGGCAAGGAGGCTGAATTATAAATTCCAAAGGCCCACACACCTCCTCCAGCAGGGCCCCACCTCCCAAAGGCTCCACTAGTTCGGGGGAATGGGTGGTGGTAAATATGAGGCTTAATCACAAATACTAGTGGCCATGGGAGACGGTTTTGCCTTTGAACCTACCCAGCATATTCATAATATATCCACATAATTTCTTTTTAAAATCTTTTATTATTGACAACTCCTATACTTACAGACAATAAACCATGATAATTCCCTCCCCTCCCCCACTTTCCCCTTCACAACTCCACTCTCCATCATATCCCCTCCCTCTCTCCGTTAGTCTCTCTTTGATTTTGATGTCATTGTCTTTTTCTCCTATTATGAGGGTCTTACGTAGGTATTGCTATTCAAAGAGTAGCTGCCTATGGATCAGAGACGAAGGGCAATGCAGAGTGGAGGGGCTAATAACATGAATCCCTTGCTCTGTAGTATGACTTTGTTCCTTAAATTATGTGCACATGTAGCTGATAAAATGAAATTGTGTGAAATGTCATCTGTAAGGAAAGTGTAAGAGAAAAGCAAAAGAGAACACCGGACTTGATCTTTACAGGCAGACTGTTTATTGAGAGGTGGAGTGAGGGGCAGCAGCCTTCCCGCGGGATGAAGGCTGAAGCCCTGAGTCAGGCTGGGGTTCACGCTTATAAGGAGGATCCTAAGGTAAACGCACTGAATCAGCTGCAGGTCCAAGGGAAGCAGATGAGGCATCAAAGTTATTTGCTCGGAATAGGCCCTTTGGCAGAGTTGACCAGGGAGCACTGGATGTCTCCATTTTTATGGCCTTCTCATCTTAAGATTAGTTATTAACTCTTTAGTTCCCTCTAGTTTTCAGGGAAGGCTATTAACCCTTCATCTTCTTCCCGCTGCTGCAGTGAGAAGGCCTTTCAGAGTGGGAGAGAGTCCAGGGAAGTCGTGGGACCGTGAGGCAGTGGAGTGCCAGCCAAGTTCATTCTCTAAGCTCTTCCATAGGGCTGACCAGCACAGCTTTGAAGCTCCTTGGCAAACGACATGGAGAGGAAGATCAGCTTGAAATTGAGTTTCTGTGGTACTCCCGGTTGTGATATTCCGTGGGTTACTGATATGTGAGAATTCCAAAGGGCTGGAGGACACGCGTACACCTGGGTCACATGCCTAACGATGCACATTATCTGACACCCACTTATGCTGTGCATTCCACAGTACGCCTCATACAAGGCTGCCCTCCAGTAGCCGCTACAGTAAATTGTAAGTATTGGCATGTGTACGGATATGTTGTCAATAAATCTTTATTTAAAAAAAAATTTTTTTTAATTTATTTGAGCGAAAGAAAGAGACGAAAGAGAGCGAATGGGCACACCAGGGCCTCCAGCCACTACAAATGAACTCCAGATGCATGAGCCCCTTTGTGCATCTGGCTTACATGGGTCCTGGAGAGTCGAACCGGGATCCTTTGGATTTGCAGGCAAACGCCTTAACTGCTAAGCCGTCTCTCCAGGCCCTTGCCTATAAATCTTTATGCCTCTGAGGTTGTCCAGCTCACACTGGTGTCCCCACCCCCATGGAGATGCAGGCCATCCACCCAGAAATGACCAGAGGACCTGTTGTATCTTTAATTAGGACTCAAGGCAATGTGTCTATTTTATGGAAATGTTATCTAAATTCCAATCAACTCTCCTATTTTAGTGTGGAATTATTTATGCCAAAGTGTTTACATGTTGCAGGATGGAGATTTACCCTAACAGGACACAGGAACAACTTGCTTAGCAGATCAGTTGTAACTTGGACAAAATGAAGGTTATGTAACCTTGAGAATAGAGGTCCATGAGTTGGCTGCCCATTGGAATTATAAACAGGCTTCAGCCTTTATTTGAACTTTAACTGGTAAATAAGACTGGGATGTGTGGATTCTGAGCGGGCTGAAGATAGCCCCCCTCTACAATCCTCTCTCCTATTCCATCAGGAGGGTTAGGGTTCAGCAACTTATTTGAGAGAGTGAGAGAGAAAGGCTGAGAGAGAGAGAGAGAGAGAGAGAGAGCGAGCATCAGGGCCTCCAGGCATTGCAAACAAACTCTAGATGCATGCTCCACCTTGTGCATCTGGCTTATGTGGGTCCTGGGGAATTGCACCTGGGGTCTTTGGCTTTGCAGTCAAGCGCCTTAACTGCTCAGCCATCTCTCCAGTCCCCAAGGTTCTATTTCTTTAATGAACTTGTTATTATAGCCACCATTTCATTGATCTCCATATTTTTTTTTTTTTTTTTTTGCGAGGTAGGGTCTCACTCTAGTCCAGGCTGACCTGGAATTAACTATGTAGTCTCAGGGTGGCCTCGAACTCTTGGTGATCCTCCTACCTCTGCCTCCCAAGTGCTGGGATTAAAGGCGTGCACCACCACGCCTGGCACTTTTCTTTTTTTTAATAAAACTTTTAAATTTATTTATTTGCAAGCACAGAGATAGGAGAGAGACAAAGAGAGAATGGGCTCGCAGGGCCTCTAGCCACTGCAAATGATCTCCAGAAGCATGCGCCCCCCCCTTGTGCATCTGGCTTACGTGGGTTCTGGGGAATTGAACCTGGGTCCTTTGGGTTTGCAGGCAAATGCCTTAACCACAAAGCCATCTCTCCAGCCTTGATGTCCATATTTTTCTTCGTGACAGTATGTAAAACTCTAATTTGGGCTTTAGGAAACTGGGAATTTCTCTCTCTATTCACAAGATGACCGTTGACTAGCTTGGTTTGAGAACGTTAAGAACTCATGAGTCTCTTTTGCGTCAACGACAGTCTACGAACTTTGACCATTACCTCATGTGAAACCTCACAACAACTTGGACAGAGACAGTGAACGACTTCACTGAGCCCACACAGCTAAGAGGAGAGAAACGGAGTGGATGGTATAGCCAAGGCCTTTGTCACCTGCTCCGGGACTCTTGTCATGACACCCTCACCCTGCAGAGATGGCATTGTCATCACATGACATGTTCTGCTCTGTCCTCATCCTCCTGCCTTGTGAAAGGACTTGAAGTAGCCCACCGAGTGCAAAGGCAGCGGGAGAGGCATTCGTTTATTCATGCAGCAGGTACTCATTAAAAATAGGCATTGAGGGCTAGAGAGATGGCTTAGCGGTTAAGCGCTTGCCTGTGAAGCCTAAGGACCCCGGTTCGAGGCTCCATTCTCCAGGACCCACGTAAGCCAGATGCACAAGGGGCACATGCATCTGGAGTTCGTTTGCAGTGGCTGGAGGCCCTGGCGCGCCTATTCTCTATCTCTCTATACCTGCCTATTTCTGTATCTCTCTCTCAAATAAATAAATAAATAAATAAATAAATGAAATATTTTTAAAAATAGGTATTGAGGGCTGGAGAGATGGCTTAGTGGTTAAGGCACTTGCCTGCGAAGCCTAAGGACCCATGTTCGATTCCTCAGATCCCATGTAAACCAGACGACAAGGTGATGCACGTGCAAGGTCGCACATGTGCACAGGTGGTGCACGTGTCTGGAGTTTATTACAGTGACTAGAGGCCCTGGCGTGCTAATTCTCTCTCTCTCTCTCTCATAAAAATGGCCAGTCTCTTAGAGGTCTTGATTATTGATTATGTTTTGGGCATCCTCATTTGGGCTCATGAAATCTAGCAAGATTTGATGAAAACCAAGCAACACAACAGGCTAGATGGTACAGGGAATCTCAAGCTGTCAGTGAGCTGGATTTCTCGTCATTACTCTTATGGGTTACCATAAGCTGGGGGGATTTGCTAATGACCCAAGGCTTCTTGGCTGGGGAATTCCCAAGTGATGAACACAAGAGGGTAATGCTGCCCCAGGGGTGTCATTTAGACTCCAGCAGACTCCCCATCATTTTCCATGCATCTATCTCTTCAGAGAGCGGCGTGGTCCTCACACAGAAAATATTCTGTTTTTGTTTGTTTGTTTGTTTTTCAGGTAGGGTGTTTCACTCTGGCCCAGGCTGACCTGGAATTCACTATGTAGCCTCAGGGTGGCCTTAAACGCATGGTGATCCTCCTACCTCTGCCTCCTGAGGGCTGGGATTAAAGGCGTGCGTCACCAGGCCCTGCTCAGAAAACATTCCTTCTAGGCCAGCGAGGGCTAGCCAAGCCTCATTTTGTTAGCGCTGTGGATCACTCGGGATAGTCTACGTTGTGCTGTCATAACATGACCCTAAGTATCGTGGCTTCACACAGATGAAGTTTATCTCATGTGGGTTGCTTGGGTTTTGCCCACTGAAGATACCCAGCACTGGAGACTGAGAGGTGTTCCAAATCCACATATTCATCCTCAATTCCCATAGCAAGAGGAAGGAATATGGAGCCGGGCGTGGTGGCACACACCTTTAATCCTAGCACTGGGGAGGCAGAGGTAGGAGGATCACCATGAGGCCAGCCTGAGACTACATAGTGAATTCCAGGTCTGGGCTACAGCAAGACCCTACCCTGATAAACCAATAAACCAAATAAATAAACAAATAAATACATAAATACATAAAATAAAAAATAAAAATAAATTTTAAAAAATAATTTTTTTAAAGAATGGAATATGGAAACACACATTTCTTAAAGACCTGTATATCATATGCTACATTTCTACTCATATTTCATTAGCAAGAACAAGTCACATGATTATTCCTAACTGCTAAAGGAGCAGAGAAACAGAATGCTCTGTGTCAGGCAAGCGGGGGACAACCAGAAGATCTGGCAGCATCCCTCACCCCAGTTACTGTTCTAACAGTCTCCAGTAGAGACCTCATTCTTCTTTAAATATATTTTTGAAATTTTTATTTACTTATTAGAGAGAGAGTGAGAATGGGGCACACAGGGCCTCCAGCCACTGCAAATGAACTCCAGACACATCCATCACCATGCATCTGGCTTATGTGGGTCCCGAGGAATCGAACCTGAGTCCTTAGGCTTCACAGGTAAGCACTTTAACCACTAAGCCATCTCTTTAGCCCAGAGCTCTCATTCTTTAGGCTTTCACATTTACCCCAAGGTCCTGGAGGCCAAGTTTGATGCTTGTCTGCATTCCAAAAGTGGACCACAGGCTGGCCATGAAATAGGATCTCAGCAGTTACCTGTTAGCTGAACTGATGCGTGCAAGGACAGAGATGTCTTCCTTGAAGACAAATTCTCCCCATGGGTAAGCGTAAACATCTCCATTACCTCTCAAATTCTTTTTTATGAGAGAAAGAGAGAGGGGGAAGAGAGGGAGACAATTGGCACTCCAGGGCCTTCAGCCACTGCAATTGAACATTGTGCCCTTGCGTCCCTGTGTCTGGCTTATGTGGGACCTGGAACATGAGTCGTTAGGCTTCATAGGCAAGTGCCTTAACTGCTAAGCCATCTCTCCAGCCCTACCTCCCTTTTTTTTTTTTTTTTTTTTTTTTTTTTTTTTTTTTTTCGAGGTAGGGTCTCTCTCTGGCCCAGGCTGACCTGGAATTAACTACGTAGTCTCAGGGTGGCCTCGAACTCTCGGCGATCCTCCTACCTCTGCCTCCCGAGTGCTGGGATTAAAGGCGTGCGCCACCACGCCCGGCTCCTCCCATATTTTTATGGTTAAGTCTCCGGGTCTAACACTCATGCTCTCTTGATATAGTTTTCTACCTGAAGTTCCTACTTGTGGATAGGGACTGGGGTGACTATGTCTGCATGGCTGATGATTGGACATTGACTTCTGGTTAATCCATGTTGATAACAAACACACTCGGCTGTATCTATGTTCTCCAGTTAGGAAGAAAAGCAATAAATTTTCCTCACATTATGAAAAAAAAAGATACTTTGAAGGTCTTCCCAGCCCCGCCAGGAGGCACAAGCTCAGGTGACTATTTCAAGCCTCACGGGTGATTATTGGGAAATTACAGCCAGGGCCGCCCCTTGTGTGCGCGTCTAAGGGGCAGGGGCCAGAGGAAAGACTGGGGAAACGTGAGTAAACAATTAAGCAGCTTCCAAATGTGAGACATGGTTATCAGAGCCTGACATGCATCAAGGGACCCCGGATGATCCGTCCCCAAACATGGATGCAAGGCAGTGGCTGAACCTGCCAGGACCAGCTCGGCTCTGTTAGAATAATAGCTGGCCTTAGAAAGACTCCCAGCATAAAATACTCTGTTTTCCAAGGTAGCAGTGCCAATGCCAAGTTTCTGAGCCTGGAGTAAAGGCCACACACACACACACACACACACACACACACACACATCACATAATATAGCTACAAATTGAGAAGAGCACTAAGTCACTGGATGACTGCCGGAGCAGAGCAGCCACAGAGGTTGCCAGAACAAGATGGATAACAAACAGGCCATAATCGGACGCGCTGATCGTTTATCACTGCCCTTCCCGTCCGAGCATCTGTCAGTGATTTTATCTTTGTTGCGTGCCGTAGACAAGCAGATCAGTGCACGTGGTGAGACTGACAGGAGCATGTGGCTTGGAAGAGAGAACATCCAATCAGTGCTGTGTGCAGTGTATGGACCCGAAGACCAGGCACGGAAACCAGGACAGGGTGCCTCCCGCTGCTGCCGCTGGGGGTGGTAGGGTGCCCTTACACAGGACATGTGGTATATAACCTTTGCTCTGGGAAGAATTGGGGACCACGGGAAGATGGGACAGTTCTATGGCCAGCTCTTCTGCTACCAGGACCAGCAGCCTTTGCCAGTGAAGTTGGCATTTATGACCGCTGTTAGCATGTGGGTCTGGAGTGTTCCAGACTTAAGGTCAAGAGGTCAAGATCAAGATGGTACATGGTGAAATGGGTGAAGTGAAAAGATTTTTTTTTCTTTGCTCTTCTTCGGACCATGTTTCTTTCTCCAGGCTAGGTTCAAGGGTGTGTGTGATCCGTAGCCTGAGGATGGTTGTACATCTCTTTGGAACGGTGTTTCCAGTACATTTCTAGTAGGCTTGAAGGGTCCTCTAGGGTCTACTTCTGAGTGGTTTCCTTTTCTTTTTTTTTTTTTTTTTTTTTTTGAGAGACAGAGAGAGAGGGAGAGAGAGACACAGAGAGAGAGAGACAGAGAGAGGGGAGAGGAAGACAGATAGAGATGGGCGCACCAGCAGTCTCTCAGCTGCTGTGAACGAAATCCAGATGCGTGCGCCCCCTTGTGGTCAAGTGCGGCATTGCGCCCTTGTGTCACTTTGCATCTGGCTAAACGTGGGACCTGGAGATTGGAACCGCTGGAGATTGGAACCAGTGTTCTTGGGCTTAGGAGGCAGGCGCCTTAACCCCTAAGCCAACTCTCCAGCCCCTGAGTGGTTTCCTTTTACAAATTATTTTATTTATTTGTTTGTTTGTTTGTCTATGAGAGAAAGAGAAAGAGACAATGGGCTACCCAGGGCCTCTAGCCACTGCAGACAAACTTCAGACATATTTGCCACCTTGTGCATCTGGCCTTATGTGGGGTCTTGTGCTGTGGGTCTCTCGTTCAGTTCCCCGGGGTCGTTGGCCACCGACGTCCCGGGCGAGGGAGAGACGAGTTGGAAGGGTCTTTCTGGCTGGGTGGATGAGTGTGACTCGAACATATGAACACATGATGGAGCAATGAGCACCCGGGAGACTGTCTGATGGACAGCACTCGTTTATTGAAAGGGTGGGTGGGTTTATAAACACTTGGGGAAGGTTGAGACAGCACGTACACACTGTATGGCAATCGGATGCATAGTTTATGGGCTGTTATCTAGGTAGAGGAAGGACTAGTAACTTCAAAGCTTTGAGGGAAGGATAAGGGAAGGTAGGGGGAAGGGCAGAAGAGATTAACAGGAGGCTGTGACTTCAGAACTGTGGGGGTGAGAAAGCTACGTGACTTTAGCCACATGAGGATCTCTTGGGCAGCTAGCCACAGGTCAGGAACTGTGGGGGGCAAAGTCTGACTTATGGAATGGTCAGAGCCTTTCGGGTCTGGGGGGAGCAGCTTGCCAGTTCTGCCCACTCTGTGCAATGACAGCTCACTACACCCTACAACATAGGGAAGGCCGTTACTGTCTCTAGGTACTCCTGACTGAGGGCCAGCTGCAACCCCACAGCCCAGGGTCCCTGGCCATGTCCAATAGTTCAGGCCAGCCTCCTCACTGGTCCAGCCTGTTACTAGCAAGGCCCAACAGCCTTACATGGGTACTGGGGAATTGAATCCCGGTCCTCAGGCTTTGTAGGCAAGTGCCTTAATCACTAAGAAATTCCAAGTCCCCCTTTCGTATTTCTGATGTTTGAGGTATAAAGATATGAGCTGGACATTGATTCTTTGTGGATTTGCAGCCTGTACGGAGTGGTTACCTGAGAAAACCTGTCATGCTGCAAAAACAATATCACCATCCTACCTTTGTGAGCATTTAGAATCTGAGGATATAATGGGAATTTTAAATTCTTCTGGAGAAAAAAGATAATATAGTCAAATTGACCTGCTTTAAATGAACCTTTGGGGAAAACACCCCCAAATACCTTATGAATTTGATAGGAAAGTGCTTCTTTGCCTTTCCTGTGAAGAATCATTAAACTTTTAGGGTTTGCCTGATTGTCTATGGTCTGTGCACACATTCCCCTCGTTCCCTGCCCCTCTATTTCCTCCTCCTTCTAATGCACCGAAGATGCAAAATTTTATGAGCTCAAAGCATGCATAAAAACAGGCTCGGTGGTTCCTGGTTTTCCTGTGATATTCTTTAGAGAAGAAAATGAAAAGGACTATTCTGTTTCATACAAAGCTCCGTGGCTCTTGTGGAAGAGGAACTGGAGTGGGACCACAGTGCCTTTGTGACTCTCGACTGGCTCAGCCCTTCATTTATGTAGGTCAGGGTGATTGAGAGGAGCTAGCCACTCAAGAGTTCTCTATTAACCTGACAGGGAGAGCACGAGATTCTACCAGAGCTGTGTTCCCACGAGTCAAGGCTACATCCCCAGAGGTCGTCAGTTAAAAGAGAAATAGTCAGGGAAGATGTGAGCTCATTCCTCCAGATGGTTTCCCAGGCAGAGAAATGAGTTTAAAAAAAAAAAAAAAAAAACGTGAGCTGGAGAGATGGTTTAGTGGTTAAGGCATTTGCCTGCAAAGCCAAAGGACCCAGGTTCAATCCCCCAGGACCCACATAAGCCAGATGCACAAGGTGGCACATGAGTCTGGAGTTTGTTTCCAGTGACTGGAGACCCTGGCATGCCCATTCTCTCTCTCTCTGTCTCTCTGCCTCTTTCTCTCCTTTCAAATTAAAAAAGATGTATAAAGAAGAAGGGAGAGGAAGGCAGGCAGGGTGTGATGCCTTCTAGAAGAGAAAGCATCATAAAACAGCTCTGGCCTGGAGAGGAGGAGCTGAGTCTATAAGTCCCTTACAGCCACCATCACCAGAGGTTAAACCTTGGCGCACGCTGTTAATCCCAACACTCAGGAGGCAGAGATAGGAGGATCACCGTGAGTTCAAGGCCACCCTGAGACTCTGTAGTGAATTCCAGGTCAGCCTGGTCTAGACTGAAAAAAAGAAAAACAACAACAACAAAAAAACCCTTGGAATCCAGTATATGGCTAAAAACACATCCTGGTTTGGACACATGAGGGAGTAATGTGGATGCAGCCCAGCTTCCTAGAGTGCCTGCAACAGGAATGTCACAGCAAATGAGGAACCCCTGTGACAAACATGAGAATGGTGGCACCATGGTGGGCTGGATGGGTCTGACATGGTGGTCCTTTGTTAGGCAGCCTGATGTATGACATGCAAAGGAACTACTGGAAGTTCAGATAATTCCCAATGAGAGGACAAGGGATAATGTTGACAGAGCTTGGTGAGGAAACTCAAAAGAAGAATGCATGAGTTTCCTGGGCGTGCACCACAAAGTGAGTGGCTGTGAGCAACAGAAAAATATTTTCCCATGGGTTTGGAGCCTGTCAGTATAAAATCAAGGTGTCAGTAGGGCCATGGTCCCCTGAGGTTCTGGAGAGTCTAGATAGGATCCTTCTTTCTGGCCTACTTGGGGCTGTGGGTGTTTGATCCCTGACCTTCCTCGGGCTGCACATGCATCTTGTCAGCGTGCGCCTCTGCCGTCCAAGACCGTCCTTTCTTCCTATATTTCCTCTATTCCCATGACATTTCCCTTTCTTCTTCTTGGTTTTTGAGGTAGGGTTTCACTCTAGCCCAGGCTGACCTGGAATTCACTATGTAGCCTCAGGGTGGCCTCGAACACATGGCGATCCTCCTACCTCTGCCTCTCAAGTGCTGGGATTTTGTGTGCACCACCACTCCCTGCTCCCTTTCTTTATAAAATGCTCTTACAGCAACTTATTTTTGTCTGCATGGACCCTATTTTCAAATAAGGCCACGCTGATAGGGGCTGGAAGTCAGGACATCAACATAGCTTTCTGGGGTACACTTCTTGAGCAGCATAGCAAAGAGACCCCTAGCCCGGGAGCCGTAGTAACTGGTGACCCAACTGGATCTCCGAGGAGCTGAGCCAAAGCAAATGGCCCATCAGCAGAGGAATGAGAGCACCTCCTGCTCGGCTAAGGGAGGAGAACTTGGGGAGACATGCGCCTGTACAGGAGCATGAACCTCAGCCTGGTCCCGACCAATCCCTCCAGCAGGAGCCAAAAGACATCGTGTAGCTGCTGTGTTCTTTCGCCATTGATGGTGGACACTTAAAAAAAAAAAAAAAAAAAGGAATGGCCAAGGAAAGAGCAGGGGGGAAGGAGTGGTTATCAGGTGATCGTAACTCTAGAGGGATGAAATTTCCCTGGAAGAGATTTTTTTTTTTTCCCAACCAGAAGATGCTGAATTACTGTCAGCTGGTACATTTAAATTCTTCCCTGCCCACCTCCATCATCAGGAATAGAGATCTGAAAGTCAAAAATAAAGCTCTTTCCTTCCATGTCCACCCCCGATCTGAATCATACCTTGATCTCCCTCTACACATTCAACAAATTCTTGTTGCAAACACGTGCCATCAATGGGGACAGTGGTGCGCAAGCTCAGCGTGACCTTTGCCTGTATGGAACCAACAGTCCATAGCTTAGTTCTGGGCTGTCATTGTAAAAGCAGTGGTCATTTCAAGTGACCTGCTGTCTCCTCCCAACCTCCACTCAGCCTGAACCACTCCAAGGCAGAGTGGACCTTCATTTTCCTCCCTCCGTTTTCAGTACAGTTCAGGAATAAACAGCAATGCCACGCGAACAGGTAAGATTTCAACCGTCATCTTTTGCCACTGAGTGGATGTTGGGCTTTCTCTTGTCTCTTTGTTCAGAATGCTCTGAAGGTGACAGCTTCCCCTGTCACTCGAAACCCTCTCCTTTTCCAAAAGCCACTTGTATAGTACCACCCACTCGAGCCAGATTTTTGTCTGCTGTTATAACTATCTGAAGTGGTACCGATGGATTGTCAGCTCCTTGATTCTAACTTCTAAGTCTCCCTCTCTCTCTTTCTCTTCTGTATATCTTCCTGGCAATTTACACAGACGTTGCTGCCCTCGAAGGCCTCTCACCCGTCCCTTAGTCCCACAATTCGCCCCTGCCCCACTGGGATCACAATCCACCATCTATGTACTACGGGAGAACTCTTCCCATCTGATCACGCTTGTCTTTTCAAACATATTGTCTATAGGATAATCTCAACTTGTCAGTGTTCGGATCCCAGATCCTATGGGAATCATCTCATTTTAGAGTGTGGAATTCTGGGTGTTTCTCAACTGTCCAAGACTGCTTTGAGTCTTCAGAGTTCTGTGCTTGGCTTTTTTCTACATGCCCTGTCTTGTCAGAGGTTTAGTCCCAAGAACAAGACATCATCTGATATAGAAAAGGAGCTCAGTGATAGGATGTTTTCCAAGTGTACTTGAGGCATCACAGAAGGAGGAAAAGTAAAGGAAAATAAAAGGCATCAATGAACAGTGACCAGTGACCCAGGAGTTTGCAGATAGGACGCATTCTTGAAAGACGGCCGGTAGCAGCCCGGCATGGTGCTCACTCCTTTACTCCCAGCACCTAGGAGGTTGATGTAGGAGGACTGCTACGGGTCTGAAGTCATCCTGGGGATACAGAGGAGTTCCAGGTGAGCCTGGACGCCTTGAAAACCACAACAACAAATGGCCAGTAGGGAAACCTCAGGCTTCTTGACTCTGACACGATGGGCTACACTTTCCCATGGTAACAACCACACAAATATCAGCGGTTTACAATAGCTCAGGGTTTTTGATTTTTCCAACTCATTCTGCATCCACCACAACACTCACTGCACGTTATGTCCAGTCTAGGGCCCAGGATGAAGCTTGCTGAAATGCTGCAGCTCTCAAAGTTGGGGCAAAAAGAGGGTGGAGAAGGGCAGGATGATTCTCCCAGCCTCTATCACTTTCACTCACATCTATTCGTGCAGAGTGTCACACGATCAAGCTTGAGGGGTATACTGAGAGAGAAGCGACAAATAATTTCTTCAGTAGTACAATTTTTTAAACTTTTTTTTTAGAGAGACAGAGAGAATGGGCGTGCCAGTGGCCTCTCAGCCACTATGAATGAACTCCAGACACGTGCGCCCCCTTGTGGGCAAGTGCGGCATTGCATGCTTGTGTCACTTTTGCGTCTGGCTAAACGTGGGACCTGGAGAATTGGACTGGTGTTCTTAGGCTTGGCAGGCAGGTGCCTTAACCACTAAGCCATCTCTCCAGCCCTTCTGTGGTATAATTTGTCATTTACTGGAAACTTGAATTGTCCTGATGAAGTCACTGATAGATAAAGAGAGGGAGAGGAGTCTTGTCCGAGAGAGTGAGAGAGAGGGGAGAGGAAAGAGGAGCCGAGTCAAAAAGCCCTAAGGCTGGGCTGGAGAGATGGCTTAGCGGTTAGGCCTGCCTCCTAAGCCAACGCTGGTTCCAATATCCAGCGGTTCCAATCTCCAGCCCACATTTAGCCAGATAAAGTAATTTGTCATTTACTCTGGAAACAGCCGAGAGACTGCTGAATGTCTCTCTGTCTGTCTCTCTCTCTCTCTGTCTCTCTCTAAAAATAAAAAATAAAAAAATAAAATAAAAGCCCTAAGGCTTTATCAGGAGAGTTATAGCACTATGCCGAGGGGTATGGTGAGGTCCTGAAATGTGTGTGTGTGTGACGATGAGAGGACAGAGAGAGAGAGAGAAGGGTGTCCATAAGTTCAAAGAACAAGGTGAGGTGCTCCTCATGAGGTTCAGGCACTATGGGAGAGAATTCGCAGAGGCAATGGTGGGGTTGTGGGGAGATTGGGGATAAAGAAGGCCTCTGGCTCTTTCAGGGTGTCCAAATGGGACGGGCTGTTCGACTCCTGCTTAAGGCAGAGGTAGGAGCTGGGCAGAGGCTGGAAGACCTAAATAAGAGAGTCAAGATATCACTAAAGGGTGCCTCAGCTTGGGCAGTAGGGCCTGTTAAAGTGACCACATCAATGTCACTCTCACACTCGCCTCCTTCCTGAGGGCTGGTGCTTTCTGCCTTCTGGCTTTAGTGGATAGCCCTCGTGCTGCTCGATCCTGTTTCCTCGGGATTCTGTCAGAAGCATCTCTCTTTCACACGTCACTGCCTCGGAGAACTCTGCCATCCTGGTCCATTGCTCACGGAATAAAGCCTCAGCTTTGAAGGTGGCTCCTGCTGTCTTTATCTTCAGTTGTCCTTTCCCCATCCCTCTGTATGTTGCTCTAATTCTAAATAACGCAAAGCTGCCTTACAAATGAGAATTTTGGAGAAATGGCTTACTGGTTAAGGAACTTGCTTGTGAAGTCTAGGGACCCAGGTTCAATCCCCCAGGTGCCACGTAAGCCAGATGCACAAGGTGGCACATGTGTCTACAGTTTGTTTGCAGGCTGAAGGCCCTGGCATGCCCATTCTCTCCCTCTTTATCTCTCTCCCTCTCTCTGCCTCTTTCTCTCTCTCTCAAATAAATGAATAAATTAAATATTTATTTTTAAAAAAATGATAACTTGGGCTGGAGAGATGGCTTAGTGGTTAAGGCGCCTGCCTCCTAAGCCTAAGAACGCTGGTTCCAATCTCCAGGTTCCACGTTTAGCCAGATGCAAAGTGAGAAAGGCAATGCTGCACTTGACCACAAGGGGCGCCGCACCTGGACTTTTTCGCAGCAGCTGAGAGGCCATCTGTCTTCCTCTCCCTTTCTCTCTGTGTCTCTCTCCAAAAAAAAAAAAAAAAAAAAAAAAAAAAACTAATGATAACTTCATGGCTCTATCAAGACCTGACATATTCTTCCTCATGCCAACATAAATGAGTCCTTTATGTCTTTCAACACCAAAACCAGATGCCACCTCCACTGTGCCACTCTGACTCCCACCTCACTCACATGCCCTAAGACTGTCACTTAGATACACTAGCAACGACCTCCCTGGTGTCTCCATTACAGCTGACAGAAGATCAGCTTCCGAACGTGTTTTTGATTTAGGGCCACAGGAAATATATTTGATATCACACCTTGGAACATAAATATACACGTACAGGGAATATGTATACAAGAACATACATGTACATACACACGTATAAGAAGCAAAAGTATGGACGAGTATCTGCCTTTGTGACATGACAGGTGTATGCAATTTGTTTGGATCCAGAGTCCTCACAGTTTCCCCAGCTCAGGTATCCCCAGATGTACTGCATTTCCCCATTTTGGAGTGAAAATAAAGGTTCCCTGTATCTAAGTCTCAGGGTTGGCAGGATTCCAAGTTGGTATTATTGCCAGGCTAATAGGGCTTAATAATCAATGAGGCTTATTTATTCGTATTCTTAACTCTTCTCCCCTTCAACACCACCTGCACTCGGTTATGTGACAGCAGACAGATGCTTTCCAGATGTTCATGAGACCATCTTGTGGATTCTCCTTATTCACCTGGCATAGGGAGAGAAGGGATCCTGTGGAAAGAAGGATACAGTGTGAAAGATACTCAGTATCAGAAAAGGAAGTCACGTAAGACAGGTCTGGTGTTAATGAATGTTGGGTTTGCTCAGGGCACAGTGTCCACGCTGCCACAGACAGACGGGGTATTGTGTGTTCCATCTGTGAGTAGCTCTGGCCAGGGAGGCACAGGTGATGAAAAGAAGCCCTCTGTCCCTGGCCTTTCTCACAGCCTCTGAGCACATTCCTCCCCCGTGGTGTGGAATGGGGGCGATGGGTTCCTTGGCGACGCGATCGATATACTTCTCCAGTTGTCCGGGAAGTGGTGGCTTATGAGTGTCCTGGCGAGTCACACATGCGTCAGAGGGACACGGACCTCTACAATGTGAAAATTGAAAATCTTACCAAGGTACTTTAGACACAGCACAACGGGCTGATCAAAACCACTTGGTATCAGTGAAGGCATCTGGCTTGGTTAGGCAGGTTTCAAAGCCTGGGTTTGTGTCTTTCGGCTGAGCAGGGATTATCTCTCAACCAGACCAGAACAGTCGATGCTGCTCCATTCCTATAACCTACTCTGTAGTCACAGCCTGAGAATGCCTTTCAGTGCTCCTCATCCCTGCTTCCTGTGGGAGCAGATGGAGTGTGGGATGAAAAAACAGCTCAGGCAGCCACTCTGCCTGGGTGCTGGACGTTCATGGTAATTATCATGATAAAAATAACGTTTGGGGCTGGAGAGATGGCTTAGTGGTTAAGGCGCCTGCCTGCTAAGCCCAAGAACCCGGTTCCAATCCCCAGGTCCCAGTTTAGCCAGATGCAAAGTGACGCAAGGGTGCAATGCCACACTTGACCACAAGGGGGCGCACACATCTGGAGTTCATTCACAGCAGCTGAGAGACTGCTGGCGTGCCCATTCTCTATCTGTCTTCCTCTCCCTCCCTCTCTGTCTGTCTCTCTCTGTGTCTCTCTCCAAAAATAAAAAAAAATTTAAAAAATAACGTTTGCCACCAGTCCATCCTTGAGGATTTGCCTGCCATGCATTTAACCCTCACAACTCGGCTGGCATTGTATCATCATAGATCCCATTTTACAGAAACCAGTCCACAGAGTTGAGGCCCAAAGGTAGGCCCTACAATTGCAAAGAGCTGCATAGCCAGGATTTCAAACTTGGCCTTTTGATTCTGTGAAACTAAAGTGTTTGCAAAGCAGCTGCACCTACTTCAAGTGCCCTGCCAGGCTGGTTGACTGAATGAGCGTCTGTAACTGTGGAGAGGTGGCGGTCGCAGATGCAGAGTCAAGTTACCCTGGGTGGCTTTAGCCCTCGTAATAGCCATTTGTTACTGCCCACCTCTGTTTCTGACCTGACATCCTTGTGACTATCAGGTGGTCAGGTGAATTTTTTGAGAGAAAGAGAGAGAGAGAGGAGAGAGAGAGAATGGCATGCCAGGGCCTCAGCCACTACATCTGGACTCCAGACACTTGCGCCACCTAGTGGGAATGTGTGACCTTGCACTTGCCTCACCTTTGTGCATCTGGCTTACATGAGATCCGGAGAGAGATTGAACATGGATCTCAGGCTTCATAGGCAAGCGTCTTAACTGCTAAGCCATCTCTCCAGCCCAAGTGAAACCTTTTTTAAAAAAATTTTTTTTTAATTATTTTTATTTATTTATTTATTTTTATTAATTATTATTTTTTTATTGACAACTTCTATACTTACATACAAAAAAAAACACATGATATTTCCCTCCCCTACCCCATTCCACTTTAGAACTCCAATTTCCAGCATATCCCCTCCCTCTCTCCATTAGTCTTTCTTTTAATTTGATGTCATCATCTTTTTCTTCTATTTTGAGGGTCTTGGGAAGGTATTGCTAGGCACTGCAAGGTCATGGATATCGAGGCCAATTTCTGTCTGGGCGGTTGCATTGTAAGAAGTCATACCCTTCCTTTGGCTCTTCCATTATATCCGCCCCCTCTTCCACAATGGTCCCTGAGCCTTGGAGGGTGTGACAGAGGTGTTTCAGTGCTGGGCACTCCTCCATCCCTTCTTCTCAGCACTATGTTGCCTTTTGGGTCATCCCAGTGGTCATTGCAGTCTGAAAAGAGAAGCTTCTCTAACCAGAAGTGAGAATAGCGTTAATATGTGAACATGAACATTAAGTGTAGTGCTTTCAGGGCAGTTTGGTGGGAATAATATATACATTTAGTCAGACAAGAGCAGGCTTTATACCCCTAAGGCTCATGACCTCTCCTGCCATAGACTTTTGCTTAGGTTTTTCAGTACCAGGCATGTATTCCCTCCCGCAGAGAGGGCCTTCAGTCCAATTATGGAGGTGAAACCTTTTTGAATGTGAACAGACCACCAGCTTCCACCAACCCAAGGCCAAGAACATCATCAGACAACCTCTGAGGCTTACAAGGGAGATTTCTCTGCCTTAATGCAACCTGCCTACCTGACGTCCACTAATGTCTTTCAAAAGTGCCCTGGCTTATGACCTTCTTTTGTTCTGTAACAATAAAAACTTCATGAAATGGTTAAGACCTTGGAACACGGATTTCAGACTGTCCTAAATCTGTGTTCCTGGGTCAAGGTCACTCCTATTTGACTCCAGAATGAACTATCTCTTATTCCCTTTGAGGTGAGAGCTGTGTCTTTTGCATCAACAATTTCTATTTGAGACTTCCCCTGTGCTATATAAGAAACCATGATTGAGGGGCAGGCTAGGGAGATGGCTCAGTGGTCAATGCACTGGCTGTGTAAGCATGAAGCCCTGGGCTGGAATATTCAGTACCCATGTAAACACTAGATTCAGTGGTGGGCACCTGTAATTTCTCTGCTGGGGAGCTGGGGAGACAGAGAATCCTTGTTTAGTAGAATCAGTAGCTCCCAGTTCATTAAGAGACTCTGTCCCAAAACATAGGTGGGAGTGGTCAAGGAACACACCCATTGTGAGTTCTGGGCTCCATGTACCCATCCATGCATGTGCACTCACACATGCTCACATGTATATGAACACACATGTATACATGCATGTATACCAGTGAGAGACCCTGTCTCAAAACATAAGTTGGAGGGCTGGAAAGATGGCTCAGTGGTTAAGGTGCTTGCCCGAGAAGCCTAAGGACCCAGGTTCAATTCCCCAGGACCCTTACATGGCCAGACGCACAATGACACATGTGCACAGGGGGGCTCACGTGTCTGGAGTTCAACTGAAGCGGCTGGATGCCCTGGCGTGCCAATTCTCTCTCTGTCTCTCTTGCTTTCTCACATAAAAACAAAAGCCAGTCTGTTGGGCTTGCCTCAAAAAAAAAAAAAAAAAAAAAAAAAAAAAAAGAAAAGAAAAGAAAAGAAAAGAAAAGAAAAGAAAAGAAAAGAAAAGAACCACATAAGGTGAAGAGTGATTGAGGAACATGCCCATTGCTAGGTTTTGCTCTCCACATACCCACTCAGGCATGTGCACTCACACCAGCCCACACACATATGAACACACATGCACAGATGCATGTACACTACACATTCACATGCAAGAAAACAAACAAAACAAGAATAAGCAAACAGAAAAACATTAACTGACCCTAAGCTTGTTTTTTTTTTTTTTTTTTTTTTTTTTTTTTTTGGTAACTCTGCTGGGTTTCCTGAATGTTAGCTTGGTAGGAGTGTGAGGAATTAAAATATGATGGAGTCAATGGAAAGAGAAATCTTTTGAGGTCTACAACATGGTGGTGTGGCAATTTGAATGGATACCCCACACACACACACAGTAGATACAGGAGTTTATTAAAGTTCGTAATTGAGATCAGCAGCCACCTGGCTGGAGGAGGTGTCACTGCGGGCAGATGGGAGGGTCCAGCTCTTAGGTGTGGGGTGGGTTTGGAATTCCAGTCTACAGATGTGCAAAATGCCTGAGCTTTGCCTGGAGTTCCTAATGTGCTTGCTTGCATGTGCTGAGTGGTGTAGCTTTTGGGTTTTTGGCTTGTGGCTCTTTCTGTCTTTCTCTGCTTGACCTGTGAAAGCAGGCCAGCTTCTTCTGCCATTGTGGAGTCCCCTTGGATCTGTAAGCTTCAAATAAATTCCCTTCTTCCATGACTGTGCCTGGCTTGGAGAGTCATCCGCAGCGACTCGAAGCTGGCTACCACCGGAGGAAATGTTTCTAAATGATACTTTTTATTTTTTAGCTGGGGAGGGATTTAAACAAGAGGAAGCAGTCTTTCTTTCTCTCTAGCCGAATAGCATAGTTAGCTCTTAGTACTGGCGTGATTTGCTGTGCCTGCCTATGAGGAGGGTGACTTCTAAGTCAAACCTAAGACTGGGGAAGGTCGATGTCCAGGGAAACCAATGGCTGTGTAGTTTGGAGAGTTAGACCTTGCCTGGGGCTCTTCCCTCCAGACTTTCTCTTTCTGGGAAGCTCACGCCATCATTTCTTTAGGAAAAGGCTCTTGGGAGAAAGCCTAGGGCAAATGGACCCCCAGGCGACCCTTTCATTGGGGAAAAAACAATTTCTTCTATCTGTAACAATGGCTCTTCAGAGTCAGTGGGAAGTCCCAGGGCTGTGGGAACTGTGACATGCCTGGAATTGTTGGATCAAAGTCCTTCTGTGCTCCGCTGCAGAGGCCTCAAGTTTGAATTGCCTGTGAACCTCTTGCGCAGAGCCTCGGGCACCTTCCAAGCTTGTCTTTGCTGAACACTTGACTTCTTCATTTCTACATCTTCCCCCTTAACTTCGGGATTGGAGACGCCCAACACTTGCTCAAATGAATTAGTGACTGGGCAACTGATTGAGGAGCAGAAGGTCAGATATCCAGATGTGGAAAGATGTTGCGTACTGTATTTAATAAGTTATTCATTCAGTATTCCCTGTTCCTTTTTTGTTTTTTTGTTTTTCGAGGTAGGGTTTCATTCTAGCTCAGGCTGACCTGGAATTCACTCTGTAGTCTCAGGGTGGCCTTGAACTCACGGCGATCCTCCTACCTCTGCCTCCCAAGTGCTGGAATTAAAGGCGTGGGCCACCACGCCCGGCTCCCATGGTCTTTTGAGCTATGTAGGCCAGGGCAGCCTTGAACTCACTCTGTATTCCAGGTTTGTCATCTTTCTGGTCATCTTTCTGCCTCAGGCTTCTGAGCACTGGGGTAATATGCATGTGTTGCCATGTCCAACACCATCGTATGCTCTTTACCTGAATCTATTTTTCCTTTTTACAATTTTTTATTTATTTTTATGAGAAAGAGAGAGAGAGAGAGAGAGAGAGAGAGAGAATTGGCACACCAGGGCCTCTAGCCACTGCAATCAAACTCCAGATGCATGCACCACCTTGTGCGCATGTGTCACCTTGTGTGTCTAACTTAGGTGGGTTCTGGGGAATGGAACCTGGGTCCTTAGGCTTCGCAGGCATGCACCTTAACTGCTAAGCCATCCCTCCAGCTCTGGATCTCTTCCTCCCCCCCCCCCATCTCCTCTCATCTAGAATCTTCTCATCTTTCAAGACCATCTTCAAATGATGCGTTTTCCATGAAGTGTCATCCTCTTCTGAGTTGTTAGTGCATATTCTAATTGTTTCTGAAAGATGTCTTTTTATTTATTTATTTATTTATTTATTTATTTATTTATTTATTTATTTGAGAGAGAAAGAGACAGAAAGAAGCAGATAGAGAGAGAATGGGCACACCAGGGCCTCCAGCCACTGCAAACAAACTCCAGATGCATGTGCTACCTTGTAAATCTGGCTTAGGTGGGTCCTGGGGATGCAAACCTGGGTCCTTTGGCTTTGCAGGCAAGCACCTTAATCACTAAGCCTTCTCTCCAGGCCTGAAAGATGTCTTATCTCCTACTTTATACTCAGAATATATTGGGCACCTGAATCATTGCTGTATGTTCTTATCCTCAGGCCTAGTATCAAACTAGAGCACAGTGGGATCTCTATGTTAAGGAATCATTGAACTGGTGGAACAACATCTAACACAGATAATGCAGTTTGAATAGGACATAAGGCTATGTTAGGCAAAGGGGAAGAGGAAAATCCCGGCTATGAGGAAGGAGGCTATGCTCCCAGGATAAGGGATTGATCAGGAAACGTAGGGCGGAAACAAGTTCCAGAGTTTGGTGACGAAAGTTTGTGATCAAGTCACGTTGCTTTATATAAGACAGTGATGAAACTAACAGAGGCTATGATTGGATCTTGTTGCCTCATCCAAGCTGTAATGTAACAGAGCCTTTGATTGGATCTTGTTGCCTGATACAAGCTGAATGTAACAGAGCCTTTGATTGGATCTTGATGCCTCCTACAAGCTGTAATGTAACAGAGCCTTTGATTGGATCTTGTTGCCTCCTACAAGCTGTAATGTAACAGAGCCTTTGATTGGATCTTGTTGCCTCCTACAAGCTGTAATGTAACAGAGCCTTTGATTGGATCTTGACGCCTCATACAAGCTGAATGTAACAGAGCCTTTGATTGGATCTTGATGCCTCATACAAGCTGAATGTAACAGAGCCTATGATTGGGTCACATTGGCTTCTGCCATCTGTAATACTATCCATCATCACTCTAAGAATCTTCATGGATTTTGAAAGCATCAGGAATACAGTGTAGATCGGAGGAGAGAAGAAAAATACCTTTATGACTTAGGAGGAGGGACTGTCTCAAGGGTATAGCCGGGACTCTGAGGGGACAAGGACCATGAAAAGAGCAATGCATGGGCAAATTGGGTGGATTAGTTCATAGATGGAACCACTAACAAGTAGAGGGCAGGAGAGGTGGCTCAGCACATAACGGTGCTTGCTTATAACGCCTGGTAATACCAGTGCAATTCCCCAGTACCCATGTAAAACGGGATACCCAACGTGGCGCACGTGTCTGGAGTTTGTTTGCAATGGCAGGAGGCTTTGACATGCCCATTCTCTCTCTTCCTCTCTCTCTTTCTCATAAATAAATAAATAAATAAATAAATAAATAAATAAATAAAAATAAACTTTTTTAAAGTAGAGAATCTAGTATACCAGTGGTCTGCAATGAAAAGTGTACTTAGTAAAGTTAGTGAAATTTACATTACTTCGATTAAAATGATGGAAAACCAACTTAAGAGGAGAAAATGTTGCAATCCCGGCTACTCAAGGGCTGAGGCAGGAGGATAGCAAGTTCAAGGCGTACTTGGACTACAGAGTGCACTTAAGACCAGGCTGGACAAGCTAGTGAGATTTTGTCTCAATATTTAAAAAAAGAAAGAACGAAAAGGGCTGAAGAGATGGCTTCGCTATTAAGGCATTTGCTTGTGAAGTCGAAGAATCCAGGTTCGATTCCCTAGGACCCACATAAACCAGATGCACTAGGTGGCACACGTGTCTGGAATTCATCTGCAGTGGCCAGAGGCATGCCCATTCTCTCTCTTTCTGCCTCTTCCTCCCCCTCTCAAATAAATAAATAAATAAATAAAATACAATATATATATCAGAAAAAGGCCGGGTGTGGTGGCGCACACCTTTAATCCCAGCACTCGGGAGGCAGAGGTAGGAGGATCGCCAAGAGTTCAAGGCCACCCTGAGACTACATAGTTAATTCCAGGTCAGCCTGGACCAGAGTGAAACCCTACCTCAAAAAAACAAAAAAAAAAAAAAAAAAAAACACCAGACAAAGGAAAAGGTACTGGCACTACAGGTCAGTGGTAGGATGTTTGCCAAATGTGTAAGACCAAAAATTAACTCCTTAGTACCACCTCCTACTCTCTTCTCCCTTCCCCTCCCCAATGCTCCCCTCCCCTCCCCATCTCCTTTTTCTTTTCCCCTCCCCTCTCCTCTCCTTTTCACTCTCTCTTCTCCCTTCCCCTCCTCCCTCCTTTACCGCTCCCCTCTCTCTCCTCTCCTTTCCTCTCCTCTCTCTCCTCCTCTCCTCCTCTCCCTCCTCTCTCCTCTCTCCCTCTTCTCCCTCTTCTCCTCTCCTCTCCTCTCCTCTCCTCTCCTCTCCTCTCCTCTCCTCTCCTCTCCTCTCCTCTCCACTCTTCTTCTCCTCTCCCTCCTCTTTCCTCCTCTCCCTATTCTCCTCTCCTCTTTCCTCCTCTCCTCTCCTCTCTTCTTCTCTCCTCTCTCCTCCTCTCCTCTCCCTCCTGTCCTCTCTCCTCCTCTGCTCCTCTCTCCTCCTCTCCCTTCTCTCGCTCCTCTCTCCTCCTCTCCTCTCCCTCTCCTCCCCTCCCCTCTCTGTACACTCTCTTCTCTTCCTCTCCTTTCTTCTCCTCTCCTCTGTCCTCTCCCCCCTCCTCTCCTGTCCTCCTCTCCCCTCCCCTCCCCTCGTGGTGGTGCACACCTTTAATCTTAGCACTCAGGAGGCAGAAGTAGAAGGATCGCCGTGAGTTCAAGGCCACCCTGAGACTACATAGTGAATTCCAGGTCAGCATGGACTAGAGTGAAACACTACCTTGAAAATTAGGAAAAAAAAAAAAAGGTGACCTAGGATACAAAGGGATTTATGAAATTTCTGATCAAGATGGCATTGAAATCTGACCCTTTCCAGCATCTCTTTTTTACACATAGAGGTTCTAGCACTTCTTTTACACTTTGAAAAAGAGACCTTGAAAAGCTAGAACTCTGTTCAAACACAATATAGACATTTTATATAATATATACATATATATGTATGTGTGTGTATATATATATATAAACAAAATAGTTAAAATGGACTGAAACCTGCTGGGACAACAGGTAATGAAGCAGCAGGATAGGTCAGTAGGAAACTGGCATTCAGTAGAGTGGCCAGATGATGGACATCGATGGGTAGTGGACTCTACATGTATATATGTGTGTATACATATGACACAGATAGATCTATAATAAACTGACATGTGTATCAAAGGACAATATGCTGTGAAGGACAATTGCTAGAGGCCACGTTTGCAAACATGGGGGAACCTGATGAGCTAAAAATAACTACTCCCTCTTAATGCCCAGAGAGGGGTAGGCTTCTAGCCACAGGCTAACCGGATTCCCACAGATCCTCTGCTCCCCGTCAGTCTAGCAGTTACTACCACGCTGGTCCTTGTGGCAGTTAGGCAGCAAGTGAAATTGGTTTAATATAGTCTGGAAATCTATAACACTTTTCATTTTCCTACATGTCCCAAAGCGCTTAGTGTTTAAAGAAATGAAGACAGAATTTTCTCAGGAACATAATTGGAGCAGGGTAGAAGAAAAAGAACTCCACTAGCTGCAGTGGAGATCATAGCCCAGTAGG
This sequence comes from Orientallactaga sibirica, assembly GCA_036365145.1. Taxonomy (NCBI): domain Eukaryota; kingdom Metazoa; phylum Chordata; class Mammalia; order Rodentia; family Dipodidae; genus Orientallactaga; species Orientallactaga sibirica. The sequence continues at coordinate 1,896,032 of JAEOAD010002086.1, read as the reverse complement.
GCTGGAGAGATGGCTTTCTGGTTAAGACTCTTGCCTGTGAAGCCTAAGAACCCATGTTCGACTTCCCAGATCCCACATAAGCCAGATGCACAAGGTGACAGAAGGGAAAAGGTCATGCATGCACATAAGGTGGAGCATGTACCTGGAGTTTGATTGCAGTGGCTGGAGGTCCTGGCATGCCAATTCTCTCTCTCTCTTTTCTCTCCCTCTCTCATTAAAAAAGTCCCCAGTGGAGCTGGAGAGATGGCTTAGTGGTTAAGGCGCCTGCCTCCTAAACCTAAGAACGCTGGTTCCAATCTCCAGCGGTTCCAATCTCCAGGTCCCACATTTAGCCAGATGCAAAGTGACGCAAGGGCGCAATGCCGCACTTGCCCACAAGGGGGCGCACACATCTGGATTTCGCTCACAGCAGCTGAGACACTGCTGGCGTGCCCATTTCTGTCTCCCTCTCTGTCTATCTCTCTCTGTCTCTCTCTCCAAAAATAAATAATAAAAAAATAAAAATAAATTTAAAAAAGTCCCCAGTGATTCGCCAAAAAAACAAAAAACAAAAAAAAAAAAAATGCCTACACAGCTAGAAGCAACCAACCTAACAGGTAGGTTTTATTGAGTGATTGCTACGTGACATGTACTTTGTAGATTCTTTCTATAGACGTGATCATCACCACAGTCAACTTGACTGGGTTTAGAATCACCTAGGGGACACACGTCTGGGAGTGTCTGTGAAGAGTTTCCAGAGAAGAAGAACTGAGGAGGGAAAACCATCCTGAATGAGGGGGGCAGCACCCCATGGGCTGTGTTCCCCAACAGCCTAACAAGGAACAAAGCAAAAGTGGGTTGGGGGGGGGCTGGAGAAACGGCTTAGTGGTTCAAAGGCTCTTGCCTGCAGAGCCTAACGACCCATGTTTGATAGCTCTACAGTCCTCACATAAGCCAGAAGCACAAAGGTGAGCCAAGTTTACCAGGCCACAGGTGCCCACTAGGTGGTGCAAGAATCTGCAGTTCGATTGTAGTGGCTGAGGCCCTGGTGTGCCAATTCTCTCTCACTGTCTCTGTCTCTCTCTCTCACCCTCTCTAAAAAATGTGGGTCAAGCATCAGCACCATCTCTCTCTGCTTTCTAACCATAGACATGATGTGATTAACTAAGTCCCACTACCATGCCCTTCTGCCGTGGTGGACTAAATCTCTTCTTACACCATGAGGCAGGAATAAATCTTTCTTTCTTTAGGTTGCTTTTGTCAGAGTAAATGAAAAAAAAAATCCAACACCAAAGATTATCTCATTTAACCTAATCTAACGGATTATCCACTTGTATAGCTCACGACAAGCCATGGAGAGGCTGACATTGATTCTAGATAGAGGTCAGAGGTCACACAGGTAATGATCAGTAGAATGGGCACTTGAACTCCATGCTGTGGTTTTCTAGAGCCCAATCACTTAAGCAATATTTTCTCTTTTTTCCTTCCTTCTTCTTTCCTTTCTTCCTTCTTCCCTCCCTTCCTCCCTTCCTTCCTTCCTTCCTTCCTTCCTTCCTTCCTTCCTTCCTTCCTTCCTTCCTTTTTTTTTGTGTTTTTTTTTAAAGGTACAGTCTCACTCTAGCCCAGGCTGACCTGGAATTCACTATGTAGTCTCAGGGTGGCCTTGAACTCACAGCGATCCTCCTACCTCTGCCTCCCGAGTGCTGGGATTAAAGGCGTGCACCATCACACCCAGCTTTAGGCAATATTTTCTAGAGATTTTTAAATTCTTATCAGTTAAGTCACACCATAGTCTTTGCCAAACATGGCAAACATCTGAATAATTAAAAAAATTATTAACAACTTCCATAATTATAGACAATAAACCACAATACTTCCCTCCCCCACTTTCCTCTTCACAACTTCACTCTCCACCATATCCCTCCCCTCTCAATCAGTCTTTCTTTTATTTTGATGTCATGATCTTTTCCTCCTATTAGGATGGTCTTGTGTAGGTAGTGTCAGGCACTGTGAGGTCATGAATATGCAGGCCATTTTGTGTCTGGAGGAGCACGTTGTAAGGAGTTCTACCCTTCCTTTGGCTCTTACATTCTTTCCACAACCTCTTCTGCAATGGACCCTGAGCCTTGGAAGGTGTGTTAGAGATGTTTTAGTACTGAGAGCTCCTCTGTCATTTCTCAGCACTATGTTGCCTTTTGAGTTATCCCAGAGGTCACCACCATCTGAAAAGAGAAGCTTCTCTAACCAAAAGTGAGAGTAGCATTAACACATGGGTATGGAGATTAAGAGAAGTGCTTACCTGGGCCGTTTGGTGAGCATAATATATTTATTTAGCTAGACACTAGCAGTCGTTTTTTTAAAATTGTTTTTTTTTAAGTTTCAAAACTAAATTTTATGCATAAATATTTCCTTACAGTGTCCTTTATGACAACAAAAACCTGAAAACCATTTAAATATGCAACAATAAGGGATTTGGTTAAATAAATGAGACATGCTCCAAATGGAAATTACTGAACAATTAAAACATGACATTTGGGGCTGGAGAGATGACTTAGCAGTGAAGACGCTTGCCTGCAAAGCCTAAGAACCCAGGTTTGATTCTCCAGGTCCCACATAAGCCAGGTGCACATGGTGGTGCATGCATCTGGAGTTCATTTGCAGTGGCTAGAGGCCGTGGCACATCTATTCTCACTCACTCACTCTGTCTCTCTTTCTCTCCCTCTCTCTGTCTCTAATAAATAAAAATAAATCTTTAAAACACATCATCTGTACAAACATGGAGCTGGCCCTTTCATTGCTACCAATATGGAATGTACATTACTGTGTGCCACTGGTTCTTATTTGGTGGCACAAGTGTTGTGTGACGTGAGGGGCCAAATGTGGTTGATGGGTATTTTTTAAACATTTTATTGACAACCTCCAGACATGTAGACAATATACCACCATCATAATTCCTTCCCATCACTCTCCCTTTTCCCCTCCCTAACCCCCCACACTGTCTTTTTAGAAACATATTTTTCATGTGTATGAGTCATGTGTGCATATGTGTGTTTGTGTGTGTGCATATGTGTGTGGGCACACGTGTGTGAGCCAGTGTGCATATATATGCGTGCACATGTGTGCGTGGAGGCCAGAGATCAATGTTGGTGTCTTATTCTATTGTGCTCCATCTTGTTTTTCGAGACAGGGTCTCTTGCTGAGCTCAAAGCTCACTGAATTGGCTAGACTAAGTCACCATGAGCCGCAGGGATCTGCTGTCGTTGACTCTCCAGTGTTGGGGTCACAGCTGTGTGCCACCATCCCTCACATTTTACACAGGCTCGAGTCATGAAAACTCAGCACTTTACCTGCTGAGCCTCTCCCTAGCCCTGCTGTGGTCTTTAAATACTCTCTTCTTAAATCTCCAGGTTCTCAGCCAGGCGTGGTGGCGCACGCCTTTAATCCCAGCACTCGGGAGGCAGAGGTAGGAGGATCACCGTAAGTTCGAGGCCACCCTGAGAATACAGAGTGAATTCCAAGTCAGCCTGGGTGAGAGTGAGACCCTACCTAGAAAAACCAAAAAAAAAAAAAAAACAAAAAAAAAATCTCCAGGTTCTCCTTCCAATCTTTAAAAAAAAATATTTTTTATTTATTTGTAAGCATAGAGAGACAGAGAGAGAGAGAGAGAGAGAGAGAGAGAAAGTGGTTGGGCACTCCAGGGCTCTAGACACAGCAAACGAGTTCCAGACGCGTGCACCACTTGTGTATCTGGCTTTATGTAGGTACTGGGGGATTGAATCTGGGTTGGCAATCTTTGTAAGCAAACACCTTTAACTGCTGAGCCATCTCTCCAGTCTCCTTTTTGGTGTTTTCTTTTCTTGTTTTTAAAGATTCTTATTTATTTGCCAGTTGATATAGGGAGAGGGAAAGAGAATGCCAGGGCTTCTTGCCATTGCAAACAAACTCCAGACTCACATGCTATTTTGTGCACTTGGCTTTATGTGGGCACTTGGGAATCAAACCCAGACTGGCAGGCTTTGCAAGCAAAATCCTATAACCACTGAGCAACTTCCCCAGTCCCCACTCCTCCAATCTTTTATTTGCAATGTATTTGTAGTACATCTAGAGTTTCAGGCAGAGTTTAACTGTTGCATTTATGTATTTATTTATTTATTTATTTATTTATTTATTTATTTATTTAGGTTTTTCAAGATAGGGTCTCGCTCTATTCCAGACTGACCTGAAATTCATTCAACAGTCTCATTGTGGCCTTGAACTCACAACAATCCTCCTACCTCTGCCACCCAAGTAGTGGGATTAAAGGCATATGTGGCACCACACCCCACTGCCTGTTGCATTTTCACAATACAGGTCAACATCTCTGTATCCTCTGTGTCTCTCATAAAATTGGCCTCTGGATCCAGAGGCTAATCTATCTGGCAGAAGTGATTGTGTGCTCCGTACTGGGAAGAGATGCATAGACTCTATTGACATAAAGTTTAGACCCACTGATTCATTAGGTGACAAAGCAATGATATGCTAATTCTATTCTTTCACCTCTGTGAGTGACGAATCAATTTCTTCTTACCAACATTATATACTCATAGAGTCAGATATATTGAAAGTTTTACATCTGTTGCAATAATTATATTTAATGAAGCCAGAATATTCCATCTTGGGCTTACTGGACCTTACTCAATTTGGCTTGAGTTCTTTTTCAGTGACCCTAGCAGTGTTTGATAGCTTTCTTGCTATGCAGTATGAAAAATATTCCACGATCATCTTGTGGTATCTTGCCTCAGACTTAGAATTTGCCACTTCTCCAGAAATGCTCTGTTTTTTTTTTTTTTTTTTTAAATTAGTGAAGTGGTATTTGGGACCATAATCTCTGCATTGGGAAGAGTCATTGTGACAGAATTGATCAGTTTCTAGCCACTTTAGTGGCCCAGAGTTAGAAAATTAATGAATGAATACTGTTGAATACTGCTCCGTACTTTAAAATATGCTATAATGTGAAATATCACATGAATTCACACAAACACTTTCAATTCAAATCCAGGCTATAGTTCTTTCTTGTTTTTTTTTTTTTTTTTTTTTTTTAGTTTTTCGAGGTAGGGTTTCAGTCTAATCCAGGCTGTCCTGGAACTCACTATGTAGTCTCAGGGTGGCCTTGAACTCCTCCTATCTCTGCCTCCCAAGTGCTGGGATTAAAGGCGTGCATCACCACGCCCGGTTTATAGTTTTTATTTTTAATGTAACCCCTTCTATGGTTCATTTGTACCCATTTTTCCCACTCTGAGAATTCTGTTTCCCAAGGACACAGGGAATGTCAGAATTTGGTAGCTCCCATCTAAAATTATGATGTGGGAAGATCGTGAGTTTGAAGCTAGCCTGGGTTCCAGGATAATCTGAGCTACCAAGTGATAATCTGTATCAAATAACCCACCAACCAACCAACAAACAGCATTAGCAACCACCTAGTATTAATTTGCTGTTTCTCACATTGTGCACATGACGGTAGCAGTGCCATAGTGAGTTCAATGTCATTCTTTTTAAAGCGGGCGTGGTGGCGCACACCTTTAATCCCAGCACTCAGGAGGCTGAAGTAGGAGGATAGCTGTGAGTTCAAGTCCAGCCTGGGACTACAGAGTGAGTTCCAGGTCAGCCTGGAGTAGTGAGACCCTACCTCGAAAACAGAAAAAAAGAACAATAATAACAAAAAGATTTTTAAAAATTTTTTTATTATTTTATTTATTTTTGGAGAGAGACACAGAGAGAGATAGAGAGGGAGAGGGAGACAGAGATGGGCATGCCAGCAGTCTCTCAGCTGCTGTGAACAAAATCCAGATGTTTGTGGTCAAGTGCAGCATTACGCCCTTGTGTCACTTTTCATCTGGCTAAACGTGGGACCTGGAGATTGGAACCGCTGGAGATTGGAACCAGCGTTCTTAGGCTTAGCAGGCAGGCGCCTTAGCCGCTAAGCCATCTCTCCAGCCCGCAAAAAGATTTTTTAAAAAGTTGTTGTGGTCATTTCAGTTTGCAGAGGCTTGTTTTCTAGTAGATGCTTCAGGAAGTGCTCATGACAACAATAATCCCTGGTTTCTTCTTTCTTTCTTTCTTTCTTTCTTTCTTTCTTTCTTTCTTTCTTTCTTTCTTTCTTTCTTTCTCTCTTTCTCTCTTTCTCTCTTTCTTTCTCTCTCTCTCTCTTCTCTCTCTCTCTCTCTCTCTCTTCCTTCCTTCCTTCCTTCCTTCCTTCCTTCCTTCCTTCCTTCCTTCCTTCTTTCTTTCTTTCTTTCTTTCTTTCCTTTTTTTTTTTTTTGAAGTAGCGACTCACTCTAGCTCAGGCTGACCTGGAATTCACTATGAAGTCTCAGGGTGGCCTCGAACTCACGGCGATCCTCCTACCTCTGCCTCCCAAGTGCTGGGATTAAAGGCGTGCGCCACCACGCCCGGCAATCCCTGGCTTCTTGCACGTTGCTAACAACTTGTACTCTTTATGCTTGAAGATCAATTTTGCTTGAAACAAACTCCTTGGCACACACTTTCTTTCTCTAGTATATTATTAATACTTCTTCATTGTCTGCTACTTTTATTCATTTGGTCTTAAAATAGTTTTATTTTATATACAATAAAATTTACTGGTTTTAAATTTCTTGAGTGTATTGATAAGGTTGTTTCATTGTTGTATCATTTTACATATTGCTTTGTGAGAAGTCAGAGACTCACTTGGCTATCTACCCATTTAAAGTGGTTCACTTTAAAAAAATATTTAATTTTAATTTATTTATTTGGGGGGGGGAGTGAGAATGGGTGCCCCAGGGCCTCTAGCTACTGCAAATAAACTCCAAACCCATGCACCACCTTGTGCATCTGTCTTACGTGGGTCCTGGGGAATCGAAACTGGGTCCTTTGGCTTTGCAGGCAAGTGCCTTATCCACTAAGCCCACTAGGTGGCGCCAGCGTCTGGAGTTTGATTGCAGTGGCTGAGGCCTTGGCACACCAATTCTCTCCCCCTCTCTGTTTCTCTAAAAGAAAAGTGGGCATGGACAGGAGTACCTGTAACTCCAGTCCTGTGGGAGGGAGAGACAGGAGAATCACTGGAGCTCACTGGTCAGCCAGTTTGACCCACAGCATGGCAGTCCCCGGCTCCCTGAGAGACTCCATTTCAAGGGAACAATGTGGCAAGTGTAATAGGCGAGGACACCAATACTCTCCCCTGGCACTGGCATGCATGTACTTGGGGTGCACATGGGCATACACTAGGCACACGCACTCACTCCACACACATGCAGAAATTTCAAGTATTTGTATGAACAGGTCTTGTCTGTGGTCCCTTTGAGCTTATACACTCATATGGGTTCTTCTCGTTCAATATGTAGAAATCCCTTAATTGAAGCACAGTCCCTTGCATTGTAGTGCTTGTATGATTATAGCAGTATTAGTTGTTGTTGTTATGTTTCTGTGACAAAATACCTCCTAATAGTGTCTTAAGGGCTGGAGAGATGGCTTAGGGGTTAAGGCGCCTGCCTCCTAAGCCTAAGAACACTGGTTCCAATCTCCAGGTTCCAATCTCCAGGTCCCACGTTTAGCCAGATGCAAAGTGATGCAAGGGCGCAATGCCGCACTTGACCACAAGGGGGCGCACACATCTGGATTTCATTCGAAGCAGCTGCTGGCACACCCATCTCTATCTGTCTTCCTCTCCCTCCTCTTTCTGTCTCTCTCAAAAAAAAAGTGTCTTAAAGAAAGGAGGGTTTATTTGGCTCACAGTTTGTTTGCCTTGGCGGGAAAGGTGTGGCTGTGGGAGGTACAGAGACATGGGTGCCCCTGCTAGACCTGCTTTCTCCTCCCCCTTTAAAAAAATTATTAATTATTTGCAGGCAAAGAGAGAAACAAAGAGAATGGGCACACCGGGGCCTTCAGCTGCTGCAAAGGAACTCCAGATGCATGCACGACTTTGTGCATCAGACTTTATGTGGGTACCGGGGAATTGAACCTGGGTTGTTGGGCTTTGCAGACAAGTGCCTTAACTGCTGAGCGATCATCTCTCCAGCCCATATGTTATTCATTTTTTAAAGTCACTTTTTTTTTGTTTTTTCAAGGTAGGGTCTCACTCTTCAATGTTTTTAAAATTAGTTTGAAATAGAAAGCTATTGTTTTGATCTCTTTGTGTATTTGCTATCACTTGAGAGAGATATTAATCTGCTCTTTACTATTATTTTGTTTTATTGCTTTGTGTAGAGTTTAACTTCAATACGTTTCTTATTTATTTTTATTTTTTCAAAATATTTTTATTCATGTGAGAAAGAGATAAAGAGGCAGATAGAGAGAAAAAGAGATAGAGAAAGAGAGAGACAGAGAGAGAGAGAGAGAGCGAGCATGGGCATGCCAGGGCCTCCTGTCATTGCAAACAAATTCCAGATACATACACCACTTTGTACATCTGGCTTTATGTGTGTACTGGGGAATCAAATCTGGGCTGTCAGGCTTTGCAAACAAGCTCCTTTAATCTCTGAACCATTTCTCCAGCCCTTATTTATTTATTTATTTGGCAGAGATACAGAGAGAGATAAAGAGAGGCAGAGTATGGGCATGCCAGGGGCTTCTGTCACTGCAAATGAACTCCAACCATATGCATTACTTTGTGTGTCTGGCTTTATAGGGGTACTGGAGAAATGAACCCGGATCATAAGCTTTACATGCAAGCAAGCACCTTTAATTACTGAGCAATCTCCCAAGCCCGAATAATTCATTTCTCATGCTCTTATTTATGTGAAATTAATTTCCCTGAAATTTTAGAAAAAAAAAAGGTGTGGAGAGACCTCTGCTGGGGTGCTTCAGGGATGTTGATATGTGCTATGGAAGAGAATTTCAGGATCAGTCAGTGTGAAACAGGCCTGAAATTTATTAAGCAAAGGAAAGTACACAGAGAGAATTGATTGTGAGATTAAAAGTCATGCATTTCAGTGTCTTTAGCAGTATTTCTATCTATATAATAAATTACATAGATAAATAAATGACATGTAATATATATTAAGTATATGTGCTATGTATGATTTTCTGACCTTTGAAGTAACATTGTTCAGGGAATATAATTTATATATAAGTTCAAAGATTATATATTTGGTATACTTATTTTCATCTAAACACTTTTTTTCATGAATGAGTCCCTGAGGTGGTTTATGAGGATGTTGTACAGACTTATAGACAAGAAAGGAGTGCTAATCAAACAAAAAAATAAAATAAAATAATCAAAGTAATTTTTCCTGCACATGGATCATAAGGAAATTAGGGTATATGTTTTGACTATACAAATGGTTCAGTAGCTGTTTTAATAATCTTGTTTATGAGGTATTTTGTTCAGAAAGGGGACTATTGTCCTTTACAGGGGACTGGCAAACGATCTGGTCAGCTGTGTTGGAATTATTAATTCTCAGCTAGCAAGAGACTTAAACTAGATCTGGGGGAAGTGAGGGTTTTCTTTTTTATTATTTTTTATTTTTCATGTCCTGCCTCAGTGGTGAGTCCAAGATCAAGACCAGGCTGGAAAAGGATTAATCAGTCTCCTGCCAAGATGGAACCTTGTTTCTGTGTCTTTCCATGGTGGAAGGCGGAGGGAAGCTTGCTGAATGCTTCATGCAATCGCTTCCTTCTGATCATGGGCACACTCCTGAGCTATTCACTTCTTAAAAGCCCCATGTCTTTGTTTGTTCTTTGTTATTTATGTTTATTTATTTATTTATTTGAGAGCGACTAAAAGAGAGAGAGAGAGAGGGAGGGAAGGAGAGAATGGGTGCACCAGGGCCTCCAGCCACTGCAAACGAACTCCAGATACATGAGCCACCTTGTGCATCTGGCATACGTGGATACTGAGGAATCGAACCTTAAACTGGGGTCCTTAGGCTTCACAGGCAAGTGCTTAACCACTAAGCCATCTCTCCAGCCCAGAAGTCCCACTTTTATTTATTTATTCTTTTTTTGGTTTTCCGAGGTAGGGTCTCACTCTAGCTCAGGCTGACCTGGAATTCACTGTGTAGTCTCAGGGTGGCCTCGAACTCACCACAATCCTCCTATCTCTGCCTCCTGAGTGCTGGGATTAAAGGCATGGGCCGCCACGCCAGGATTCTACTTCTTTTTTTTTTTTTTTTTTTTTTCAAATATTTTATTCTTTATTTATTTAGTTGAGAGAGAGAGAGAGATACAGAAATAGGCAGGTAGAGAGAGAGAGAGAGTGAGAATGGGTGCGCCAGGGCCTCCAGCCACTGCAAACGAACTCCAGATGCGTGCACCCCCTGGTGCATCTGGCTTACGTGGGTCCTGGAGAATCGAGCCTCGAACCGGGGTCCTTAGGCTCCACAGGCAAGTGTTTAACCGCTAAGCCATCTTTCCAGCCCAGGATTCTACTTCTTAATACAATGTTTATTTCTCATTCATATAATGATGTATCTGTGATAGGGTAACCAGTGGTCTCTGTCTGAGTGTTTCCATGTTTTTGGCAAGCTCAAACAACTAAAGAAAGACCAACAGAGGGAGTGAGGCAGCAAGAAAGTTTCCTTAGAGGAGACCAATAGTGAAAGCTTCAAATACACCACGAAGAGGGACAGTGGGCCACTGGAGTGATGAAGCACTCAGAGGTCCCCATTATTGCACAGGGGTTTCTGTGTGTGTGTGTGTGTGTGTGTGTGTGTGTGTGTATGTGTAGAGTATGTTTATGGTATGATGGGCATGCACATGTGTGTGTGAAGATGTGCATCCCCCCCATGCATGTGGTAACTAAAGGAGAGTTCGGGGTGGGGTCTTCTCTTATCAGCCTTCCACATATTTCCTTCAGCTAGGATCCCTCACTCAATCTGCGGCTGTCTGTCAGTGAGCCCCAGTGATTCTCTGCTCCCCTCCCCCCACCAGCTCCTCCGTGGACTGGGGTTGCAGATGTTCATGGACGCACTAGATTTTAAAATATATTTATTTGGGGGGGGGGAGGCTGGAGAGGTGGCTTAGTAGTTAAGGTACTTGTCTGCAAAGGACCCATGTAAGCCAGATGCACAAGTGGGCACGTGGCATCTGGAGTTCCATTCGCAATGGCTGGAGGCTCTGGTGTGCCCATTCTCTCTTTCTGTCTCTCTCTCTGCCTATTCCTCTCTTAAATAAATAAATAAAATATTTTTAAGAATATTTGTTTTGGCTTTGCAGGCAAGCACCCTAACCCTTGAGCCACCTCTCCTGCCCACACCATCTTTCCATGTGGGATCTGGGAAATCAAACGTGGTGGTCTCTGACCCAAGAGACCCTCACGCATAAGTGGCAAGTCCACAGACCTTTTTCTTTTTTCAAGACTGCACTTTTTTTTTTCCGAGGTAGGGTCTCACTCTAGCCCAGGCTGACCTGGAATTCCCTCTGTAGTCTTAGGGTGGCCTCAGACTCACTGTGATCTGCCTACTTCTGCTTCCCAAGTGCTGTAACTAAAAGCATGTGCCGCAATGCCTGGTAAGACTGCACTTAAAAAAATATATTTATTTATTTGCAAACAGAGAGAGATAGAGGAGAGGCAGAGAATGAGCACGCCAGGGCCTCTTGTCACAACAAACAAACTCCAGATGCATGCACCACTCTGTGCATCTGGCTTTATGTGGGAACTGGGGAAATGAACTTAGGTTGTTGGGCTCTGCAGGAAAGTGCCTTAACCACAGAAATATCTCTCCAGCCTGTCCCAACATTTTTTAATAATATAAATTATTGAGTTATGTATTTCCTATTTTATATATAGCAAATATATATATATAACAATATACAAATATATATATAACAAATATATATATAACAATATACAAATAATAGTCATGAATAATAGTAGATAGGGTTGTGGCTAAATATTAATTACCTTGCTTGCACTTTTCAACATTTTTTGAGTTTTGTATTATAAATCTAAGTTACTTTCATGAATACGCATTTTTTAAAATTTTTATGTATTTATTTGAGAGAGGGAGAGGAAGATAGAAAGAGAGAATGGGCATGCCAGGGCCTCCAGCTGCTGCAAACAAACTCCATATTCATGCACCACCCTGTGCATCTGGCTTATGTGGGTACTGGGTTGAACCACTAAGCCATCTCTCCAGCCCAAATATTTATTTATCATTATTATTATTAACAAGATGTTTTATATGGATATATCGTGTGTTGATATCCTCTTTTCCCTTGTCCCTGCCCCCATTTTTCCCCCCAGCATTTTTTAAAATTATTTGTTTGTTTATTTATTTATTTATTTATTTATTTATTTATTTGAGAGTGACAGAGAGAGATCGAGGCAGATAGAAAAAGAGCGAATAGGCGTGCCAGGTCCTCCAGCCACTGCAAACAAATGCCAGATGCATGTGCCACCTTGTGCATCTGGCTTATGTGGGTCCTGGGGAATCGAGCCTCGAACCGGGGTCCTTAGGCTTCACGGGCAAGCACTGAACTGCTAAGCCATCCCTCCAGCCCCACCCCAATTTTTTAAAATAGTTTATGAGAAGGTTGCAAGAGGTGAAGTTTAGATGGTACCCTGGTTTATTGACAGGTTTGGGTTATGTAACTTTTTCCCTATAGCACAAGATGCATCTGATTTTAATCACTTGCATTCCCAGTTATACATAGACATGACGGTAAACAGGGTTTTCTCCGTAAGAGGGCACAGTTTGTCTTACTGCACATGCATTCCCAAACCAATCCTGGCCTCCTGCTCTTCTGATCCCGACTGAAATGGGAACTGATCACAAATAATGATTGCTAGGGGAAGAGAAACCTACTTCATTGTTTGGAGTGGTGTGTATGTGCAGCTCAGTGCAAGTGGGGGTCCTGGGTTCCCAATAAGTTGTTAGGTATATTGTTTCGGGAAAGGGGGTGCTGCCCTGTGAGTCAAAGGGTGTCCCTATGCTTGCTTGCTTTAGTAGGGTAACTTTAAAGGATTCATTTGGCTCACAGTTTTTTAAGTTCAAGGTCATGATACCCAGCTCTGATGAGGGCTCCCTTAACTGCAACAAATCACAGCAGGGTGGTGATGGAAGGAATTCTTCACAGAAGAAAAGATCAGAACTCCAAACAGAAAGCCAGAGAGCTGGGTGGGGCCAGGCTCTGGCTTTTAAAAACTCTAGCAAGAAATAATTTAAAAAAAAAAGAAGAAGAAGAAGAAAGAAACCCTAAATGGTTAGAGAGATGGCTTAGTGATTAAGGCACTTGCCTGTGAAGCCTAAGGACCCAGGTTGGATTTTCCAAGTCCCACGTAAGCCAGATGCACAAGGTCGCCATGTGTCTGGAGTTTGTTTGCAGTGCCTGGAGACCCTGGTGTGCCCATTCTCTCTCTCTCTCTCTCTCTAATAAATAAGTAAAAAAGAGGAAACACTAAATAAAAACTCTGGCAAGAACAGCCCCCTTTATTAACCTGAGAACTTTCCATTTGGCTCCACCTCCTTAAATATTCATCTGCCGGGCTGGAGAGATGGCTTAGGGGTTAAGGCGCCTGTCTCCTAACCCTAAGAACACTGGTTCCAATCTCCAGCGGTTCCAATCTCCAGGTCCCACGTTTAGCCAGATGCAAAGTGACGCAAGGGCGCAATGCCGCACTTGGCCACAAGGGGGCGCACACATCTGGATTTCCTTCGCAGCAGCTGAGACACTGCTCGCACGCCCATCTCTGTCTTCCTCCCTCTCCCTCTCTCTCTCTCTCTCTCTCTCTCTCTCTCTGTCTCTCTCTGTGTCTCTCTCCAAAACAAAAAGATAAAATAAAAAGTTTTTAAAAAAATATGCATCTACCAATGTTCCTTTTCTGGTGACCAAGCTTCCAGCCTAGAAAATTTTGGAGGAACCACTAAGACCACATCCAAACCATAGCACCTATCACATTAGCTATTAATTTTCAGTCCTTCAGCTCTTGAGACAACACATTCAAACCATGACATAGAGTTAAGAAACAAAAGCCAATTATAGTTAAGGCCTGCAATGTGTTATTTTAGAATTTTTAGAACACCTTACAAAACAGACAGTCCAGCCCCTCTATGGTTTTGGGATATTTGTTTCATACATGGATGCCAAACAGTCTCATGACCTTGCCAGACACTTGAGTGATACTCACTTAAATGAAATGCTTTGGTGTGCTAGCTCATGTCGGGTCTACAATGTCAGCACTGGGGAAGCTGAAGCAGTGGATTGCCATGAGTTCGAGGCCAGCTTAGCTTACATAATGAGTTCAGGTAACCTAGGCTACACAGTGAGACCCGATCAATAAAAAAAGAAATGTGGGGCCTGGGGAAATGGCTTCGTGGTTAAGGCGTTTGTCTGTGAAACCAAAGGATCCCTGTTTGATTACCCAGGACCCACATAAGCCAGATGCACAAGGGGGTGCACGCATCTAGAGTTCGTTTGCAGTGGCTGGAGGCCATGGTGTGCCCATTTTCTCTATCTACCTCTTCCTCTCTCTCAAATAAATAAATAAAAATTTAAGAAAAAGAAATATGAGGGCTGGATAAAAAGTTTTTAAAAAAAAAATATGCATCTACCAATGTTCCTTTTCTGGTGACCAAGCTTCCAGCCTAGAAAATTTTGGAGGAACCACTAAGACCACATCCAAACCATAGCACCTATCACATTAGCTATTAATTTTCAGTCCTTCAGCTCTTGAGACAACACATTCAAACCATGACATAGAGTTAAGAAACAAAAGCCAATTATAGTTAAGGCCTGCAATGTGTTATTTTAGAATTTTTAGAACACCTTACAAAACAGACAGTCCAGCCCCTCTATGGTTTTGGGATATTTGTTTCATACATGGATGCCAAACAGTCTCATGACCTTGCCAGACACTTGAGTGATACTCACTTAAATGAAATGCTTTGGTGTGCTAGCTCATGTCGGGTCTACAATGTCAGCACTGGGGAAGCTGAAGCAGTGGATTGCCATGAGTTCGAGGCCAGCTTAGCTTACATAATGAGTTCAGGTAACCTAGGCTACACAGTGAGACCCGATCAATAAAAAAAGAAATGTGGGGCCTGGGGAAATGGCTTCGTGGTTAAGGCATTTGTCTGTGAAACCAAAGGATCCCTGTTTGATTACCCAGGACCCACATAAGCCAGATGCACAAGGGGGTGCACGCATCTAGAGTTCGTTTGCAGTGGCTGGAGGCCATGGTGTGCCCATTTTCTCTATCTACCTCTTCCTCTCTCTCAAATAAATAAATAAAAATTTAAGAAAAAGAAATATGAGGGCTGGAGAGATGGCTTAGCGGCTAAGGCGCCTACCTCCTAAGCCTAAGAACACTGGTTCCAATCTCCAGGTCCCACGTTTCGCCAGATGCAAAGTGACACAAGGGTGCAATGCTGCACTTGACCACAATGGGGCGCACACATCTGGATTTTGTTCACAGTAGCTGAGACACTGCTGGCGTGCCCATATCTGTCTTCCTCTCCCTCTGTCTCTCTCTGTGTCTCTCTCCAAAAAAAGTAAAATAAAATAAAATAAAATAAAATAAAAAAAATAAAATATAAAGAAATATGAAAGACAGAGGAAGAGAGAGAGAGAGAGAGAGAGAGAGAGAGAGGAGGAGGAGGAGGGGAGAAGTAGGAAGAAGAAGGAGAGGAGGAGAAGGCAGCAGTGGGTTATTTATTTGGTATTCTGCCTGCGGGCGGCATTAACTATGACTACACTTCTTGCCTGAACAATCGCAGATTTCCCGAGATAGATTGACGGGGCTCCAGAATGGGTTAAGAGCCCCAGGCACACCCCCGAGGCACCTCAAGAACAGATGCTCTCCTTTCTTTTTCCTTTCTCCCCTGAGGCAAATATGAACTCAGCTGGTCCTAGAATTGATTTGTGTTTAATATAAATTAACTAGAACCAAAGAGCTTTGCTCTGGTGCTGGTACTAGGCTAGTGTACCTTGCAGACAGTAATTCATTTCAATTCCAGTAGCGCTGCTTGTCGACCACACAGTGGGAGCCCATAAGGTTTGACAAAGCTGGACAAAGAAGCCACCACACTTCAAGGCTCGAATATCGATTTCTCTGCCTCTTTGCCTATATATAAGTGTGAAGGGCACCAGAGCACAAAACACAAAAACAAAAACACAAAGAATAATGCGACCTTTCAGGGCTGTGAAAACAATTGTGTCCTGTATGAACCTGGAGGTTGAGTGATGATGCAAATTACAGCTTAACTTCGAAGTACCCGGAGACCTTGAGGTACCAGGGTCACATTTCGTCATCACTCCCTAAGACCCAGTGAGAGGTCCTTCCCAGCTCCTCCTGCTTAAGGAATTCTGAAGTCCTTAAAATCAAGTTGTGTTCTGTGTGCCCACTGCCTGCCTCAACTCTGTCTCCTTTCCGTCTCTGTGAAGATAGGTGTCCATGGTACATGCTGGACCCAAACCAAACAAGACTGTGTGTATGTGTGTGTGTGTGTTTGAGGTAGTATCTTGCTCTGTCAGGCTGACCTGAAATCTATGATGCAGTCTCAGGCTGGCCTCGAACTCATAGCAATCCTCAGCCTCCCAAGCACTGGGATTAAAGGCGTGTACCACCATACCTGGCTCAAACAAAATACTTTTTATATTCCATTAGTGAGTGTTTTAAGAAATATTTTATTTATTTATATATTAGAGAGGGTGGGGGGAAGGGAGGGAGAGAATGGGCATGCCAGGGTCTCTAGCCACTGCAAATGAACTCCAGACACATGTGCCACCATGTGCATCTGGCTTATGTGGGTACTGGGGAATCAAACCTGGGTCCTTAGGCTTCACAGGCAAGCATCTTAACCGCTGAGCCATCTCTCCAGCCCACAGTAAGCATTTCTTGAAACCTGTTAGATACTGGGGGGACTTTTGTAGAGCTTAGTGCTCAATGCTGTGACCCCCCTAGCCAATCGGGGAACACTGGCATTCTAATTGGGATCCTGCCCCATGACTTGGGTCAGCTTATGTCTCTCACTTGATTCATCTGCATTCTTAGGGTCCAAGGTTTGCTCTGCATGTTTTAAAAGAAGTATGTTCTATCCAGGCATGGTGGCACACACCTTTAGTCCCAGCACTCGGAAGGCAGAGAGACGAGGATCATTGTGAATTCGAGGCCACCCTGAGACTACATAGTGAATTCTAGGTCAGTCTGGGCTAGAGAGAGACCCTCCGTCAACAACAACAACAACACCAAAAATAACCACAACAACAAAGGTGGGTTCTATATTATGTACATCACAGAGTATCTCAACAGAGCATCACCAGTGTTGCATTACAGCACCCTCTTCCCCACTGGAGTTCCTCCCTCCTCCCCAAGTACAGAGAGAGCAAAGCTTCGCCAAGTACAGCCTGTTCTTTTGAGGGGATCATTTCAGTGGGGAAAACAATCTTGTAACGTGAAATTCTGAGGCCGAGGCCATGGCTCAGTGAATAAGGCACTTACTTACCACACAAGTGTGGGGACCAGAGTTGAGATCCACAGGACTCACACAAAGGCCAGGTAGGTGGGAGCTGCTTGTGCTGCCAGTGCGGGAAGACAGAGGCAGGGGATCTAAACTGGTGCAAGGTTGGTTAGCTTGGATTTGGGTGAGGTGCTCTGCCTCAGTAAATAAGGTGGAGAAAAACTGAGGACACCCAATGGTAATTGCTGACCTCCGTGTGCATACACACAAACACTCATACATACACACATGCGTGTGTGCCCACACACATGCAAGCATGCCCACACACATGCAAGAAAAGGAGAGAGAAATTCCAAGACAAGTGAGAAGTCTCGAGAGATGGAGGAACAATTTGCAGGGCAAATCCCTCGTCCAGGAAACAGCTGATTTTCTAATAGCATTGAAGCTGGTGAGCGGCATAGCTCCACTCACTGCCTTATTTTACAGAGACGTGAGTCACATCTTCCCAGCCCAGTGGCGGTGGAGCTCAGGACAGTTTTCGTAGCCTGATGCTGATGTCCTCCGGGCAGCCGCAGCAATTGAAAGAACGAAGGTTCCATATCAAAGGGGACAGCACAGTGTGAGCCTTCTGGAGCTCCACTCAAGGGATAGGCCCTGTAGAAAGCATGCTCTACATTTGAATACTTTGAATTTGAATACGTTGGAAAATAAAATTAACGCACTGGTGGTCCCTTAGCTCTTAAAAAGTGGGGTTATGGGGCTGGTGAGATGGCTTAGTGGTTAAGGCTCCTGCCTGCAAAGCCTAAAGACTCAGGTTCGATTCTCCAGGTCCCACATAAGCCAGACGCACAAGGTGGCACATGTGTCTGGAATTTGTTTGCAGTAGCTAGAGGCCCTGGCATGCCCATTCTCTCTGTCTCTTTCTCTCTCTCTCTCTGCCTCCCTCTTTCTCTCAAATAAATAAATTAATTAAAAAAATGTTTTTTAAAAAGAAAAAAACAAGCCGGGCGTGGTGGTGCACGCCTTTAATCCCAGCACTCGGGAGGCAGAGGTAGGAGGATCACCGAGAGTTCGAGGCCACCCTGAGATTACATAGTGAATTCCAGGTCAGCCTGGGCTAGAGTGAGACCCAACCTCAAAAAAAAAAAAAAAAAAAAAAAAAAAAAAAAGAAAAGAAAAAAACAGTGTGGTTATGCACCAAAAGTCAGACCCAAGAGTGAATTTTGCAGGATAATTCATTTTGAGGTGGGGCACAGTTGAAAGGGAGAGCTGGGACACATCCCTGAGGAAGGGGTATGTCCTTGATAATGGAATCCACTGAAAATGCATTAAACTCCACTGCCAAAATCCAGAATTTTGGCTGAACTCAGAAGCCAGCAGTGAAAAATAAAACTGTATTCAAGGGGCTGGAGAGACGGCTCAGTGGTTAAGGTGCTTGCCTGGGAAGCCTAATGACCCAGGTGTGATTCTCCAGGCCCCATGTAAGCCAGACGCACATGGTGGTGCATGAGTCTGGAGTTCATTTGCAGTGGCTGGAAGCTCTGGCACACTCTCTCTCTTCCTCTCTCTCTCTCTCTCCTCTGCCTCTAATAAATAAAAAGATCAAAACAAAATTAAAAAAAAAAACTGTATTCAAATCTAGGGTGAGAGCTTCATGTGAGCCAAGATAAGACTGTAGAGAGCTGTGGGATTGTCCAAGTCATAGGTGCCAAAGAAATTATTTTCAGAGACCCTGCCCTGGGAGTGCCAAGGGTGTGTGTGTGTGTGTGTGTGTGTGTGTGTGTGTTCACACTCCTGCAGATGGCTTCAGGATTAGCCCTGAGAGATTAAGGACTCCTTTATCTTGTTCCTTTCGCGCCTGCCAATGCTTCAATTGCATTGAGTATTTTAAACTGCAAAGCAATGTAGAAGCAGCCTAATTATCCCAGTGCTGGAAACGGGAGGGAGAGACGGCCATTCTTGCTCTGGTGCTCCTGATCGCCAGGCCAGCCGCTTGGTGGACCCTTGAGGGAGATTTCCATTCCAGGTGTGCTAAGAAGGAAGTAATCTGGTTTTTCTTGTTGTTTTGTTTTGAATAGGAGAAAATGGTCAGAGCTTGGGTTAAGATGGTAAATGAAATAAAAGAATGACACACCACACTGAAGAGACCAAACTGACGCCATGACAGGCTTCAGTAAGGTGCTGCCCTGACTAGGCCAAAGTTTCAGTTTCCCGGAGGAGGGGTGAGCTCTGGGGGCTGAGTCAGTTCCTATAGACATGTCCAAACATGCACAGACATGTCCCTGTCGCCCCAACCAATCAAAGATGTACAAACATAACTGCTGCTTGCTTAGCCAATCACATTAGGAGATTACCTTACCTGCCGGGAATTCCCCTAGACCTGGCCGCCAAAACCTTAAGACCAATGAAAAAAACACAAGTACAGTTACTGTTCAAATTAGCCAATCATGTTAAAAGACTAAAAGCCCACCAAAATTCCTTTAGCTGTGCTTAAAAGGAGCCTGCGAGCTCTTCCGGGGGTCGCCATTTTGTATGAGAGGTTGACCCCAGCATGCTGGCTGATTCTGCAGAATAAACGCTCTATGCTTTTTACATACTATTTCATTCTGGGGTCTTTCTTCAGCGATTTTTGGACCCTTATACACACGGCATCGTAACTCTTGGCACTTCCTTTGAGGAGGGGCTCCTATTCCCTTAGATTCTTCTAGAAAGAGTCAGGAGCAGACACTCTCACCAGAATAGGAAGGATCAGGTGGTGGAGGAGGATTTTCCACTTCTAAGACTTCTTATTTTTCGAGGTAGGGTCTCACTCTAGCCCAGGCTGACCTGGACTTCATTACGTAGTTTCAGGCTGGCCTCGAACTCATGGCGATCCTCCTACCTCTGCCTCCCGAGTGCTGGGATTAAAGGCATGCACTGCCACACCTGGCATGAATTCTTTTTTCTTAAGACAAGTGTCTAAGTCAGGTGCAATTATTCTTGGCAGCAGTATGTGCTGAATTTAAGTAGTCAGTGCTTAGTCAATGCAGGAATAGAAAACATGTCTCTGGTTAGGCTCTGCTGACCCTTATAAGATAGCCTCTTATTCTTGCCATATTTTAAATCCAAATATCTTCACTCTGTCTCTTAAATAGTATTAATATGATTACTTTCTTTTTTCTTAAGGAGAAAAAAAAAAAAAGAAAACAATGTATTTTGGGGACTACATTGTTTAAGCTTAACATCGACTTGACATTTCCTTGTCTTCCAAAGCTATGTCATTTCAGGAAGAATTTAAAATCTCATTTCTCATATACATATCTTCCGTGTTGGATTCAATTTCCTTCCTTAGCAAGAAGGCAAGAAAAGCAAGGCTGTCTGTCTTCAGAACCCTCCCTCTCTCTACAACTACATCAGGCAGGCTGTCCACAGCCTTGTAAATCCCCCAGCCCCCAGGCTCATATGACTACCCTGATTGTTTTCCAGAGGAATATGGCAGAGTTCTCTCTGCCTTTGTAATTCTGAGCTCTGAGGAAACTCATTGCAAAGGCTGTGGAAATCCCTGGTGCCCTGCTTGCACTGGGTGCTGTCAAACATGACAGGTGAAAATGAGAACTCTGCAACCCCATCTGCAGACTCCCATTGGGCAGCCTGTGGTGTCTATGCAGATTGAGAACATACCTGAGGAGCTGGCGTGTCCCCTAATTTGTCATCAGAGCAGGCAGCTACTGAGAGTGGAATCTGCAAACACAAGGTGCTCGGATGCAGGAGCATGGCTGGACCACCAGAGGACCACCCGAGGCCCACCCGAGGCAGAGGGTGGAGCCCTTCTGAGCATGAGCACCTCTCCCTGCAGAACACGTGTGGGAGAGAACCCTCTCCAGCTGGCCCACCTGAGGATAGAGCCAGGTAGAGAGCCAAGGAAATGGAAATCCTCTGAAAAGGTAAAACGTGAGGTCTTAAAGTGGGCAAATGCTGAATTAAATTATAGAGGATTTTTTTTTGCTCTGTATAGATGACAGAAATTCCATATGATCCACATACTTGTCACCTGTCACCTGCTAGCATTGATACCTCACATCTCCCTTTGTTTCCTGCACCTTTTCTCTCGTCTATTGCAGCCTCACGTCCACTCTTCTATCAGCAATTCTTCCTTCCAAGGTGGGTGGATTTTGCTGGTTTCTGGGGATTTCCAGAGGAAGACGCCATGCGATTGAGCGGTTAAGGGTGCCCAGGAAAGGCTTTTTTAGTTCCCACATCTGTTGCTGGAGATAAACACAAGAGGGTACTTTCCCAAGATCTGGGTGCCAGGGGAGTGTCCAGCTGTCCAGAGGAAAAACTCGAGCATACCAAACGGGACAGGAGAAAATGGTGTCGGCACACATGTCATTTGTGTCAGGCACGAGAGGGATGCACAGAGAAAATGGTGCCCTTTGATGACACTGAGAAGGATGGCAGAGCAATGTCGACATGGCATCAGAAAGGCGGGGGCTTGTCACTGTGTTTCCTTATTCGGATGCTACAAAAGATGGGACATAGACCTGTTGAGCTGCCCTCTGCAATGGGAGGTTGAGAGCCCAGCAGACAGAGGGCCGATGTTCACCCCTCTGCCCTGGCTGGGAAGCCCCTCATGTCACAGTGCCTGGAACACAGCGAGGTGAATCTTGACCTATGGTTTCCTGCGCTCGGCTGCTAGGGACAGTGTCCTCCCCACTCCTGGGGTTCCTACTGGTTCCCACTGTCTTTGTCATCTTCGTGTGCCCGGTGTTGCCTGCCATCCTGATGAAGAAGGGTGACTTGTCCCGGGCCTGTCTGGCCCTGTGAAACCAGTCCTGAGATTAGATGGAGCAGGTTAACACTTCAAGTATGTGTGTGTGTGTGTGTGTGTGTGTAAGCACAAATGGATTCTTTCCCCAAATGTCTCGCCAATGTGCAGCACTTTGTTATTGAGTATTCTATTTTGATTTTTACTTATTCTTTGTTTTTTTGTTGTTGTTGTTGTTTGTTTTTTTTTTTTTTTTTTTGAGGTGCAGTTTCACTATAAACCCAGCCTGATCTGGAATTCACTCTGTAGTCTCAGGGCAGCCTCGAACTCATGGTGATCCTCCTACCTCTGCCTCCCAAGTGCTGGGATTAAAGGTGTGTGCCACCACGCCTGGCCTTCTTTTTGTTGTTGTTGTGTTTGTTTGTTTGTTTGCTTGTTTGTTTGTTTTGAGGCAAGGTCTTTCTGTGTAGCCCTGGCTGGTCTAGAACTCCTGATCCTGCTGCCTCAGTCTTCCAAGTGATGGGGTTATGATGAAGCCACTCCACCTAGATACTCCTGCTGTCTCTGGCAGTTTGTTAGAACATCAGAATCTTTTGAGAACAACCAGACAGTCCTAACGTGCTGTTGACTGTTCAGAATATGTGCATCTTTCCTGGAAGTTCATTTTGAGATGAATAGGGCACAGTAGATGGGGAAACAACCACTTCATGTTTTAGAGCAAAGCTGGCTTTCATGTGTTAATCATCCGTTGCCTGGTGGATGACACCGTGACATGTTCTCAAGTCCACTTCCTTTTGATTTAAACTTTTCATTGGCAGCCTCCATACATATAGATAATGTACTATGATCATAATCCCTTCCTACCTCTCTTCCTTTAACCCCTTCCTTATGTCCCCCCTATTGACTCCTTCCTCATTCCAACTAATCGATATCTTATTTTTAATGTTATCATTCCCCACCCCCCTATTATTCAGGCCTTGTATTGGTAACATGAGCCACCATGACGTCAAGAATGCCATGGCTACTTTGTATCTGGATGACAGCATTGTAAGCACTCCTCCCCTTCCTTTGGCTTTTAAATTCTTTCTGTCACCTCTTCGGCAGTGGTCCCTCAGCCTTGGAGGATGTGATAGAGATGTCTTGGTTAGTTATTCTTGAAAACGCCACTCTATTCTTTTTTTTTTTTTTTCTTCTCAGCACTTTGATGGACTTGGTATTTCCCCAGGGGTCGGGGGCATCTGAAAAGAGAAGCTTCTCTAACCCAAAGTGAGAATAGAATTAATACCTGGGCATAAACATAAGTATCTAGAGGGTAGTTTGATGGACACCATATATCCGTTTTCTCATTGCCCATTTCTAAAGCTAAGTTATGCCCATGAGGAAACTGATGGCTGCTTATCCCAGAGCTGGGCACATTCCATGCCCCATGCTCGTGGGAGTAAAATCTGAAGCCAGAGGCGCAGAACTCAGCCCATAGCAGCTCTTTCCTAGAGTTGGGATGTGGAGAATTTTAATTTAAAATGTGCATGATCTGTAGTTGCTTTATGAAAAAAAAATCCTTAGAAAAATTTTTTTTTGCAATCCCTATGGCAAGCCTAGTCCAATGAAAGTGGGAGCCTCTAAAACTCCCCGGATTATAAGTAATGGGACCTGCCCTTCCCTATCTGTGCAGTTTTATGAGTAGAACATCATTTTAATTCGCTATTACCCTTGTCTTTGCTCCTGAATTCTAATACCCAATAGCACGATAAGGAGCCAGGGAAGTAATTTTCACATATTAGCAAAGTTATTCAAGGGAACTGCATTCTCTGCGGCTGCAGTTGGTACATCTTTTCCAGGAAGCTAGCCTGTGGCGGGCAGCCTGCTTGGCAGCTTGCACTGTGGCCCTTGGGTGATGGGGAATGGGCAACACTCCAGACAGGCTGATGAGGGCTGCCTGTTTTGAAGCAGAGTGTCTGTGTGTGTGTGCGTGCGTGTGTGTGTGTGTGTGTATGCATCCACTCTGGGAAGAGGATGGTACCAATGAGAGTCTTTTGGGGAAAGTATTGTAGTTAGCTCCACATGTCAGGGATGAATTTCCAAACCAAACACAGTTTATGGAAGGATAAGGGTTTACAGATCCAGGGGAAGTTCCATGATGGCGGAAGACGCTTGAGCCCCTTTCTCAGATCCAAGCAGAGAGAAACCACCACCAGACAGAACCTCAAGCAAGCACAGAGCCAGCTGGCAGCGAAACAGCAGAGACCCAGGCAGAACTCAGACTGTTTTACACATCTTTGGTCTGGAGTTCAGATTGGCCCCCAGTAACACTTTACACTGGATCCAGAATCCATTCCCGGTGAAACCTCCTCCCGCCAGGCAGCTGGAAACAAGGTGCAGGTTTTAATAAAACACTTGAGTCTATTTGGTGGGGGAGGCGTACATTCAATGTACCACAGCTAGTAAAAACGGTTAGGAAACTTCTGGAATGAAGATATGGAGCCTTGCTGGTCATTTTCATGTGTCCATTTCATCAGCAGACCCCAAACTACCAGGGGATGATGAGCCCCAAGGCTTATAGTTGCCTTCTTGTTGCTGGTACAAGACTCCTGACCCAAAGCAAGGGATGCGAGGAAAGGGTTTATTTTGATTGACAGTCTCAGGGCAGAGGGAGGGGGCTTCAGGATGGCAGGGAAAGCATGGCATGAACAGAGGCTGGACATCACCTCTGCCACAGAAGATGGACAACAGCTGGAGCAGGGTGACCTGAGCTCTAGCAAGGGGGAGCTCCTAGAACACCCCAAAGCCACTTCCAACAACACACCTCTTCCAACAAGGCTCCGCATCCATGCAGCCATCAGCTGGGGCCCGAGCATTCAGAACACACGAGTTTATGGAGGAGTTCTGGCTCAAACCACCACACCAACTTCCAAGGCATTACGTTCATTTTATGTGCAATGTCATGGAATCTGCTAACTTTCCACCAATAGCATCTGTTGCAGTCAGGTTTGCATTGCTGGTAGAAATCACCCAACCAAGAGCAGCTTGTGGAGAAAAATGAGGTTTATTTTGTTTTACAGACTTGAGGGGAAGCTCCATCATGACAAGGGAAAATGATGGCATGAACAGAGGGTGGACATCACCCCCTGGCCAACATGAGATGGACAATAGCAACAGGAGAGAGTGCCAAACACTGGCAAGGGGACACTGGCTATAATGCCCATAAGCCTGTTCCCAAAAATACACTGCCTCCAGGAGGTGTTAATTCCCAAATCCCCATTAGCTGGGAGTGTAGCATTCAGAACCCCTGAGTCTATGGGGGACACCGGCATCAACCCCCCACCGCATCTTAGCTAGGATATGATTATGCAGACAAGGACACATTTCCTACTTCTCTTGGAATGAGGTATGAGCATATGCCAGACTCTCCACTAAAGCAGAAGTGACAGAAGCCATTTCCAGACCTGCCCATCATCCCGGTTCTGGTAGTCGTCCATCACAACCCCATCATTACCCATACGTCCTGATGACTGGAAGCTGGGCCATGTGCTCAAGACTCTGGAGCCACCATCTATTTGTACCCTAAAAAGAATACCTCTGACAGAGCTTGCCCTAGATTACCAGATGAGAGAGGCAAGGCAAACAACTGTGACTGACGGGGTAGATGGCTCAGGGATAAAATCGTTCTTGTGCAATCGTGAGTACCTACCCAGCTCTGGGTCCCTGGAACCCACCTAAAAGCCAGATGCTGTGATAGGTGTTTGTAACCAAGCATGCCTGTGGCAAGAAGGGAGGTAGAGACAGAATTTCCATGAAAGCTCAGGGGTCAACTAGCCCAGTGGATGTAGCAGTGAACAGTGAAACTGCCCTCAAACGAAGGGGAAGGAGATGGCTGACACGAAGTTGTCTTCTGACCTCCACATGCGTGCGGTGGCACTGCCTGAACTCACGCACATACACACACACACACACACACACACAAACACCAAAACAAAACCTTAGTATTGAGCCATTGCGTGTTGGATCCTCCTGCTATGACAGTCTACATCCAGTGAGGCACATACACCATAACTGAGCAAAGCAGGCGGTGTCACCATTCCGTGGGTTAGAGACTCACTGCTTGCTCTGAGAGTTTAAGAGACTTATTTATCTACTCAGTGGCCGAATTTGAATGTTGAGTCATGCTTTGAGCTGAAGTCCATTTAGTTCCCAGAAGCCTAGGCCTGAAGAGGAAGACATGGACATAGGAATCCTGGTTTGGCTCCTGCGTCTGATGAGTGAAGCCCACATTTCTGCCACCTATCTTCACAGCTCCAGCTGATGTACCATGGAATGCGATTTGCATGTCACAAGGTCCCCGAGCTGGAAGAGGCCCTCATAATCACTCAGGTCAGTGGTCTTTACATTCTAGCTGGCAGCAGTAATGTGTTTCCTTCTTTCCTTCCTTCCTTCCTTCCTTCCTTCCTTCCTTCCTTCCTTCCTTCCTTCCTCCCTTCCTCCCTCCCTCCTTCCTCCTTCTTCTTCCTTCTTTCCTTCTTTCCTCCCTTCCTTCCTTCCTTCCTTCCTTCCTTCCTTCCTTCCTTCCTTCCTTCCTCCCTCCCTCCCTCCCTTTCTCCCTCTTTCTTTCTTTTTTTTCTTTCTTTCCTTCTTTCTTTCTAGAGACAGCGAGAGAGACAGGGAGACAGAGGAGAGATAGAGAATTGGCACACAAGGCCTCAGCACTGCAATCGAATTCCAAACGCTTGTGCCACCTAGTGGGCATGTGAGACCTTGCGCTTGCCACACCTTTGTGTGTCTGGCTTATGTGGGATCTGGAGAGCCAAACATGGGTCCCTAGGCTTCACAGGCAATCACCTTAACTGCTGAGCCATCTCTCCAGCCCAGTTATGTGTTTTCTAATGAAATCATACACAAAGAATTCATAGCAGTGCTTGTCTCCCTGAAGGGGGTGGAGTCTGGAGCCTGTCCTGTCCACCACTCACTTGCACAGCCCCCCTCCCCTGAGTCCCTCAGAGCAGTCAGAAAGTAGCTGATTTCATCTGGATCTTTATTTCACAGGTAAGGAAATAGTTGGATACCCATTGTCTTCCCCAGGGGCACAAAGATGGCAGAACACACACAGAAAACCAGGGTCCTCACTTTCAAATTCAGTAGCATTTTTTGTGATGCATTTGTTAGTAAGGTGTGTTTTTTTGCCTTTGTGTATGGTGTGCATGCATGTGTACATGTTTTTCATGTGTTTGTCTATGTCTGTGTGTGTTTAGAGGACAGAGGTCAATTTCAGGTATCTTCCTCTCTGACTCTCTCTCCACCAGTTTGGCTAATAAGCTATCCAGAAAGCCTTGAGGATTCTCCTGTATGTCTCCCCAGCACTGGCACTGCAAGTATGCACTGCCATGCCCCGCTTTACATCTGGGTTCTGGGTATCTGAACTCGGACCCTCCAAAATGCTTTTTACTGAGCCAATGAGTTGGGGGTTGGAGGGAAGTAGAATCAATAGGATGTAGACGATAGACAATAAATGAATAAATGGATGGACTGAGGACAGACAGGGAGACATTTCTTGTGAGGATTTGGCTCGTGTGATTGTGGAGGCTGAGTCCATCCGTCTGCCTTTTGCAAGCTGAAGACCCTGGGAAGCCACTGTTGTAGTTCCAGTCCAGACTCAAGGGCTGAGACAAATGCAGGAGAAGATGGCTGTCCCAGCTCAAGCAGAGGGCAAAGTTTCCTTTCCTGTGAAGTTTTGTTCTACTTAGACCCTCAGTGGATTGCATCATGCCCGGCTCCATCAGCAGAGGTGGTCCCATTTATTCACCATACTGATTCCAGTGCTAATCTCTTCTGGAAACATCCTCTCAGAAGTACCCTGAAATGATACTTTACCAGCTCTCGGGGCCTTCTGTAACCCAGTCAAGTCGGCACTTAAAATCAACCATCACAATCGTTACGTCTGAAAGCAGCAATCCCCAGATTCAAGATACCTAGAAGGGCAGAGTGGCACAAAGGTCAGTTTCTGGTTGTACTCATTTCCATGTCACACATGACTGCAAAGTTCACGGTTGAAAAAGCAAACATGCGTTCTCTCGTTGTGATTTACAAAGCATGTGTGCGTTGTCTCTGAGGTTTGCAGTCAGGGTGAACTCAGCTGGCCTCTCTCCTCGGAAGGCTGAAATCCAGGTGTTAGATGGTCTGGGCTGTTACTCGGTGGCGCCAGGGCAGAATCCACTTGCCAGCTCACTCAGGGTGCTAGAAGAATCCAGTTGCTCATGGTTGCAGGATTGAAGTCCTTGTCTGCTTGCTACCTCTGGCTGTAGGACCTTCTCAGCCTCTGCTCACTGCTGTCCTGCAGTCATTCCACGTGACGTCTGCATGCCAACAATAGGGACTTTCCTCTCATCAAATCTCTCTTACACCTCACACCCCTCTCCCTTCCATTTCATCCACCAGTAAAAAGAGAGCTTGCTGCATGGAAGTGCCCCCTGTGGTCGGGTTAGGCCTACCTGAACAATCTACCTGCCTCAAGCCAGCAGCTCGTGACCTTAATTACATTCTAGAAATCTGTATTGTAGCAGACAGCTTCAGGTTCGCTGAGATGAATGTCCATAGCAGGCACAGTTATGGAGGAAGGGATATTTATTGAAGCTTACAGATCCAGGGGAAGTTCCATAATGGCAGAAGAAACTGGCCTGCTTTTACAGGACCAAACACAGAGAGCAAAATCCACAAGCCAAAAGCCACACAGCACAGCACACCTCAGGAACTCCAGCTAGGCACACTTTGCATATCTTTAGATTGAAATCTCAAACTACCACCACATCTTAAGATCCGCCCAGTGACACTGCTTCCAGCCAGGTGGCTGCAGATGCAAACTATAAACTAATAAAACACTGAATATATTGGGGGGCCATCTATTCAAACTACCACATGCATTGACTTGTAATGGATCTGTATAATTGGAGTGACACATAGACCAAGGTCATAAAGACCAACTGAGAAGTCTGCCTACAGCCCTTGGAGAACACACTGCCTTCTCTTGGGGCCTCTGAGAAGAGTGGTAACATGGCTCTCTCCTGTGACCTCTGACACTTTTGCAAATCCCTTGTACCAGTGACAATTTACCTGACTGGATAAAACAGCTTGACCACACATTACATGTGTGTTTCTTTCACATAGTCTTGGGGGGGACAACGGTGTGAGAATCTGCAGGGTTGCAGGGCATGTCCGGCAATAGCAGCTTTGGCAGGGTGAGCAACTGCCCTAAACCTTCTTAGAGACTATTTCAGCTGACACAGGAAGACAGGATGACAGGAAGCGGGTTTGCTCCTGGGAGCTATTAGAAAAGCCAGATAGCTTGTTGGGGGTGAAAAGGCCTAAGTGAGGTCAGGGGAAGAGATGGAGTAAAGGAAAGGTGAAGGGAGGGTTAACCAAAATCTAAGAGGATATAAATAAGTCATATGGAAACTACTTTTCTGGACAATGGAACACTCAGAGACAATAGACTGTTACTAGAAAATTTTCAGTGCCAGGGATGGGATACCGTCCAGTGAGTTGTTGGCCAGGGAGGTCACTGATGCCCCCAAAACATTATAGGCCATTGCTGAGTCCCTTGGTTTTCCACCAGGAATAGATGGTAAGACCCTATTGCTGAAGACTCCACATACTTGGGCTGTAAGGTCACTGAGAAATCCTGCTCAAGCTGAGCTGAAAGCCTCCTCCATGTGGACCAGCTGACAGAAAGCTGGAAAAAGCTACGCTGCATGCAGTTAAATGGGAGAGAGAAAACACCAGTGAAGATACTCAACAGTGAACACTGCAAGCTCTAAATTTGGCCAGCCAGGCCAAATTAGCCAATGGGTGCAATAGTGGCATGTCTGTTATGGAGGAAAACAATGGCTCTCTAATTGGACTGGAGGCCCACTCCATGGGAGGGAATACATCCCTGATACTGAAACCCTACAACAGGGGTAGTCATGAGCCCTAGGGGTGTAACATTTGCTGGTATCACGCTAAATGTTTATACTATGCTTACCAAACTTCCCAGTAAACATTTCTCTTAGTGACCATACCCATATATTAATGCTACTCTCACTTTTGGTTAGAGAAGCTTCTCTTTTCAGATGGTGGTGACCTTGGGATGACTCAGAAGGGACCATGGTGCTGAGAAGAAGGGACAGAGGAGTGCTCAGCACTGAAACATCTCTATCACACCTTCCAAGGCTCAGGGTGCATTGTGGAAGAGGAGGCGGAAAGAATATAAGAGCCAAAGGAAGAGTAGGACTCCTTACAACATGCTCCTCCAGACACAAAATGGCCTGGATATCCATGACCTCGCAGTGCCTGACACTACCTACACAAGACCATCATAATAGGAGGAAAAGATGATGACATCAAAATGAAAAGAGAGACTGAGAGGGAGTGGGGATATGATGGAGAGTGGAGTTTCAAAAGGGAAAGTGGGGGGAGGGAGGGAAGTATCATGGGATATTGTCTGCAATTAAGGAAGTTGTCAATAAAAACAAAATAAAATAAAGAAAAGCCAGGAATCAGGCTGGGGAGATGGCTTAGCAGTTAAGAGCATTTCCTGTGCAAGCACGAAGGAAGCCTGAGAGGCCGCTCAGAGTTCCTTCCTAGAATGTGCATAACTATCTGGCCGTGGCCACGCACGACTGTAATCCCAGGCTCGTGGGGAGCAGAGACTGGGAACCACCAGGACTTGCAAAACACAAACAAACAAACAAAACTGGCAAGCTAGGGGATCAGTACCAGGCTCTGACTCAACTAAAAATGAGTGGAAGAGGAATTTGAGGGGGACACCCAACATTCGCCTCGGGCCACCGTAGGGGAGTGCACCCCACTGCAGGCGAGCCCAGTGGGAACCACACAGGACCGTACATATGCGTGCCTAAATCATACACACCGCGCACACCACCACCATATCACACCCATGCAAAAGTGAAAGGAAGAAAGGAGGAAGAAAGGAAGAAGGAAGGAAGAGGCAGGGTCTGTATTTCGCTAGTAGATGAACTGCTTTAGAGATGACTCTGGAGGTAAGAGGTGTGTGACCCAAGATGACTCGACTGCTTGGGGCTCTCAGTTCAGGGCTTTGATGCACCCTGTGGACCGCACCAGGCTTAGCTTGTTCCCTGTCCTGCCCCCTGGGTGATCTTCCATTCCTTCCCTATCCTGCAGGCTTTGGCAGTAGGATTGCTGCTGACATTATCCTGGTAGACTCTGCCAGGACATCTCAGGGAAGCTGCGTCCCACCAGCTGCAGAAGAAAATTGAGGTGACAAAGACAGATGGGAGCAGGAACGAAGAAGTAAATTAAGTGTCTTAGTTCCTAGTTCTGCTGTGGGAATAGTATTTTTGAATATTTGGTTGTTATTTACTTATTTGAGAGAGAGAAAGAGAGAATGGGTGCGCCAGGGCCTCCAGCTGCTGCAAATGAACTCCAGACACAGACACGTCCCTGTGCTTCGGGCTTATGTGGGTCCTGAGGAATCCAACCTGGGTCCTTTGGCTTTGCAGGCAAGCACTTTAACCACTAAGCCATCTCTCCAGCCCGGGAATGGGTTTTTCATGTGTATGGGGCCGGCTCAAGGAAGGATTCAAGGCTTGTGGGGGTATCTGGGAGCAGGACATGGAAAGGCAGGTGGTGGGCAGGAAACAACAGAGTTCGTGCTTGGAGGAACTTTTTTGTACATGGCATCAGGGTATTTTTTTTTCTAGAAGGGAGACTTAAAAACAAGAGAAGGCAGAGGAGGGGATGTGAAAAAGCAGAGCAAGCTGAACGGTTGTGAGTCAAGGTGGTTTCCATGGCTAAACCTGCCCTTCCTTCCTTCCTCTCTCCCTTCCTTCCTCACTCCCTTGTTCTCACCCTTCCTTCCTTCCTTCCTTCCTTCCTTCCTTCCTTCCTTCCTTCCTTCCTTCCTTCCCTCCCTCCCTCCCTCCTTTCCTTCCTTCCTTTCCTTCCTTCCCCCCTCCCTTCCTTCCTTCCTTTTTCTCACGCTCCCTTCCTTCCTTTTTTCTCTGTTCTTTCCTTTCTCTTTTCCTCCCTCCCTCCCTCTCTCCCTCTCTCCCTCCCTCCCTCCTTCCTTCCTTCCTCCCTCCCTCTCCTTCCTTCCTTCCTTCCTTCCTTCCTTCCTTCCTTCCTTTCTTCCTTCCTTCCTTCCTCCCTCCTTCCCTCCCTCTCTTCCTTCCTTCTTTCCTTCCTTCCTTCCTTCCTTCTTTCCTTCCTTCCTCCCTCCCTCCCTCCCTCGCTCCCTTTTTTCACACTCCTTTCCTTCCTTTTTTCTCTGTTCTTTCTTTTCTCTCTTCCTTCCTCCCTTGCTCCTTCTCACCCTTCCTTTTATCCTCCCTTCCTTCCTCTCTTCCTTCCTCCCTCCTTCCTCCTCACCTTCCTTTTCCTTTTCCTTCCTTCCTTCCTTCCTTCCTTCCTTCCTTCCTTCCTTCCTTTCTTCCTTCCTATTTCTTCCTTCCTTCCTTTCCTCTCCTTCTTGCCCCTTTCTCTTTGTTTCTGTCTTTCTTTAGAGACAGAATCGTATTCTGTAGCCTGGACTGGCCTATTATTGACTATGTAGCCCAGGGTGGCATTGAACTCTTGGGAGTCCTTCTGCCTCAGTGCTAGGATTATAGGTGTGTTCTACCACATCTAGAAAGACCAGTTTTTGTTTTTGTTTGTTTGTTGTTTTAATTTGGAGAAAAATCCACTCATCTACCTTTCTACTCACCACCTCAAGGGCTGTTTAGAATTCATTGCAACTTATTTTCTTCCAGTTCTCATTAGATGCTTCCTAGAGAGGGTGCTTGGTGATAACCAGTGATAACCACATTTGCTGGTCACAGATTTTGCTTCCCCCATAAGCTGCGCCTTTCTATGCACATCCCTCTATGCCAGAGGAGGAAGGCTGCCATGGGACTTTCCTCTGGGTCTGTTGAATTGTGAAAGATCATTGTTTGTTTGTTTGTTTGTTTGTTTGGAGATCCGGTTTCATGCAAATCAGATTGGCCATGAATTCCTAATCTTCCAGCTTCTACCTTCCAGGTGCTGGGGTTACAGGTGTTTATCATCATTCACAGCTCTCCATAGTTTCAAATGTACAACCTAAAGAAAAAGGTGGAAGCCAAAAGATGATGGGGAGGGGCTGGGGAGATGGCTTAGCAGTTAAGGCGTTTGCCTGCAAAGCCAAAGGATCCTGGTTTGACTCTCCAGGACCCATGTAAGCCAGATGCACAAGGGGGCACATTCATCTGGAGTTCGTTTGCAGTGGCTGGAGGCCCTGGCGTGCCCATTTCTCTCTCTCTCTCTTTGCCTCTTTCTCAAGTAAATAAAAATATATATATTTAAAAAGTCGGTGGGGAGATGACAAAGGACCAGGACTCAAAGTAGATGCTGGAGGAGGTGGCTACATTCACTATCTTTTGCTCAGGTCATATGAAGGTGATTTTTTTTTCAAAACTTTTAGGAAGAGAGAGAGAGAGAATTGGTGTCCCAGGGCCTCAACTATTGCAATCAAACTCCAGATGCTTGTGCCACCTAGTGGTCATGTGCGACCTTGCCCTTGCCTCACCTTTGTGCATCTGGCTAAAATGGAATCGGGAGAGTTGAACAAACATGGGTCCTTAGGCTTCGCATTAACCGCTAAGCCATCTCTCCAGCCCTGAAGATGCTTTTGAGTTGAGGCTCCTGGGTGGGGTTGGGTGAAGAAAGAACTTATATTTATGATCCTAAGAGGGTGTGTCAGAGCAGGAAGTCCTGAGTCAAATCTTTAGCCTTGCAGGGAGCCTCTTTTTCAACTCTAAGGCTTCTAGATTCCTGCCTAGAGCCCCAGGGCCCATCTCTCTCTGGAGTCCAGAATCTGGACACCAGGCTGGCCTCCCTGGGCTGGGGGTGGTCTCTGTTAGGGAGTGGAGAATCCCTGGGTGCTGTTGGGACCTCACTGCTGGCTTCAGCAGTCTCTCTCAGCAATCCCTTTCCCTTTGAAGAGATGCCTTTTACAATGGGCCTATTAGAGCCCTAATTGAATCATTAGCACACTAGCCATTAGCAGCTGCTAATGAGGGAATCCAGGGGACTACCCGCATCAATTATCAAGCTTGACTTCTGAATGTGGCTTTGCCAACAGTGGGCTCTTGCGAGTCTTTAGAAAGTGTGACACAGAGAGGGAGGAGAGCCAGTGCACATGGTGTGTGGTTGAGTCCTGCCTGTACCCAACCAGGATAAGCTCTTACAGCCGCTTCCTTACGGATGACTACAAAACACATCGGCACTCCACTTGCAGACTTCTCTCTCGGGTCTTCATGCCCTCCCTTCTTTGCTTGTTTTTTTTTTTCCCCCTCCTCCGTACTTCCTGCTTTCTATTCTGTGCCACCTCATCTGACATCTTTTAACACCTTCAACTGAAGTCATTACCAACTTCCTCTTTACCCACATCCTATCACTACTAAGCTCTTGGAATTCCAACTTGTAAACATTTCCCACCCAGTACCAGTCTCTTCCCCTCCCCCTTTCTCCTCCCCTTCCGTTCTCCCTCTTCTTCCCTCTTTCTCCCTTCCCATTCCCACTGCCCTTGCCCTCCCCTCCTTTTTCTCTGCTACGGTCCTAATAGCTCCTATCACCACCCAGGCAATGGCTTCAGATCAACCCTCCCCATCTCCATTGACTCCTTCTCCCTTGTCCAAATCAATTTCTCCATGTTTTTTTCTAAAAGGCAAATTTGATTGTCCCCCTAGACCCTCCATTATGGATTTCAGTGACTCTCAGGATGAAGCAAACGTTCCTAAGCCTAGTGTGCTCAAGGCTCTGGGTTCTTGGTCACCCCTCCATCTCTACCTCATATCCTACCATTCTCTCCCAGTGATCGACTCGTCCTTCCCCCAAAGTGTCAAACGGCTGGATGTGTCCCGTCTTTGTACATGTAGGTATGTCGGCCAGCTCTACCCTCTCCACCTTCAGTCCCTGTGACCCACACACACTTGTCCTTTAAACCATATGGAAATTCCCCCCTTCTGCCTGGGTGTCCTGGATGTGTCTTTCATATTGTACCTATTGGCATGTATAATTATTCATCTCCCCCATGGGACTGTGAGATAATTAAGTGCATCTGTTTCAACATTTAGTTTTGAAAACCCCAGGTCTTGCACAGAGTGCTTTTTTTGGGGGGGTGGGAGAGACAAAGAGAGAGGGAGAGGAAGACAGAAAGAGATGGGCGTGCCAGCAGCCTCTCAGCTGCTGTGAAAGAAATCCAGATGCATGCGCCCCCTTGTGGTCAAGTGCGGCATTGCGTCCTTGCATCACTGCATCTGGCTAAACGTGGGACCTGGAGATTGGAACCGCTCACTGGAGATTGGAACCAGCGTTCTTAGGCTTAGGAGGCAGGCGCCTTAACCTCTAAGCCATCTCTCCAGCCCGACACAGTGCTTTTTACACACTACACATTGGGCTAGCTTCCACTACTGTAGAGTGTGTTTATTAATGGATTAGAAAGTTGGTGCTGTTTTTCACAGTTCATTTCATGGATCTCTATTGACATGGTTTTTATTAGTCTATGTGGGACAATTTGTTGTTTGTAGTCTAATTCTTTGGAACTCAAAGAGAACTGTTTCAGTCATTAGACCCTCTGTCCCCATGGCTCAAGGCACAGCCCTGAATACATGAAAACTTACTGAACTGATTGAAAATTTGCAAGTGTTTATTGAGTTCCCTGCTCTGCTCAGACCCTTTAGGTAGGTGGTTGAAGTTGTACTTATTTTTGTTTGTTTGTATTTTTTTATTTAAAAAAAAAATTTTAGAGAGAGAGAGAGATAGACTCAGAGAGAGAGAGTTGGTGCACCAGGGCCTCGGCCACTAAAATCGAGCTCCAGACGCTTGTGCCACCTACTGGGCATGTGCAACCTTGCACTTGCCTCACCTTCGTGGGTTTGGCTAATGTGGGATCTGGAGAGTTGAACATGGGTCTTTAAGCTTCACAGACAAGGGCTTTAACTGCTAAGCTGTCACTTCAGCCCTGTATTTATTTTTGAGAGAGACACAGAGAGAGACGAGAGGAGAGGGAGACAGATAGAGAATGGGTGCGCCAGCAGCCTCTCAGCAGCTGTGAACGAAATCCAGATGCATGCGCCCCCTTGTGGTCAAGTGCGGCATTGCGCCCTTGCAACACTTTGCATCTGGCTAAACGTGGGACCTGGAGATTGGAACTGATGTTCTTAGGCTTGGCAGGCAGGCACCTTAACTGCTAAGCCATCTCTCCAGCCCAGCCCTGATTTTTTTGAGACAAGGTCTCATGTAGCAGGTTGCCCTTGAACTCATAATGTAGTTGAGGATGGTCATGAACTCCTCCTGCCTCTGCTCCTTAAGGCTGGTATTACAAGCATGTGCCATCATTCCCAGCTAGTTGTATTTGTCTTCAAGGACCTTCCATTCTGACACTGCCCAACTGTGTATACTTGTGGACAAATACAGCATGTCTGTGCTCAACATGTCAGGAGATCAATTGTAAAGCAGGCTCGTTGCTACCTCAAGAGGCTTCATTCAGTAATGATAGCAGATTCCATTCATTGCCTTCTCTGAGACTACACCTGTGCTAAAGGTTTTACCCTGTGCCTTTCCAGTTCACCTGTGTTCTGACCGCCACAGCCTAGGATGTGTGTACTGGCACACCTGTCCTACAGATGAGAACACCAAACCCTACATAAGAGCTGGAACTTCCACCAAAGGCTGTCATCCCATGGTGACACACTGTCCACGGCCCTATGCGGAAGTACAAAGCACTTACTGCATCCTTGAAGGAACCTTGTTCCACGTCTTCATTGCTCCATCTGTGAACACTTTGCAATCCTGCTGACTGTGCACATATCAAACCAGGTTAAATTGGCCCAAATAAGCTAAAATCGCTGAGATTAAACTATTGCTTGAGGTCAGGAGCATGGTTTTGTCCAGCACTCCTTGAGATTAAAGTTTTCCTCCACTGAATCACCGAGTTACAAAATGAGGAAATGCAAGGCATGTTCTGCTGTCTTACCACAACTTCCCTGGCACGTCGTAGGCATTTAGTAAATGCTCACAAAACTTACAGGAAGCGGGTATATTTCAGCAGAGTATTAGAGCCCTGTATGGAACTCTTTAAGTGTATTTCCAGCAGAGATGACTTTCCCGTAAATGAAGAAACTCATCATAGTGTGCACCTGACCTTCAAAATAGAAGACCATGTGCTGCCACCTCCATGAGCAGTTGGTGCCCCAGCCTACTGAATGGTGAGATTTTGATATGAATGGTCTTTGGGGCCCAGTGGGTACAACTCAGTCAGGCACTGGCTTTGCAGGTCCTGATAACAGCCCCCTTGTCCTTACTATTAACACTACTGTCCACTCTGCATGAATGTGGATGGACAGGCTATGAAATAATGAACTTTTCTCCAAAAATAGTTTATTTGTGCCACCCTGTGGATGAGATCATCCAAGTCTTATAAAGAACCACTGTTCATGTAATGACAGTTAAATTATGCTTATGTGTGTTTAAAAAATATTTTTACTTATTTGCAAGAAGAGGAGAGGGAAAGAGAGGATAGACAGAGAGAGAAAGAGAGAGAGGCTTGCTACTGCAAATGATCTCCAGATAGAAGAGCTACTTTGTACATTTGGTTTTATGTGGGCACCGAGGAACCAAACCCAGGGTGACAGGCTTTGCAAGTAAGCACCTTTAATCACTGAGCCATCTCCCTAGCCCTCATGTGCTTTTAAAATCACAAACATTGGGCTGGAGAGAGGGCTTAGTGGTTAAGGTGCCTGCCTGCTAAGTCTAAGAACCCTGGTTCCAATCTCCAGGCCCCACGTTTAGCCAGATGCAAAGTGACGCAAGGGTGTAATGCCGCACTTGCCCACAAGGGGGCGCACACATCTGGAGTTCGCTCACAGCTGCTGAGAGGCTGCTGGCACGCCCATTCTCTGTCTTCCTCTCCCTCTCTGTCTGTCTCTCTCTATGTCTCTCTCCAAAAATAAAATAAAATAAAATAAAATAAAATAAAATAAAATAAAATAAAATAAAATAAAATAAAATAAAATAAAATAAATAAAAATAAAATCACAAACATTTTGGTATGTGTGTGTCATGCACGCATGTGTATGGGTGTTCCTGTGTGGGAAGATGCGTCCATGTGTGAGGAGGTCAGAGGTTGATGCCCAGCATCTTCCTCAGTCGCTTCTCCACCTTATTTACTGAGGCAGGGTCTCCCCGGGCTTTGCCTATTTGGCTAGTCCAGCTAGCCAGCTTGCTCCAGAGACCCCTAGCTGTGCCTCCTAAGTGCTGGGATTGCAAGTGGATTGCCATGTGTGGTGACTGAAATGTAAAATGTCCCCCAGAGGTTTTATGGTTTTTAAAAATATTTTTTTATTTATTTATTTGAGAGAAAGAGGCAGACAGACACAGAGAGAGAGAGAATGGGCATGCCAGGGCCATCGGCCGCTGCAAACAAACTCCAGATGCATGCTCCACATTGTGCCTCTGGCTTACAAGGATCCTGGAGATTTGAACCTGGGTCCTTTCGATTTGCAGACAAGTGCCTTAACCACTACGCCATGTCTCCAGCCTGGCTTACGTGTTTTGAATATTTGGTCCTCAGCTGGTGGCAATTTGGAAAAGTTGTGGGGTCTTTGGGAGGTGGAGCCTTGCTGGAGGAGGTGTGTAACTGGGGGTGGAGCATGAGGTTTATTAGTCCCATGCTGCCAGCTGCTCACACGCTAGCCCACTCAGACTGCTTCCTCCCAGCTGATGTGACAAGATGTAATGCTCAGCTATCTGCTCTGCCGTGCTTTCCATGTCATGACGAAATTTCTCCTTGAGACGGTTAGGTGAAAGGAGCCCTTTCCTCCCTTAAGCTGCTTCTGGCCGGGTGTTTTGTCTCAGCGCTGAGAAGGTAGCTACAACACACCGCCCACCTGGTATTTACACGAGCACTGCAATCCCGACTCCAGACCGCACAATTGTGTGCTGAGTTCTTCTTCATCCACTGAGCCCTCGCCCAGCCTCCAGATGGTTTTTAAGGGGAAATTTTACTCAGATAATTGTAGCATTATACAATGTTTTATTAAACAAAAGAGATCCCTTTATCCTTTATTCAGTTTCTCCAAATTGTAACTCCATATCAAAATGCAAACACTGCAATTCATAAAATCCACACCTTTTGTTTAGATTTCTTTAGTTTTACTTCACCCCTCTCCCCCTCTGTATTCAGTTCTTTATTTGTGGACAACAGGAACAGAAGAGTGTGCCAAACACTGGCAAGGGGACACTGGCTATAACACCCATAAGCCCGCCCCCTACAATACACTGCCTCCAGGAGGCTTTAATTCCCAAATCTCCATCAGCTGGGAACCTAGCACCCAGAACACCTAAGTTTATGGGGGACACTGAATCAAACAGCCACACATGTTGAGGAATTGTCTGTTTCCCATAACTAAGCCATTAGGATTCTATAAGGGCAGAAAGCTTGCATGCACAGGAAAAAGACTACAGCTCCCAGCATGCAGTTGTCTCAAATCCGAACTGAGGCTTTTCTAGCAGCGTTGATTGGTGTTTCCAGGTGTGACATGTTCTGTGTTGAGAACCAAGGCTGCAATGAAGGCCTATCACACAACATGGGTGCACACCTTGGACTCGTCACCCATTTGCTTTTGAATTGATTTTTGCTTGGTGTGAAGTCATAAATCTTTCACTTGTATCCATATGTTTCCTTCCCACTGTGCTAGTTTGAACGTATGGCCAAGAGACAGAAGTGTTTCATTACAATTGAGTTTGCAGCTCCAGCCCCTAGCCGGCTGACTCCTGCTACAGGGGAATGTGTGACTGGTGGGGGGAGGGCTTGGATCTGAATTCCAGCCCAAAGGCGTGTGCTGGACAGTTCGAGCTCTGGCACCTTTGTGTTTATGGCTGTTGGGTGTTGCTTGCTATAGTTTTTCTCTCTGCTTGGATGTTTGGAACTAAGTAGCTACTTCCACCAGTGGACCGTTCCCTGGATTTGTAAGCTGAAATAAATCCCTTCTTCCCATAAACTGTGTCTGGTTAGATGCTTGTGTCCCAGTAACTCCGAGCTCTCTACAGCACCCACATTCAGTCATGCAACCTCGTACGGAGTTGTGACCCACAGTTTAAGAAAACTTGCCCCAGGACACATCTGCAGAGAAGAAAGGCAGGTAGGCAATTTATAAAGGGAACCAGGTGACATGTGAGGTCATGCTCGATCAGGGACATGGGAGTGGACTAGAAGCATCAAGAAGACATTTGTTGGGCTGTAGAGATGGCTGGCTGCGAAGCCCAAGGACCCACCTTTGATTCCCCAGTACCCATGTAAGCCAGATGCACAAGGGGGTGCATGTGTCTGGAGTTTGTTTGCAGTGGCTGGAAGCCCTGGCAGACCCATTCTCCTTGTCTGTCTCCTCTCTCTGTAGCTCTCTCTCTGCTTGCAAATAAAACAAACAAATACTTAAAATAAAAGAAGGTATTTGTTAAGCAGGGTGTGGTGGTACACACCTTTAATCCCAGCACTTGGGAGGCAGAGGTAGGAGGATCACCATGAGTTCAAGGCCACCCTGAGACTACATAGTGAATTCCAGGTCAGCCTGGGCTAGAATGAGACGCTATCTCAAAAACAAACAAACAAACAAACAAACAAACAAACAAAGAGATGTTTGTCAAAGGAATCAGAGGAAAGGAAACCATTCCATGTGAGGAAGCTGGAAACACTCAGAAGAGGGAAGGCTGTACCCCTCCACAAGGGGACTGAGTGTCAGGAACCTTCTATGGCTTCACAATGACGTCTGCCACAGGAAGAGCGCTGCCTGCTCCAGAAAGTAGACTGGGTCTTTGGGCCTCAGCCTCCCAAATATGCTGGGTTTAAAGGTGTGCACCACTGTGCCTGGGAGAGAGAGAAACAGAGAGAGAGAGAAAGAGAATGGGTACACCAGGGCCTCCAGCTGCTTCAAATGAACTCCAGATGCATGTGCCACTTTGTGTATCTGGCTTACGTGGGTCCTGGGGAATCAAACTCAGGTCATTAAGGTTTGCATGCAAGCTTTAACCACTGAGCCATCTCTTCAGCCCAGCTTTTTATGTGTGTGTGTGCGCGCACATATAAGCACACGTTTGTGTGGGTGAGGAGGCACATGTGTGCTTGTGCATATCCACATGTGTGAGCAAGTGTAGAAGACAGAGGTCCTCAACTGTCATTCCTCAGGAATGATGTGCACGTTTTTTGAAGCTGGGCATGGTGGCACACACCTTTAATACTAGCAGTAGGGAGGCAGAGGTAGGGGGATCACTGTGAGTTCGAGGCCAGCCTGAGACTACATCGTGAATTCCAGGTCAGCCTCCATTGTAGTAAGATCCTACCTTGAAAAACCAAAAAAATTAAATTTTTAAAAATTTATCTCTTTATTTATTTATTTATTGGAGAAACAGAGAGAGGAAGAAAGAAAGAAAGAAAG
Source organism: Orientallactaga sibirica (assembly GCA_036365145.1). Lineage (NCBI taxonomy): Eukaryota > Metazoa > Chordata > Mammalia > Rodentia > Dipodidae > Orientallactaga > Orientallactaga sibirica. Next base: position 1,854,501 of record JAEOAD010002086.1, on the reverse strand, counting down.
AAAGAAAGAAAGAAAGAAAGAAAGAAAGAAAGGAAGGAAGGAAGGAAGGAAAGAAAAAAAGAAAGAAAGAAAAAGGCAGATATGGAGAGAAAATAGGCATGCCAGGGCCTCCAGGCACTGGAACAAGTTCCAGATGCATTCACCACCTTGTGCACCTGGGTCCTTAGGCTTCGTAGCCAAGCGCACTAAGCACGCAGCCCCCATGCACCTTGATTTTTGGAGACAAGGTTTCTCATTGGCCTGGAGCTTGACAAGTAGGCTAGACTTGGTAGGTTCTGGGGACCAAAGTCGGGGCAGCAGCCGCAGTGTAATTCAATTCTTACAATCACACGGGCCGCCTGTTACAAATATTGATATCTTGGGGAAGGGAGATGGCTTAGTGAGTAAATGCTGGCTACACAAGTATGAACACCTGAGTTTGGATCCATAGTACCAGCATAAAATGCTGCATGTTGGGGCTGGAGAGATGGCTTAGTGGTTAAGGCATTTGTCAGCAAAGCCAAAGAACCTTGGTTTGATTCCCCAGGACCCATGTAAGCCAGATGCACAAAGTGGCATATGTGTCTAGAGTTCGTTTTCAGTGGCTGGAGGCCCTGGCCCACCCATTCTGTCTCTTTGCCTCTTTCTTCCCCCCTCTCTCAAATATAAATAAATAAAATTAAAAAATAAAATAAAATGCCGAGCGTCATCCCAGCACTGAGGACGCAGAGGCAGGAGGATCCCAGCACTGGTTGGTTAGCTAGCCTAGCTGAATTGATGAATCTAGGTTCAGCCAAGAGACCTTGTCTTAAAAATGATAGTGGAGAAAGACTGAAAAAGATCCTTCATATCGACTTCTGGCCTACACACACACACACACACACACACACACACACACACACACACACACACGTATGTGCACACCACATACACGTGTGGGCCTGCACACACTCAAACATGCATACACAGATGCACACATCACACAAACAGAAAATACTTATCTTTTGCCAGCACTTGGGAGGCCCCAGGTGGCAAGATTATAGATTCCAGACCAGTTCAGGAAAACATTAGCAAGAACCTGTCTCAGAAAAAAGGCCAAGTATGGGGCTGGAGAGCCGGCGTAGCGGTCAAGGCATTTACCTGTGAAGCCTAAGGACCCGCATTGGACTCTCCAGCTCCCACGGAAGTCAGATGCACAAAGGTGAGGCAAGCACAAGGTGGCGCAAGCGTCTGGAGTTTGATTGCAGTAGCTGAGGCTTTGGCACCCTAATTCTCTCTCTTTCTCTCTAAAATTTAAAAAAAAAAAAAAAAATCCAAAAAGGCCAAGGTAAGAAAGACAAATCTTATTTCCAGGCCCTATATAGCTATGACATCTAATTTGTTTGGCTTGATGGAACTCAGAAACAATGAGCCTCAGCCTTGACTGAGCACCGAGATTACCCGGGGATCCTTCAGTTCCTTACCCCTGAGTGTCTGCAGTGTGGCTTACGAGTGTGGGATTCAGATCCCCATGGGTGATTGTAATGCACACCTAGGGCTGAGAAGCCCTGTCTAAGAGTCTCTTGTTTTTATCACATCGCAACTCTTCTGTCCACGTAGGGTGGGTGACGGTGAGTGGGGAATGTGTCACAGAGGCAGACTCCCCTACCTGCAGGAGAACACGTTTTGATTTGCTGCTTTTTCTTTTTAGAAACAGCTGACAAACTCCTTGGTCTGCTGGCCGATTTCTCCCAAGTTGCTTCCCTGAAGCCGGGAGGCGACTGCATCCGCCCTCCGTGCCTTAAACTCTAGGAGTGACCCTCCCTCCCCTCGTCTTCAGCCCAATAATTTCGCTCACTCTGTCATTCTGAGAGGGACTCAGGAAGCTCTTTTAGGCCCTTAGGGTGACCCCTGAAAGAAAAGGGGCACTTGCTAGAAATCAAAGATGATCTGACTTCTTATCTCTTGCCTGGTTCTGTAGACCTGTTTTTCTACAACCTGGGCCCCTCCTGGGAGGGAGGTCTTTCCTAGGATTTAAATATTGTGGTTGGTCAAGTTCAGCTCCTGGAACTTGGCGCCAGACAGACCTCTTCCTGAGACAGCCCCTAGCCCTAACCAACCAGCTGTCCCTCTGGTTCACCTGAGCCGGAAGACAGCCCACCACGCTAAGGTCATAAGTACATTTGTGAGGGGAGGGAATGCGCTCTGAGCTGCCTGACCACTTGGAAACTTCCAGATTTTGGTAAGTTTCCCCCTGGCTCAGCCTAAGCCCAGCCAGGAGAGCCCCTAGCCCTTATTCTCCACATGGGCTCTTTACCCACTCCAGCTCCCCATGTGGCAGGAGCCTTTTGAACTTTCTTTTCTTTCTTTCTTTTTTCTCCATGGATTTCCCAGGCCCTCCAGGTAGGCTTTCAAGCCACGTGGGGACTCCCCTTCCTTGGCTCTGTACTTCCGTCAATCAATATAATAACTTCACAATTATCCTTCTCAGTCTAATTTTATTCAATTCTTTGATTAAAATTAGGAACAGGGACTGGAGAGATGGCTTAGCGGTTAAGGTGTTTGCCTGCAAAGCCAAAGGATCCCGGTTCGACTCTCCAGGACCCATGTAAGCCGGATGCACAAGAGGGCACATGCATCTGGTGTTCGTCTGCAATGGCTGGAGGCCCTGGTGTACCCATTCTTTCTCTCTCTCTCTTTTTCTCTCTGCCTCTTTCTCTCTCTCAAATAAATAAATAAATAAATAAATAAATAAATAAATAAAATATATTTTAAAAAAATTAGGAACAGACCTAGGGGTTGGGGTTCAAGGGCTTTCTTGAACCCCCTAGCACCCTGTTACAGGTCACAGCCATGTGCACATTTTCCTATGAGGGAGATGAAAGAAATGGTGCTGTCCTTACTCATTTCCTAACCTAGGGAGGCGTGAGCATTGCTGGGTGCTGGGTGCTGGGTGCTAGGGGAACATAACACCCACTACTAGGGACTCACATGCCCAATGTACGACCCAGGTCAGCAAGGAGATTACGAGGTCATTGACTCAGGCACTCAAGAAAGGACACGGGCTAGCACCAGCTCAAGACAGGAAGGGTGACAGGAACATCCAAGAGGTCATGACCAGTGGTTCATGCTGGACTTCCTGTGGGGTTTCACACGTCCATGGATCCACCTGTGGGGGTTTGATTCAGGTGTCCCCCATAAACTTAGGCATTCTGAATGCTAGGTTCCCAGCTAATGGAGATTTGGGGATTAACACCTCCTGGAGGCAGTGTGTTGTTGGGGGAGGGCTTATGGGTGTTATAGCCAGTTTCCCCTTGCCAGTGTTTGGCACACTCTCCTGTTGCTGTTGTCCACCTGATGTTGGCCAGGGGGTGATGTCCACCCTCTGCTCATGCCATCATTTTCCCCTGCCATCTTGGAGCTTCCATTCCGGACTGTAAGCCAAAATAAACCTTTTTTCCCCCCCATAAGCTGCTCTTGGGTGATTTCTGCCAGCCATGCGAACCTGACTGTAACACCACCCATTGCACCAAGTCACTAGGATGCCAACAGGAAGTCCTGGGACCCCGAAGGTAGTTCCCAGACATGTTATTACAAACATGTCATTCTTCGCATGTACTCAGTGATGCCTGGCAGAACTCAAGTCAGAAATCGAAGTTTGGCATGCCACGTGGAGTCCACGTTGGCTCCGCAGGCCAGGGCAGACCTGTAGGAACAGACTATAGGCCTAAAGCGAAGAGAAAGGACCAACCACAGCCTGCCGGCCAAGCGTCTGCTGCGGTGTGTAACTGACCCAAGTGCAGGCTGCAGCGTCATGTGGTGGGGACATGCATGGTCCCTTCACAAACACCTGTACTCCTCACAGCAGACTCTGCTAGCGACAGACCTGTATGCTCTGCCAAGTGCATACTGGACATGTTCCCAAACACCCAGAAAATGACACTGAGGTCACGTGACCAAACGTGGAGCCTTCTACTGAGGATAACTGCTGTTCCTTCTCCAGCAGGGTCATGGTAGGCTGATGATTCCAGAAAATGCATCATACTTAGGACTTGTGAGCCAAACAACAGGGACTCCTGTGATATAGCTGTGAACAAAGCAGAAATATAGGGGCTAGTTTGCAGTATACAGGCTTATCAGTAACTTGCTCAACATCTGGCCATCAAGTGGGCCCTTCTTTTTAAAAAAATTTTTTTAGACACAGAGAGAGAGAGAGAGAGAGAGAGAGAGAGAGAGAGAGAGAGAGAATTGGTGCACCAGGGCCTCAGCCACTGTAATTGAACTCCAGACACTTGCGCCACCTAGTGGGCATGTGTGACTTGCGCTTGCCTCACCTTTGTGTGTCTGGCTTATGTGGGATCTGGAGAGTTGAATGTGGGTCCTTAGGCTTCACAGACAAGTGCCTTAACCACTGAGACATCTCTATAACTCAAGTGGGTCCATCTTAATGACTGTGGAGAAAATTTATCTGTAGTTGTCTGACTAAGATGCTTCTTATTACTTATGGTTTATATGGAAACAGATTTTCAGAAGATAAGGTTTCAAGCTAGAGAGATGGCTTAGAGGTTAAGGCACTTGCCTACAAAGCCAAAGGACTCCTGTTCAATTCCCCATGACCCATGTAAACCAGATGCACAAGGAGGTGCATGTGTCTGGAGTTCGTTTGCAATGGCTTGAGGCCCTGGTGTGCCCATTCTCTCTCTCTCTCTCTGTATATGCTTCTTTCTCTCTCTGCAATGAATACATAAAAGTAAATATTTTTAAATGTTTTATTTTTATTTATTTATTTGACAGAGAAAGAAGGGGGGGAGAGAGAATGAGTGTGCCAGGGCCTCCAGCCACTGCAAATGAACTCCAGATGCGTGCACCCCCTTGTGCATCTTGCTAATGTGAGTCCTGGGGAATTGAACTGGGGTCCTTTGGCTTTGCAAGCAAATGCCTTAACCACTAAGCCATCCCTCCAGCCCAAATCAAATATTTTTTAAAAGGGGGGTGCTTGAGTCTCAAGCATGAGGGCCTGATTCACCCTTAGCTCAATTCTCTGGCACTCACATTTATACCTGGGTGTAGCCACATATGCCTGTAACCCTAGATGTGTGGGAGAGCTGAGAATCACTGGGGCTTGTAAAAAATAAGCAGTTCCAGATCCAAAAAGAGACTGTTGCAAGGAAATATGTGGATGAGCTATAGAATAAGACACTGGGTGTTCTTTCTGGCCTCCACAGGCATGTATATGGGGCATATACATTTACACACACACACACACACACACACACACACACACTCTCTACACATGCACATACCAAAAAAAAGATACCTTTTTTTTTTTTTGGAGAGAGACAGAGAGGAAGACAGATAGAGATGGGTGCGCCAGCAGTCTCTCAGCTGCTGTGAACGAAATCCAGATGCGCGCGCCCCCCTGTGGTCAAGTGCGGCATTGCTCCCTTGCGTCACTTTGCATCTGGCTAAACGTGGGACCTGGAGATTGGAACCGCTGGAGATTGGAACCAGTGTTCTGAGGGTTAGGAGGCAGGCGCCTTAACCGCTAAGCCATCTCTCCAGCCCAAAAGATACCTTTTTGAAAGGTTGGACTAAAGAGTGGAATTGGGCTAGGTGATATTTAACAAATGTTTCTAATAGCCTGACTTTAGGAAAAAGAGGACAGGGCTTAGGTGCGATCAGGGAAAATGCTTAGCAGTGAACCACAACGGAACGGTGCAATTGTGTTCTGACAAGGCCCGTCATGCTACCTGACTCTTGGGGTGTACTGAGAGAAGTAGGGAGTCTTCACTGGGCGGGGGGCGCCCTTCTATCCTGCTTCATCACCCATCAGCGTCCTTGCTATACTGGTCATTGGGAACTTCGCCTTTTCATTCCACACAGCCCGTGAAGAAGCTGAGCCGGGAAGGGATAGAGGGAGAGAAACTCAGCTTGATAGAAGTAACTTGAAACATGATTCACCTGAGGAAGAAAGAGGACGACGTGGAGGTGAGAGATTTCAGGAGTCAGAAGGCAGGCTCAGCTTTCATGGCTGAAATCTGCCTTGGGCTGCTCGGAGGTCCTCAGAGGTGGGCTGAGCATGGATGTGAGAGGACACCAGAGGTGCCGGTTAGGACTCTACGTGTAGATGGGCTCAGACTCAGCCAGCACACAGTGTGATATGGAACAGATATTGCCAGAAAGCTAGGAAAGAGGGGCTGGAGAGATGGCTTAGCTGTTAAGGCACTTTCCTATGAAGCCAAAGGACCTTGGTTCAATTCCCCAGTACCCACGTAAGCCAGATGCACAAGGTAGTGCACGCATCTGGAGTTTGTTTGCAGTGGCTGGAAGCCCTGGCATGCCCATTCTCTCTCTCTCTCTGTGCCTCTTTCCCTCTCTCAAATAAATAAATAAAAATAAAAAAATTAAAGCTATGCAAGATTTTTCTTGATAGGCCTGAAACATCTCCATTTGGACTTTGCTCCTTACCTTAAGACTTCTCCCCCCACCCTCTCTGACAGGGTCTTATGAAGCCCAAGCTGGCTTCAAAATCTCCTTGTAGCTGAAGTTGACCTTGAACCCCTGTTCCTCCTGCCTCCACCTTTTAAATGCTGAGATTATAGGCATGTACATCTGATTTATTAGGTGCCAGGACTATCTGCAAACATTCTATAACTGAGCCGGGCACGTCTTTAATCCCAGCACTCGAGATGCAGAGGTAGGAGGATCACGGAGAGTTCGAGGCCACCCTGTGACTGCATAGTGAGTTCCAGGTCAGCCTGGGCTAGAGTGAGACCCTACCTTGAAAAACCAAACCAAACAAACAAAAAACATTCTATAACTGAGCTACATTCCCAGCCTCTAGTTTAGGCTTTGATTGCTGTCCTATTCAAACATTCCTGAATGTGATACTAGTAAGTTGCCTATAAATGTGAATGAAGGGTGGATGTGAAAAGTTTCGAGGGCCGGAAAAAGAGAGGTGTGAATAAAGATGGACGCATCGGGGATCTATGTGTTTAAACCTCTCTTCCTTTTCTTTTTGTTTTTCCAGTAGTGTGGGTTGGACCTATGATTTCATACATAGTAAGCAAGCACTCTACCACAGAGTATATCCCCAGTTCTCTTGTTAGATTTCATTTTGAGATACCGTCTCAATGCGTAGACTACGCTGTCTTGAACTTGTGCTCCACCTGCCTCAGCCTCTTGAATAACTGGCATAATAGGTTTACATCACCAGCTGTGGCTGCCTTCATTTCTATTTGTTTTAGAGCTCATGAAGCCAAAATCAAATACTTTTTAAAGGGGGTGCTTGAGTCTCAAGCATGAGGGCCTGATTCACCCTTAGCTCAATTCTCTGGCACTCACATTTATACCTGGGTGTAGCCACATATGCCTGTAACCCTAGATGTGTGGGAGAGCTGAGAATCACTGGGGCTTGTAAAAAATAAGCAGTTCCAGATCCAAAAAGAGACTGTTGCAAGGAAATATGTGGATGAGCTATAGAATAAGACACTGGGTGTTCTTTCTGGCCTCCACAGGCATGTATATACATTTACACACACACACACACACACACACACACACACTCTCTACACATGCACATACCAAAAAAAAGATACCTTTTTTTTTTTCTGGAGAGAGACAGAGAGGAAGACAGATAGAGATGGGTGCGCCAGCAGCCTCTCAGCTACTGCGAACGAAATCCAGATGCGCGCCCCTGTGGTCAAGTGCAGCATTGCTCCCTGCGTCACTTTGCATCTGGCTAAACGTGGGACCTGGAGATTGGAACCGCTGGAGATTGGAACCAGTGTTCTGAGGGTTAGGAGGCAGGCGCCTTAACCCCTAAGCCATCTCTCCAGCCCAAAAGATACCTTTTTGAAAGGTTGGACTAAAGAGTGGAATTGGGCTAGGTGATATTTAACAAATGTTTCTAATAGCCTGACTTTAGGAAAAAGAGGACAGGGCTTAGGTGCGATCAGGGAAAATGCTTAGCAGTGAACCACAACGGAACGGTGCAATTGTGTTCTGACAAGGCCCGTCATGCTACCTGACTCTTGGGGTGTACTGAGAGAAGTAGGGAGTCTTCACTGGGGGCGGGGGCGCCCTTCTATCCTGCTTCATCACCCATCAGCGTCCTTGTTCTACTGGTCATTGGGAACTTCGCCTTTTCATTCCACACAGCCCGTGAAGAAGCTGAGCCGGGAAGGGATAGAGGGGGAGAAACTCAGCTTGATAGAAGTAACTTGAAACATGATTCACCTGAGGAAGAAAGAGGACGACGTGGAGGTGAGAGATTTCAGGAGTCAGAAGGCAGGCTCAGCTTTCATGGCTGAAATCTGCCTTGGGCTGCTCGGAGGTCCTCAGAGGTGGGCTGAGCATGGATGTGAGAGGACACCAGAGGTGCCGGTTAGGACTCTACGTGTAGATGGGCTCAGACTCAGCCAGCACCACAGTGTGATATGGAACAGATATTGCCAGAAAGCTAGGAAAGAGGGGCTGGAGAGATGGCTTAGCTGTTAAGGCACTTTCCTATGAAGCCAAAGGACCTTGGTTCAATTCCCCAGTACCCACGTAAGCCAGATGCACAAGGTAGTGCACGCATCTGGAGTTTGTTTGCAGTGGCTGGAAGCCCTGGCATGCCCATTCTCTCTCTCTCTCTGTGCCTCTTTCCCTCTCTCAAATAAATAAATAAAAATAAAAAAATTAAAGCTATGCAAGATTTTTCTTGATAGGCCTGAAACATCTCCATTTGGACTTTGCTCCTTACCTTAAGACTTCTCCCCCCACCCTCTCTGACAGGGTCTTATGAAGCCCAAGCTGGCTTCAAAATCTCCTTGTAGCTGAAGTTGACCTTGAACCCCTGTTCCTCCTGCCTCCACCTTTTAAATGCTGAGATTATAGGCATGTACATCTGATTTATTAGGTGCCAGGACTATCTGCAAACATTCTATAACTGAGCCGGGCACGTCTTTAATCCCAGCACTCGAGATGCAGAGGTAGGAGGATCACGGAGAGTTCGAGGCCACCCTGTGACTGCATAGTGAGTTCCAGGTCAGCCTGGGCTAGAGTGAGACCCTACCTTGAAAAACCAAACCAAACAAACAAAAAACATTCTATAACTGAGCTACATTCCCAGCCTCTAGTTTAGGCTTTGATTGCTGTCCTATTCAAACATTCCTGAATGTGATACTAGTAAGTTGCCTATAAATGTGAATGAAGGGTGGATGTGAAAAGTTTCGAGGGGCCGGGAAAGAGAGGGTGTGAATAAAGATGGACGCATCGGGGATCTATGTGTTTAAACCTCTCTTCCTTTTCTTTTTGTTTTTCCAGTAGTGTGGGTTGGACCTATGATTTCATACATAGTAAGCAAGCACTCTACCACAGAGTATATCCCCAGTTCTCTTGTTAGATTTCATTTTGAGATACCGTCTCAATGCGTAGACTACGCTGTCTTGAACTTGTGCTCCACCTGCCTCAGCCTCTTGAATAACTGGCATAATAGGTTTACATCACCAGCTGTGGCTGCCTTCATTTCTATTTGTTTTAGAGCTCATGAGAAAAGGGAAGATTCCACCTCTAACACGTTCAGATCACTTTTTAAAAATATTTTATTTATTTATTTATTTGAAAGAGAGAAAGAGGCAGAGAGAGAGAGAGAGAGAGAATGAGAGAGAGAGGGAGAGAATGGGCGCACCAGGGCCTCCAGCTACTGCAAACGCACTCCAGGTGCATGTGCCTCCTTGTGTATCTGGCTTATGTGGGTCCTGGAGAGTCGAACCGGGATCCTTTGGCTTTGCAGGCAAACGCATTAACTGATAAGCCATCTCTCCAGCCCCTGGATTGTTTTGTTTTGGGTTTTTTTTTTTTTTTTTTTTTGGTTCACTGAGCACAGGAAGAGGCCAAGGGTTGCGCCGGCCTGTCCCAGCTCAGGCTCTGGTTTGGTTTTAGTGTTTCTAGGCACAGGCTGGAGTTTCTGCTGCTGACTCAGGGCCTGGGCGCTGATGGAGTACTGGTTCTCTTGAATCCCACCCAGAGATCCCTCCATCCCACACCAGCAAGAGACAAGGAAGCAAGGCGCCTGGCCCCGTGCACTGCCCAGCCTGACCATCTGGGAGTCTGGCTGGCACCGTGCCCAGCTCATTTCCAAGAGCTGCTAGCTAGATATTTACTGGGAGGAAGCTTTGGCAATAGGAAGCAGCTCGACAGAAATGCTGCTCAGGCCGTTTCAGTGACTGCACTGTGGCAACACAGGTTTATTGCCCCGATGGAGTTTGGTTTATGACACTGCGTTCGAGAGCTTTCTCCACAGGCTGTGCCTAAGCAGAATGACTGCAGGAAAGGCAATGCAACGCCTCATCTCCAGAGGCAGGACGGAACGCTTATTGCATTTCCCTAACTCCGTGGCAAGAGAAATTTGATTTATTTTAGAGTTAATCCATCACCCTCTGGCACCCTTTCAAGACAGGCCTTAAGCATAATTGCAGGATCTGGAGAAAATGGGAACGTCAAGTTCAATTTATTCCATTAACATATTTTAAAACATTTAATTACGATAAAAACTGAAAAGCATTTAATATGAATAGGGCTGTGGTTTTATCTTCTCTGAGTGCTCATCCCACCAATCACTCTCTCTCTCTCTCTCTCTCTCTGCTGGCACTGGCCTATTATAGCTCCATTCCTAGGCTCTGATGGTTCCTAAGAGCCCTGGCCCCATTGTTGCTTTGGCTGGATATGGAAAGGGGACAGAGTGGGTTGTCCACTCACCACTATGTTTTGTATGGGCCCAAATCCATCCCTTCATTTCTAGGTGGTTATTGCATTATCTTCCCTTCTCTACTTTTTTTTTTTTTTTTTTTGTTTTGTTTTTTGGTTTTTCGAGGTAGGGTCTCACTCTAGTTCACGCTGACCTGGAATTCACTAGGTAGTCTCAGGGTGGCCTTGAACTCACAGCAATACTCCTACTTCTGCCTCCTGAGTGCTGGGATTAAAGGCATGAGCCACCATGCCCGGGTCTCTACTTTCTTTTTAAAGTTTTTTTTTTTTTTTAAATATATTTTTTTATTTATATTATTTTGATTTTACATTCATAGTGTTGGTTCCATTGTCCTCCTCCCTGTCCTCCCTCTTTCAAAGGAACCCTTGTCAATGGGGAATGTGGGTCAAGCATTGTGAGGTTAGTTAAGAGTTCTGGGGGGTTGGCCCCAGTCTCTGTGCATAATGTCCCAACTATGACTCTAACAATCTTTCTGCCCCCTCTTCCGCAAGTTTCCCTGAGCCACATTGGGGTCATTTTAGTTCTGCTTCAGTGATGCAGTTTTGGGAGCCTCTGTGTCTCTGGATATCTGGATTAGTTGGAGTTGGATGTTCTCTGTGTTTATCTCCTTCAGCCTTTTTCTGGTGTCATGATCGCCATGAACGCTGAACTCTTGCCCTTCCCCTGCGTTGTTCTATGGTTTCAGTTGGGGCCCTGGTGAGGTGTGGTTAGCTGATCCTCCCTTCAGGTTCGATGTCCACCTGAAAAAAGATAAGCAAATTCTCCATCGGAGAGAAAAGTTAGTTCTAGGTAGAAGGGATGACCATCTATGTTTTTGAGGGAAATTTATATGCGTTGGCTCTCTTCTAGCCCACATTTGGTGGTATCTTGATCTTGGAGACTGAGCTCATTTTTTGTACATGGTTTTGACTTATTTCCCAGTTCCAGCAATGAGTTCCATTCCACTGAGTGGATCTATTAGCAAAATCAACAGCAGTTGGTTACCCACCATGGCTGATTGCCACTACTGCACTTGTATGAGCATTACGTCAAGTTGTTTCCTGCTGGGTATCTTAGACTGCAAGTTGTTTGGACAGATGTCAGTCATTTTCCCCCAGTTGCTTGTATAGCGCCCTCTGGTTTTTAAGCTTTTAATTTTTTTTTTTGAGAGCGCACATGCGAGAGAGACGGAGAGAGAATTGGTGCACCAGGGCCTCAGCCACTGAAATCAAACTCCAGACACTTGTGCCCCCTAGTGGTCATGTGCGACCTTGTGCTTGCCTCACCTTTGTGCATCTGGCTTATGTGGGATCTGGAGAGTCAAACATGGGTTCTTTGGCTTTGCAGGCAAGGGCCTCAACTGCTAAGCCATCTCTCCAACCCTCCTCTCTCTACTTTCTGTATCACCTCATAGGCTGAGAGAAGGGGTGGAATAAGCTATGGGAGGTGGGAGATGGGAAAGAGGACAGAATGGATCCCCTCAGCAATACCCTAGTCCATGCTGAGTATCCTGTAGCCACCTCACATGTAAAGCGCCACAAAACAATATATATATATATATATATATATATATATATATATATATATGTTATAAAAAGTCACTGAGGCAGTTAAAACTATGGAAAACCTCAGCATTTTGTTAGATTCCTTTATACTTATTTTATGACAAGGTATTGATTTTACTTTGAGTTCCATGCAGGATTAAGGAAGGCAGACCGATGGCTCCTTAGAGACGTCCATCCCTTTAATTGCTAAAATCTCTGTGTAAGCTGCTGCTCAGTAAAGGGGAACTGAGTTGCAGGCAGAAGTGGGGGTTCAGATCAGTTGACTTCAACATAGTAAGAATGAACTGGATTCTGTAGGAGGGCCAATGCACTTGTAAATTCCCTCCTTCCCTCTCTCTTCTCCTTCCTCTCTTCCTTCTGGCTCCTTTCTGACTTTCTTAAATTAATTAAGTTATTTATTTATTTATTTATTTATTTATGGGTGGGAGGAAGGGAGGGAGGGAGAGAATGGGAATGCCAGGGCCTCTGGCCATTGCAAATGAACTCCAGATGTATGTACCACCTTGTGCATCTGGCTTACGTGGGTTCTGGGTACTGAAACCTGGGTCCTTAGGATTCCCCAGCAAGTGCCTTATTGGCTAAGCCATCTCTCCTTTCTTTCTTCCATCCTTCTTTTTTCTTTCTTTCTTTCTTTCTTTCTTTCTTTCTGTCTTTCTTCTTTCTTTCAGATGAGCTAATGCTAAATTTATAGCTCAGGCAGTACTTCAACTTGCATCCTCCTGCCTTTTGGAATAACTGGAATTACAGGCATGTGTGGCCAGACCTTGCCATAGAGACTCTTAAAAGTGGGATCAGTGAGGTGGGGTGGGGCTCAGGCTGGAAAGTTCTCACCTCACAAGCACGAGGACCTGAGTTTGATCTTCAGAACCTTGTAAAGATGCTGGATATGGTAGGGCACACTTGTGATCCAAGCGCCATGGAGTTGGAGACAGGAGACTCCTTGGGACATTCTGACCAGCCTGCATAGTCCAATTGGTCCAGGCCAGTGAGAAACCCTGACTTAAAAAGAAATGTAGGGGGCTGGAGAGATGGCTTAGCGGTTAAGCTGCCTGCCTCCAATCCTCCAGCTGGTTCCAATCTCCAGCTGTTCCAATCTCCAGCGGTTCCAATCTCCAGGTCCCACGTTTAGCCAGATGCAAAGTGACGCAAGGGCACAATGCCGCACTTGACCACAAGGGGGCGCATGCATCTGGATTTCGTTCACAGCAGCTGAGAGACTGCTGGCATGCCCATCTCTATCTGTCCCCCCTCTCACTCTCTGTCTGTCCCTCTCTGTGTCTCTCTCTAAAAAAAAAAAATAAATAAATAAATAAATAAATAAATAACAAGGAAAGTAGGGCTGAGAGATGGCTTAGCAGTTAAGGCATTTGCTTGTTTGCCTGTGAAGCCAAAGGACCAAGGTTCAATTCTCCAGGACCCACATAAGCCAGATGCACAAGCTAGCACATGTGTCTGGAGTTTGTTTATAGTGACTGAAGCTCAGGCATGACCATTCTCCCTCTTTCTCTCTCTCTCTCTCTCTCTCTCTCTCTCTCTCTCTCTCTCTCTCTATCTCTCTCTCTCTCTCTCTCTCTCTCTCACACACACACACACAGAGAAATACAATAAATAAAAGAGAGAGAGAAAAAGAGCAAATGGGATGGTGTCCCCTGGCCTCCACACTCACATGTTCCTGCACACATGTGCACTAGTACACACATGCATTAAAAAGGTAGAAGGGGGACAGAAGACAAGTTTGAGTGATGCAAAGACTCAGAGGTGTTGTTGTTGTCTTCAGAGGTGGAGGAAGGTAGTGGAAAGCTGGGTGTGGCAAGGATCTGGCGTGGAGAAGCAGAGTTCCTTTGAAGGAACAAGCCCGGCCCGCACGCTTGACCTTCGCCAGTGAGACATGCTGAGCTTCACATCTATTGAACCGCAGGATAATACATGTATATTGTTTTACCTCATTTGGTTGCTGGGGGTTGGAAAGGAATCCAATCTTGCCTGGAGCTGGAAGCCATATTACTGTCACCAGCAAAAGACATTTCATTCGGAGTATGTGCCAGGTGAATGGTCACTGCCTGTTAATAAACCTGGAGGAGAGGGCATGGCTGGTTCCCAGTGAGGGTCTGGAGAAGTGCTTCCGCATCCCAGCTGGAGCTGCTCACCTTCTGTAGCAGACAGCTTCATGTTCGCTGAGATGAACTTCCAGACCAGGCACAGTTATGGAGGAAGGCATATTATTTATTGAAGCTTACAGATCCAGAGGAAGTTCCATAATGGCAGAAAGAACCGGCCTGCCTTCACAGGGCCAAGCAGAGAGAGAAAAACCACCAGCTACACAGCACAGCACACTTCAGGAACTCCTATTAGGCACACTTTGCATATCTTTACAATGGAATCTCAAACCCACCATGACACCTTAAGATCCACCCAGTGACATTGCCTTCAGCAAGGTGGCTGCAGATGCAAACTATAAACTAATAAAACACTGAATATATCGGGGGCCATATATTCAAACTACCACACCTACCATTTCTTCCAACTTGGGTGAACTGCGCAAGTTATAAGGAATAGCTCTGAGCTCCCATCTCCTTGCATTGCAATGGATATAAAAATGGGATGTCAAGGTTGAAGTGAAGAAAGAATGAGTTAATGTTTGCAAAGCACATGTAAGAACATGAGGAAGACCATAATCTTTACTTATTATCTGTCACTGTTGTTAACTTCCTGGGCTTTCAGGGAGTGAAGCACAATTTGCAGAGGGGAAAATAACCAAGCACTTCCTGTACATAAACATTGTGATGCGCACCTGTTTTATGACAATAGGGTTAGCAGTAGTATAAGCTCCATTTAACTGAGGCTTAGAGAGGCTAACTAGGCTTAGAAGTTAAGGTACTTGCCTACAAAGCCAAAGGACCCAGGTTCAATTTCCTAGGACCCACGGAAGTCAGATGGACAAGGTGGTACATGCGTCTGGAGTTTGTTTGCAGTGGCTGGATGCCCTGGTGTGCCCATTCTCTCTCTCTCTCTGTACCTCTTTCTCAAATAAATAAAAATAAAAATAAATTAAAAAAAATAAAGGCTAAGTCATCCAATTTACACACAATAATGAAGAGTCAAAGTGGAGGTGCAAACGTGGATTTTTCTGCTTTTAACCTTTGCATTTATTTAATCTACCCAGCAGGGAGGAAGAGCGCATGCTGGAAGAAAGATAAGATGGGCCACACCCAGAGACCTTACTCAGCTCGAAGAAGCCAGATTGGTCTCTGCCCCAATTCCCTAATGGCAGCTAGGGTTACTTCTTCAGACTGGGGACTGAGGCAGTTTAGGGTGATTGGGCCCCAAAGTAAAAGCAGAAATGTCTTTGGGCCTGTCCTTGCAGTCTCCCCTTTGCTAGAGATCAGAGAAAAATCTGGCTATTCCTTATCTCTTGCCTAAAGGAGTGCCCTAGACCTGTTTTTTACTTTTATTTATTTTTATTATTTTTTAAAAAAATTTTAAAAATTATTTTTTATTTATTTTTGGAGAGAAACACAGAGAAAGACAGACAGAGAGTGAGAGGGAGACAGATAGAGATGGGCATGCCAACAGTCTCAGCAGCTGAGAATGAAATCCAGATGTGTCCGCCCCCTTGTGGTCAAGTGCGGCATTGCACCCTTGTGTCACTTTGCATCTGGCTAAACGTGGGACCTGGAGATTGGAACCGCTGGAGATTGGAACCAGTGTTCTTAGGCTTAGGAGGCAGGCGCCTTAACCACTAAGCCATCTCTCCAGCCCCTGTTTTTTATTTTTTCACAAACAACCTAAGCCCCTGGCTTGGAAGGAACATTCCTGAAAGGTTTAAATCTGATCCCGACACTGTGGTTGGTAAAACTCAGCCTCAAACTGGGCATCATGGCTAGTTAGCTCAGCCACCATCCAGAATCCATAAATGACCCCAATTTGGGTCACCGGGTGGGCTTTACCCCCTCTTGCCTCCCTCATGATGGGAGCTCCCTGTACTTCCTCCTCTTGCCTTCTCTTAATCCAATAAACTCTCTGTAACTCTTTTTTAAAAAGGGCGGATGGTTTCGTCAAAGAAGCTTGATAAAGATAGAATTACTAACAGAACACCAGGCTCAAAAGCGAACAGGGGCCTGTTGGTAATGGCCTTGAACAAGTGATGGGGTTTGGACTGTTAATCTTCATGGAAAAGAAATTCCTGGGAAATAAACAAAAAAAGTTACAGAATGTGAGTAAGGCAGATGTACTGTGGACAAGGGGATCCCAGATATAGACAAAATAGCTAAGTATATTTCTTCAAATATCGAGGGTACCCAGGGTCTATAAAATAATTCCACTCTCTTGTCTCCTGTGGTATGGTGTGAGACAGACCATGTAAAGGAAATACCAGCAGGTCCTGGTGTGACTGGTAGAGGAAAAGTGGAGAGGAGAAGAGAGGAGAGGAGAGGAGAGGAGAGGAGAGGAGAGGAGAGGAGAGGAGAGGAGAGGAGGAGAGGAGAGGAGAGATTAGGAGAGAGAGGAGAGGAGAGGAGAGGAGAGGAGAGGAGAGGAGAGGAGAGGAGAGGAGAAAATTACAGGTTTTATACCAAGTGACTTGGTACCTAACTTTTAGGCAGCATGGCTACAGAGGCCCCCACAGACTTGAAAGGCTACACTTTAGCCTGATTCTGATGGCCAGTTCCCTGGTCCTTGGTGACTTTATGTCTGCCTCAGCTTCTTCATGTATCAAATAGGCGTGAGTATGCCTGCCCTCCCACCTCACAGGATTGCCCAACTGGTTCCTGAGACCATAGGAGTGATGGTGCTTGTGATGCAGGATTTTGGGGGTTCAGGTGGGTCTCCCAGATTTATGAAGGCCAAGTCTGAGTTCTGTCTTACCTTTAACAAAGAATTGATTAAGGGCTGGAGAGGTGGCTTAGTACTCAAGGAGCTTGCCTGCAAAGCCTAAGGACTCATGTTTGACTCTCCAGGTCCCACAAAAGCCAGATGCACAAGGTGACACGAGCATGCAAGGTTGCACATGCACACAAGGTGGGGCACCTGTCTGGAGTTCAAGTGCAGTGGCTGGAGGCCCTGGTGTGCCAATTCTCTCTCTCATAAAAAAAGGCCAGTCTGTTGGGCTTGCCTCAAAAAAAAAAAATAAAAAGACAAAAAAATGTGCTAAATACTGACTCAAGAAGGATAAATAACGAATTATTAAGTTTGTTTAGGGAGAAGTCACAAATTGTGGGGTTTATTTAAGGAAGATTAGGAGAAAGAATGGAGTCAAACACATGGGAAGCAGGAAACATGCTCTCATGTGGATATTTTATAAGGTACATTTAAGAAAAAATAAGGTTTGGGGGAAAAAACTGGAGCACCACAAGCATGTGGAGGGGAGTTAAACTAAGGCTTTCAAGGAAAAGACTGGGGTAGGGCCACAAATACATGGAAAATAGAACTTACATATATATGTAGGGAGACTTAGAAGAAACACACATGTCGTCTGCCATGTGCTTTCCTTTGCAGGAAAGTTAAGAGGGCAAATGGTTAGGCTGAAGGAAAATAAAAGGGAAACTACCAACGCAGAAACCAAGAAATCCAGAGGAGAAATGGTAGTGAAGAAAGAAACTCATGGACACCCCAAGTTTAAAGAAACTACACAGGTAGTAGACTTAGCATTAGTGAGAGAACCCACATGGTAGATCTGGGGTGTAAGGGAAATATACACACGATAGATTAGGAGACCAGAGGAAACTCATGCATGTAATCAAAATGAGAAGTTATCCCAAACTATAAAGCAGAGGCGAGTAGAAGAGATTCCCCAGGCCAAGAAATAGTGTTATGCTCTCCCCCCAACCCAGCAGGGCTAGACTCACATGCATCCAAGCAGAGATGAGAGGGAATCCAGAGATAGCCCCGCAAAGAAGAAAAAGGCCCAGACTGGAAGAAGATGAGAGTGTTTATATGCAAGGGAAGACCCGATTGGTTTGTAGATTTGGAGAGTGGACCCCAGAGCCAGCCCACCTGGGCCAGCCCATCCAGGTAGCGCTCTAGACTGTGGGCAGCAGGGGGCGCTGTAGCTCAGTCTCAATCAGACACAAGTTCCATTTCTGCCAAGAGTTCTGTACTTGTGGCATGGGGGGGGGCGTGACATCTCCTGGTTCTCTCTGATACTCAATTTCTAATTGAAATTACCCAAAAGAAGCTAGCTTTTTCCTATCCTGCTTCACTTGAACAGATCAAACTCAATGGTTAATACCTGTTACCTGGTGAGATAACCAGACCCAGTGCACTAGCATGGAGCCTTATTTCTACTCTTTTTTTTAAGAGAGAGAGAGAGAGGGAAGAGAATTAGCACACCAGGGCCTCAGCCACTGAAATTGAACTCCAGACACTTGCACCACCTAGTGCGAATGTGTCACCTTACACTTGTATCACCTTTGTGCGTCTGGCTAACGTGGGATCTGGAGAGCTGAAGATGAGTCCTTAGGCTTCACAGGAAAGTGCCTTAACCACTGAGCCATCTCTCCAGCCTGGATTATTTGATGACAGGTTCAGGCTTGACCTCGAAGATACCAGAATTTCCACATTCAGTTGAGAATCTTCCTTCAGGAACAGTACCACCCCTACCTACCCTCCAGCTTGGATCCCAGGCTTCTGAGTGAGGCTGGATGCTGCCTGGTGCCTTCCAAGAAAAAAGAGCTATGAAAAAGCCTGACAGAGCCCTGGAGAGAATTCTTAAATGTGCATAAAAAGTCTGACAGAGCCCCGGAGAGAATTCTTAAATGTGCATGAAAAGTCTGTATTCTTGGGTTGGAGAGATGGCTTAGCGGTTAAGCCGCCTGCCTCCTAAGCCTAAGAACGCTTGTTCCAATCTCCAGGTCCCACGTTTAGCCAGATGCAAAGTGATGCAAGGGTGCAATGCCGCACTTGACCACAAGGGGGCGCACGCATCTGGATTTTGTTCACAGCATCTGAGAGGCTGCTGGCGCACCCATCTCTATCTGTCTTCCTCTCTCTCTCTCTGTCTCTCTCTCTGTCTCTCTCCAAAAAAAAAGAGTCTGTATTCTCATGCTGAAAACACAATTAAAACAACCCTGCCTCCCTTATCTGAGACATGAAAGGAAAATGAGCTGGAAGACAACAGAAAGAGGAGCTCTTATCTTTCATTTTGTAAATGAAAATAATATCACTTTTTTTTTTTTTTTTTTTGGCTGATAGGGAAGGGTCACCACCATTGTGTCCATAGCAAGAAGAGGCAGTATGTTGGCAGGTCCTGTCCATCACATGGCTATGACAGGGCTTAGGATGCTAGTAGAAAAGTCAGATGTAGCCCTAAAAGAGGACTCGAATGGGCTATCTGTAGCCATCACACAACAGCTCTGATGGTCCACCTTTATATATGATGGTTAATTTTTAAAAATATCTATCTATTTATTTATTTATTTATTTATTTATTTATTTATTTATTTATTTGCAAGCAGAGAGAGACAGATACATATAGACAAAAACAGAGAGAATGGGCATGCCAGGGTCTCCAGCCACTACAAATGAACTCCGGATGCACGCGCCACTTTGTGCATCTGGCTTCATGTCGGTACTGGGACCTGAAGTCAGGTTGTTAGATTTTGCAGGCAAGCGCCTTCATCGCTGAGCCATCTCTCCAGCCCATGGAGGTTAATTTTGACTGTCAACTTGACTGGACTTAGAATTACTGTGTGTGTGTGTGTGGGGGGGGAAATCTCTGGGCTTGTCTGCTATAGTGTTTTCAGAACAGTGTGTAACTGAAGAGGGAAAACCCATCTTGAATGTGGATAGCGCTCTGCCATGGGCTGGGGCCCCGGGGCCCAATCAACAGAGAAAGAGTTAAGCACCAGCACTCTCCTGTCTCTGCTTCTTGCTCGTGGATGTCATGTGACCTCACGCTTCTGCTCCCATGACTTCCCTTTCATGATGGACTCCTCCCTCACACTCCCTCCTCAAACTTGTACACTGCCCACTCTCCCCTGCTTGTACCACAGCCTTGCCACCTTACCCTGCCCATTTCTAAGCATTGGGAATCTAATCCCAGCCATGCACTCTGAGCATTGGAATATTCTCCCAATGCATTCTTCACACAGCTGAAGGTCAAGGTCAAGTCCAAAGGGAGAACAGCCAACAAAGCAGCAGAAACAAGAAAAACTGATTGCAGTCATCCATCTGGATCCATGGGCTCCACATCCATACTTTCCACCCAGCGTAGATTGAAAAAAAAATTGTTCTGAAAATTTATTTCTCTTGTCATTATCCCCTAAACAATACACTACAGCAATGATTTACGTAGCATTTGTGTTGCACTAGATTTTTACTGTTTTTATTTTGTATTGGAGATTGAACCTAGGGCTTTGTGCATGCTGGTTAAGTGCTTTACCAGTGAATTGTTTCCTCAATTCTTTTTACATATTTTTTTATTTGAGAGAGACAGAAAGAGAGGAAAAGGCAGAGAGAATGGGTGCGTCAGGGCCTCTCAGCTGCTGTGAATGAACTCCAGACACATGCGCCCCTTTGTGCATATTGCGACACTGCACGCTTTTGTCACTTGTGTGTCTGGCTAAACATGGGACCTGGAGATTTGAACAAGTGGTCTCAGGCTTCGTAGGCAGGTGCCTTAACCTCTAAACCATCTCCTCAGCCCTCTTTTTACTTTTTATTTTGATACAGTTCTCACTCAATTGTCCAGGCTGGCCTTGAACTAACACTGGAATCCTGACAAACCTTGAACTTGTGGTCCTCTTACTTCAGCCTTCTGACTTGCTGTGGTTACTGGCCTGCAGCACCAGGCATGGCTTCTCCTGGGTATGAAAAGTGATCTAGAAATGATTTTAACATATGCAAGAAGGGAGCATAGCTTATACACAAATATTACATGCCACTTTATAGGAGGGCCTTGAGCTCTGTGGTACAGATGGGTGCGGGGCCATTGCTGGAACAGTTTCCCCTCAGATACTAAGGCAGTTGAGAGGGGAGGAAAGCCACACCCACCACACCATGTTCCATGTCTCCATGTTCCTCCTCTGTGAGGCAAACTGGAAAGGCTCTCTGTAGCTTGCATCTCTCCTCCCTGCAGGTGCCATGGGCCACCCAGGCTCCCTTTTGTGGGGACATCATTTCAAGGCTCAGAGGAGTGCTGAGAGAGTTCTGAAGCACAGGTGGTGGCCATTTCCTCAATGCAGGGCTTGAGGAAAACAACCTCACCAAGGCGTTTTATAGTGCTTTAATTAAAACATTCAGTCACAGAGTTCATGACAGAAGCGACCAAAACTTATGAGACACGGGCATGGGAGAAACGAGATGCCATGGAAAAGATGTAAAAACATGCATTGAAAGGCTGAGGGAGACGCTCTCCTGGGGTTTGGAGGGACAGGAAACATGAGCACCTGTGAACAGATGGCACGGATGGTAGATGAATAAGCCTTGTACAGTCAGCCCGTGTCACTAAAATGAAACATCAGAGGCAACTGACTTTGTAAAGAGAAAGGGTTTAGTTAACGTATAGTTTTGGGGATGTCAAAGGTATGAAAACTACATCAGTGTGTTTGTGGTGAGGGGGGTCGATGGTAATATATCACGGCAGGAATATGTATCGGAGAGAATGGTCACATCTTGAATGAAGAATGGGAGGAGGAAGGGAGAGAAAGAAAGAGGGGAGAAAAGACAGAGAGAGAAAGAGAGGCTATTTCACAAACCCTTTGAAGGGTGTATTACTGTCTCATTGCTATGAACAAATGCCCAACCAGAAGCAATGCAACGAAGGAAAGGGTTTAGTTCAGCTTTCAGTTCTGGGGACACATTCCGTCATGACAGGGTAGATATGGCTGCAGAGTGGGAAGCCGGCTCGTCACATTGCAGTCAGGAAGCAGTGGGTGACACAAAGTGGGGCTGGGCTATAAAACCTCAAGTCCTCCCCAACCTCACCTGCTTCCCTCAGCCCCATCACCTGCTTCTCCAGCAAACTTCCACCTCTTCCATGTGTTAGGAACAGAACCAATAGAATGAATTGTATTAAAAGGAGATTTGGGCTGGAGAGATGGCTCAGTGGTTAAGGCACTTTCCAGCAAAGCCTAACGGCCTGAGTTTGATTCCCCAGTACCCATGTAAAGTCAGATGCACGAGGTGGCAAATATGTCTGGAGTTCATTTGTAGTGGCTAGAGGCCTTGGTGTGCCCATTCTCTCTCTCTCTCTCTCTTTATCTCTCTCAAATAAATAAATAAATAAATAATTTAAAAGGGCATTTATTGGCTTAGTTTAGGGCAGTCCAACAATAGTATTCTACAGGCAAGAGAGAGTCAAGAAACCGGATAGCTGCTCAGACCACGCGGCCAGATGCCTCCGCAGTCCCAATGCAGCACTGAAGGCCTGAAGGCTTCCCAAGGAGCCGCTGGTCTTCAGTCTGCGCTGGCCTTCAGCACATTCTGGAAGGATGAGGAAACTTGGTTCCAATACCTATGAAGGTTAGAGGAATGGGGAAGAAACAGGTGCGAGTCAAAGACTCCTCAGCAAGCAGCACCTACAGCCAGGTGGAGGGAAGAGTCTTTTCTCCCAGAGCTTCCTTACATAAACCCCCCTGGGTGGGGGCTGGGGGGGGAGTAGACCACTCTGGGGGAAGGGCCCACTCTGGAGGAAGGACTTCCTCCTTAAGTCAATACTTCCTGGAAGCAACCGCAGAGACCCAACCAAGAGGAAAGTCTGTGGATTCCTAATCAGATGAAGTTGAAAACAACACTTAAGCATCACATTTCACAACCTTCCCAAATAGTGCTATCCACTGGGGACCCAATGTTCAAACACAAGAACCCTATGGGGGACATTTTACATTCAAACCACAGCAAAGGAACGCCCCCAGTGACATAAGGACCATGGACGATGCTGTGCCTCCTAAAGGTTCTTTCATGTGCCCACAGTACTACCCTGGGGACTAAGCACTTAATGCATGCTCCTATTCCATATCGGAGCCATAAGGGACCCACACACCCTCACGCTAACTACGAGGTACCAGGGAGTCCAATGATTATCAAACTTTATGCTGTGATCCACCCACAGCCCTGGCCCTGTAGACAAAAGAGCACCTCTCAGGAGCAGAAATGGGAGCCTGTAAGGCAGAGTAAGAGGGGCTGAGGGTGAGAAGCAAAGGGGCAACTTGAGTGGGCAGAGTCCACTGGAAACCAGAGAATGGCTGGCAGGAAATGGGTCACAACTTTGAAGATCATGTCTCCTCGCATTTCGACTTTCTGCAGGATGCTACCAAGAATAATACTTCCTGCGGAGGAAGTATTATTTTAATGAACCTAGTACATCAAGACTTCCCCTGGAGGGGTGCTCAGCACCAGTCAGGGGACCTCTCAGAGCCTTCTTCTCATCTGATTCAGATGCCTTTCTGTTTCTCTGCCTCCTGCTGGTGTTTGTCTTCCTTTGCCTCTCAGCTTTTCTTTTCCTTTTCCCCTTCCTGCACCGCTGAAACAACCCTCTGAATGGTTTCCCCACCTGTGGTCCCATCACCTTCAGACCCACCTCCGCCTTTCTTCAGGACTGATGCTTAGTAACCACCTTCCACAGGCGATCCTCTCTGCTGCTCTGCTGTCTATGGACGTGTTCTTAGGGCTCCCTAACCCTGAGCCGACTCCCAGACCCTGCTTCTGGGACTCATAGTCAGTAGGTTAAGGCAGGGCCTCAGATTGCCATTACTGCTACATGCCTTGGTAGATGTTCTTAATCAGTTTGAGGGTGTACTGCCCAGCTCATGGCGCCCCCCCCCGCCCCCCAGAGACCACCAAGGAGTCCAGACACGTATGCAAAAGCAAAGAGCTTTATTTCATGCTTAAGCTCCGTCTCTTGACTTCACCAACACAGTGGATTCGTGCAAGAGCCTCGAGTTGCATTTGGGAGAAGCTTTTACTGGGTTCAAACAAAGAGAAGGGAAATTTCTAATATGATTGGTTGACATTTACCATGAATTTACATGTTACAAGCTGATTGGTTATACAGCAGCTGAGGAACATTAAGCAAACTTATCTATAGATACAAAGCCACAGGAATGTATAACACCTGCTTAGTTTTGTCTAATTGGCCTGTTATGGGGTTAGTATGGTCTTTCCAGTAACTGTTTGTTCTGACTTACATTCTGGGAACCTGACCTGAGTTTAACCTGAGGCCTGCAAGGCAGCTGAAGCCTATCATGGCGTTACTTTGGTTCTTGGGCCTTTCAAGGGCACTGTCTATCGTGGAGGGCTAAACTCTCTCAAATGGCATGAAAGGTCTGTGTGGGGTCCCTACCCACTTCTCTGTTCTGCATTCCAACAGCTGAGATGATTCTCTGAAATGCAGTAGTTGCAGCCCAGCCACACTGAGGTGGAATGAGGAGCCCATGACGAAGGCCTGTTTGGAACTCCAACAACTGGGCAACTTGAGCTCATGCACCAGTGCATCTCCCAACTCTGAACAAGGGAAGAAGGGGTTACCAGGGACACACCTGGCATGAAGAGTTTTTCTTCTTCTTTATTGCAAAATTGAGAAAATAATAGATGGCACGTAGCAGAGTTAAAGTAATTTCAAAACATATATATGGCTGGAAAGATGGCTTTGTGGTTAAGGCACTTACCTGTGAAGCCTAAGGACCCATGTTCTACTCTCCCGATCCCACATAAGCCAGATGCACAAAGGTGACGTAAGCGCAAGGTTGCATATGTGCACTAGGTGGTGCAAGTGTCTGGAGTTTGATTGCAGTAGCTAAACTGGCATGCCAATTCCCTCTCTCTCTCTCTCATTCTCTCTAAAATAAAATCATATATAAAGGGCTAGAGAGATGGCTCAATACTTAAAGGCACTTGTTTGCAAATCCTTATGGCCTGGGATCAATTCCCCAGTGCCCATGTAAAGTCAGATGCACAGTGGGGCATACATCTAGAGTACTTTACAGTAGCAAGAGGCCCTGGATGGTCCATTTTCTCTCTTTGTCCTCTCTTTCTGTCATTCCCTCTCTCTGCTTGCAAATAAATAATAAAAATTATTTTAAAAGACATATATAAATAACTTGTGTTCAGCGTTATTCTGAGGCAAATGGGTTAGTAAATGTGGTAGTTTGAATAGAAGGCCCCCCATATGTTCAGTGTTTTATTAGTTTATAGTTTGCATCTGCAGCCACCTTGCTGAAGGCAATGTCACTGGGCGGTTCTTAAGGAGTGATAGTGGGTTTGTGATTTCATTGTAAAGATATGCAAAGTGTGCCTAATAGGAGTTCCTGAAGTGTGCTGTGCTGTGGTGGCTGGTGGCTTTTTCTCTCTCTGCTTGGCCCTGTGAAGGCAGGCCAGCTTCAGAATGCCATATGGAACTTCCCCTGGATCTGTAAGCTTCAATAAATAATATCCCTTCCTCCATAACTGTGCCTGGTCTGGAAGTTCATCTCAGCGAACCTGAAGCTGTCTGCTACAGTAAATAAACCATGAAGGCAGACATTATGGAAACAGTACTGAGCTTAGTCCTGCTGACATCCTCCACATTGAGCACACCTGAGATTTCAGAGCTCCAGATGACATAATCGTGAAGAAGGCAGAGTTGGCTCTGTCATCCTCCAACCTCTCCCTTTACCTCCCCTCTCTGTGCCTCTTTCAGGTACCCATTGGCCTCTTTTGGGATACAGATACTCAGAGCTCCTGACCAGTAGCTCAGATGACCTCACAGTGGATTATTGTCTTAAGATTATTGTTCTTAAGAGAGCTCATATGGCTGGAGAGGTGGCTCAGTGAGTAAGAGTGTTTGGTGTGCAAGTGTGAGGACTTGAGGTTGGGATTTTCAGGCCCCTGTCATGGCCACACATGCCCATAATGCCAACACAGAGGGAAGCAGAGATGGATAATCCCCCACAGGCATGCCCAGAGGTTACCCTCCTCTGGATAATCCCTCACAGGCATGCCCAGATGTTAACCTCCTCTGGATAATCCCTCACAGTCATGCCCAGAGATTAATCTCCTCTGGATAATCCCTCACAGGCATGCCCAGATGTTAACCTCCTCTGGATACCTCCCCACAGGCATGCGCAGAGATTAACCTCCTCTGGATGATCCCTCACAGGCATGCCCAGATGTTAACCTCCTCTGGATAATCCCTCACAGGCATGCCCAGATGTTAACCTCCTCTGGATGATCCCCCACATGCATGCCCAGAGATTAACCTCCTCTGGATGATCCCTCACAGGCATGCCCAGATGTTAACCTCCTCTGGATAATCCCCCACAGGCATGTCCAGAGATTAATTTCCTTTGGATAATCCCCCACAGGCATGCCCAGATGTTAACCTCCTCTGGATAATTCCTCACAGGCATGCCCAGAGATTAACCTCCTCTGGATGATCCCCCACATGCATGCCCAGAGATTAACCTCCTCTGGATGATCCCTCACAGGCATGCCCAGATGTTAACCTCCTCTGGATAATCCCCCACAGGCATGTCCAGAGATTAATTTCCTTTGGATAATCCCCCACAGGCATGCCCAGATGTTAACCTCCTCTGGATAATCCCTCACAGGCATGCCCAGATGTTAACCTCCTCTGGATGGTCCCTCACAGGCATATCCAGATGTTAACCTCCTCTGGATAATCTCCCACAGTCATGCCCAGAGATTAACCTCCTCTGGATGATCCCTCACAGGCATGCCCAGAAGTTAACCTCCTCTGGATAATCCCCCACAGGCATGCCCAGAGATTAACCTCCTCTGGATAATCCCTCACAGGCATGTCCAGAGATTAACTTCCTCTGGATGATCCCTCACAGGCATATCCAGAAGTTAACCTCCTCTGGATGATCCCTCACAGGCATACCCAGAAGTTAACCTCCTCTGGGTGATCCCTCACAGGCATGCCCAGATGTTAACCTCCTCTGGATGATCCCTCACAGGCATGCCCAGAAGTTAACCTCCTCTGGATAATCCCCCACAGGCATGTCCAGAGATTAACTTCCTCTGGATAATCCCCCACAGGCATGCCCAGAGATTAACCTCCTCTGGATAATCCCCCACAGGCATGCCCAGAGATTAACCTCCTCTGGATAATCCCCCACAGGCATGCCCAGAGATTAACCTCCTCTGGATGATCCCTCACAGGCATGCCCAGATGTTAACCTCCTTTGTATGATCCCTCACAGGCATGCCCAGAAGTTAACCTCCTCTGGATAATCCCCCACAGGCATGTCCAGAGATTAACCTCCTCTGGATAATCCCCCACAGGCATGCCCAGAGATTAACCTCCTCTGGATGATCCCTCACAGGCATGCCCAGAGATTAACCTCCTCTGGATAATCCCCCACAGGCATGTCCAGAGATTAACCTCCTCTGGATGATCCCCCACAGGCATGTCCAGAGATTAACCTCCTCTGGATAATCCCCCACAGGCATGTCCAGAGATTAACCTCCTCTGGATGATCCCTCACAGGCATGTCCAGAGATTAACCTCCTCTGGATAATCCCCCACAGGCATGCCCAGAGATTAACCTCCTCTGGATAATCCCCCACAGGCATGCCCAGAGATTAACCTCCTCTGGATAATCCCCCACAGGCATGCCCAGAGATTAACCTCCTCTGGATAATCCCCCACAGGCATGCCCAGAGATTAACCTCCTCTGGATAATCCCCCACAGGCATGCCCAGAGATTAACCTCCTCTGGATAATCCCCCACAGGCATGCCCAGAGGTTACCCTCATCTGGATAACCCCCCACAGGCATACCTAAACTCCTTTCCTAAGTTATTCTAGGTTGTCAAGTTGATGATCATTGAAAACCATCACAGCTACCAACTCAAGTTTGGAGTGTTCACCTTTCTTTCCATCACTGGCATGTTTTATGGAGGGTTCATATGGGAGAGTGGAACACTGCCTGCTTTAGTCTTCCAGGGCAGATAGAAGGAAATGGCACAAACTGGGTCACTTAGCAAACAGAATCAGTCCTCTCATGGGACAGCAGAAGTCCATAGTCAAGACACAGACGGAGCATGAGTCCTCCTCGGCTCTAGCAAAGAATCCTTTCTGATCTCTTCTCCTTCTGTAGTTCTTGACAGTCCATGGGATTCCTTCTCATATAGAGGCATCAATGTGATTTCTGCCTATGTCTTTACAGAGTGTCCTTATGTGTCTGTATTTTTCCCTTCCCTCTCTTTCCTCCTTTTCATACCTTTTCTTTCCCTTCCCTTTCCTTATTTTCTCTTCCCTTTCCTCCCCTTCCTTTTCTTTCTTAAATATTTATTTTTAAAAACTTTATAAATGTTTAAAAATATTTATTTTTAAAAACTTTATATTTAAAAATTTATTGTTAAACTATTTATTTGATACAGAGAGAGAGAGAGGCAGGGAAAGAGAGATACGGAGGGAGAGAGAGAGAGAATGGGCACATTAGGGCCTTCAGCCACTGCAAACTCCAGATGCATGCGCCCCATTGTGCATCTGGCTGACGTGGGTCCTGGGGAATCGAACCTGGGTCCTTTGGCTTTGCAGTCAAGTGACTTACCCACTGAGCCATTTCTCCAGCCCCTTCCCTTTCTTTTGTTTTTATTTTATTTTATTTTTTTATTTTCAACTTCTTTAATTGTAGACAATCCCTTCCCTTTCTTTTGTACTTTTGTGTGTGCATTCATATGCGGTGTGCATGGTATGTGGGTATATGTGTGGGGGGTCACTGCACAGGCACATGTGTATGCATGTGTGTGGAAGCCAGCAGTTGACAACTACAGGATTCTTCCTAGATCACTCTCGAGTGAAACACTCACATCCTATGTTGGGCCCTAAGAGACCCGGGCATGAGGCCCAATGGAACTTCCTGAGCCTGACTAGAATTTGGCGACCTGTCTTTGGCCTATTACTCCCGTTTAGGAGTGACTCAGCAAGACCTAAGCCAAAACTGCCTCCGTCCAGCTACTGCTAATGTGGTGAAATACTATTGGCCCCTACACCTTTATCCCATCCTGAGACCCCACCCTCTTTCTCGATGCTATATAAACACCTTCCTACTACAATAAAACGAGATCCTGCTTCGACAAGACTCCCAACCCAGTGTGTTTTTCTCTCTGGTGCCTTGGAGGAGGGGGGGTCTGGGTTGCCGACACTCACCATCCCGCTCAGCCCCAAGAAGGGACCAGCTGGACTGGCTCCTTCTTCAGCCCTACCTGCCGGAGGACCCCGCAATCCTGCTTTTCCAGGTGAAGAGAGCTGTGTGGAGTGATGGGAACCTTAGTGAACTGGATCCTCAACTCCCTTAACAAAGACTGGAGGTGCTGTGGTCATAGATGGGTGGCTAAGACACAGAACTCAGGGAAAAGTTCTCCCGATTCTCATCCCCGGACTTCTGTCACTCAGCTGGCTTGTACCAGATGGGGTCCAATCATTCCGATGATATAGTATTTCTCCGTGACAAATTTTATTATTTCTTGTCCCAAGTCTATGCAGTGACACGATACATGGGAGCCATAAGTGCTGATGTGGACGTTCATGTGTTCATCCTCTCCACGATTGCCTTGTGTTCACTGAATTTCAAGGAAAGCCCTCTTGCATTTTCTATAAGATATTCTCTGCACCCTGTCTTCACTTTCCTGCACAGAAGACAGTTCAAGGTTAGGAAATATTCTGTGTAGCTTGGGTGCCTTGACAGAGCTTAATAGATCTGAGACATTTTGGCTCCAGCCAGAGCGTCCTCGTTGGCTATTGCCGCAGTCAGGTTCTCATTGCTGGCAGAAAACACCCAACCAAGAGAAGCTTGTGGGGAAAAAAAGGTTTATTTTACCTTACAGACTTGAGGGGAAGCTCCATGATGGCAGGGGAAATGATGGCATGAGTAGAGGGTGGACATCACCTCCTGGCCAACATCAGGTGGACAACAGGAACAGGAAACTGTGCCAAACACTGGCAAGGGGACACTGGCTGTAACACCCATAAGCCCGCCCCCAACAATACACTGCCTCCAGGAGGATTCAACTCCCAAATTGCCATCAGCTGGGGAACATGGCGTTCAGCACACCTAAGTTTATGGGGGGGGGCACCTGAATCAAACCACCACAGCCACCATCCAGATACGGATCTCCCAGTCCTTGTTTTCTTCTTCCTGGGACTCTTTCCTTAACTTGAAAGCACCAGGAACCCAAACCACAGCTAAACAGATATTATCCCATTACTTCTGGGACACATGCAGGAATACCACCGAGAATGTATGGGACTATGAGGGCCAGCTTTGGGACAGAGTGGGACAGAGTGCCTTTGACCAATTTCCACATTTCTTCATGGACTCAGAAGTCACTATACCTCTCTGGCTATCCAGAGTGATTGTACACGTGCTATTCTGAGTATTTCTAGGTTTGCTATATCCACTAAATATCTTTTTTAAAATATTTTATTTTTATTTATTTATTAGAGAGAGAGCAAGAAACAGAGCGAATGGGCACACCAGGGCCTCTAACCACTGCAAATGAATTCCAGATGCATGTGCCGTCATGTGCATTAGGCTTACGTGGGATCTGGAGAATTGAACCTGGGTCCATAGGCTTTGCTAGCAAGTGCCTTAACCACTAAGACAGCTCTCCAGCCCTAAATATTTTCTTTCTAATATGCTTGACTCCTTTCATGTTCATATTTATAAACATTATTAACAGTTTGGTGGGGGTTTTTTTCTGAAGCTGAATGTTGTGGGGTCATTTTTCACTTTGTTTACTCTATTTGTATTGTTATTCTACTGTCCTATTTATGTATGTATGTATGTATGTATGTATGTATGTATGTATCTATGTATGTATGTATGTATGTATGTATCTATGTATGTATGTATGTATCTATGTATGTATGTATGTATGTATGTATGTATGTATGTATGTGTGTGTGTGTGTATGTATGTATGTATGTATTATCATTATTGAGGTATCATTTTGAGGTAGGGCCTTGCTCTAGCCCAGGATGACCTAAAATTCACTCGGTAGTCTCAGGGTGGCCCTGAACTCACAGCAATCCTCCTACCTCTGCCTCCCGAGTGCTGGGATTAAAGGTGTGCGCCACCACACCTGGCTCTACTGTTCTATTGCTTGTAGTAACTTCCACTTAAGCATATACTATTTCTAATCACTTTTAGATCATTAATAAGGCTATGAGAAAAGACAGGTTCTTAACTCAAACCTTGTGGCAGCAGTTAGACACTTACCCTTAAATGGGCTCCTTAGCAATCTGTCATTATCCAGGGCTTAATCAATGAAACTGGGTTTCTGTCCAAGCCAATTTTAAAGGAAGTTTCTGAGGAAACTTTCTTGAGACAAATTGCTTTCCTTGAAATGTGTGTTCGCTTGCAGCCCTTCCAGCTTCTCAGTTTAGAGCACACAAACCTGTCAGACCATTTATTTGGCTCCACGAATGGTTCAAGGTGGTAACATTTATCTCTTTTCACCTTTAACAACCTTCTCTCCCTTGAGAAGAGGAAACAGAAAGAGAACTAAATCGCTGGGGCAGCTCCCTTCTGTATTACCCGGGGTTGAAGTGTTGTCAGAATGAGTTTGGGAAGGGTGGCATGTGGCCCCCGTCAGGCAACGCTCTGGACACGCAGTGCAGCTTCTCCAGATACACCCAGGTTCGCAGCACTGGCAGGGGCTAATGGAGGGGTACCTGTGAAATGGTGGGTGCCCAGCATACTAATGTGACGCTGTTGAAGGTAAAGAGGATCTTCTGCTTGTTTCAGGTTCTCAAAGGGATTTTAGTCCTGAGCAAAAGTAAGATGGACTGCTGGAGATATGGACTCTTCTCATTAGTTTCGGTACTTTATTTCTTTAAAAAAAAATTGGGCTGGAGGGATGGCTTAGCGGTTAAGGTGTTTGCCTGCAAAGCCAAAGGACCCAGGTTCGATTCCCCAGGACCCATGTTAGCTACATGCACAAGGGGCACATGCATCTGGAGTTTGTTTGCAATGGTTGGAGGTCCTGGTACACCTCTCTCTCTCTCTCCCTCTCTCTCTCTCTCTCTCTCTCCATCAAATAAATAAATAAAAAATAAAAATAATTTTATTTATTTGCAAAAGAGAGAGAGAGAAAGAGAGAGAGAGAATATGGGCACGCCAGGGCCTTTAGCTGCTGCAAACAAACTCCATCTTGTGTCTGTCACCTTGTGCATCTGGCTTATGTAGATACTGGGGAATCGAACCTGGGTCCTCAGGCTTTGCAGGCAGGTGCCTTGACCACTAAACCACCTCTCCAGCCCTAGTTTCAATACTTTCTTCTACCTCCTTTAGATGCACTTCAGGGGAGAATGCCATCCACTGCAGACACTGGTCCCTTAGGTGATCTATTAGCTATGCAAATGATATAGGAGGTTTGGCTCCACAGGAGCTGGAGGACGAGAACTCAGTGGAAGCCGCCCCATCTCTGATTCATCTCTCTCACTGCTCGGGGAAGCAAGCTTCAAGACTGAAAACAGTAATAAAGAATTCTTCCCGCCGCTCGGAAGACTACCCCTGCATTCGTATGTGTCCCGACGTCCCGAGTCCGGTAACCAGCTCTGTTCCAGGGCTTGCGCTTTGCTCGGTATGTACTCGAAGGCGAAGCGGGGTCTGTATTGCTCACTCGCTGCGATTTATAGCCGCACGGGGCGTCCTGCGTTGACCGTTTCATGGGCTTTCAACTTAGGAACGGTTCTGTTTCCATAACTGGCTCGTTTTTGTTTGTTTTAGTTCCGTCTCTGTTGTTTTCAGCTCCTCCCATAATCTGCATCTGGTTGGATGTTTGTCCCAGCCATGAGGAGGTAACAGCAACACCCTGATTATTTTCTGTCTCACCCTACTGCAGCCACATTGGCTGCTTGTTTTTTTTTTTTTTTTTTTTTTTCCTGTGTCTTGAAATTACTGGGCATTCTCCTGCCTCAGGGCTTCCACTATGCCTCCCTCTGTCTGAACATTCACCTCTGCATATCCATGGAGCCCACACCCTCGTCTCTTCCAAGGTTTGCTCAAATGTCATTTTCTTCATGAGACTCTCCTGAACTAAGTCCATGTGCCACTTGCCCCTTCCCTGCCTTGCTGACTTGAGAGAGAGAAAAGAGAGAGAAAAGAGAGAGAACATGGTTTGTTTATTCTTCTTATTCCCATTGGAATGTGTGCCCTTGAGGGCAGGGATTTGTTCCCTCATGTTTATCAGTTGTTTTCTTTCTTTCTTTTCTTAACTTTTTTTTTTTTTAAAGGAAGGGTCTCCTTCTAGCCCAGGCTGACCTGGAATTTACTATGTGGTCTCAGGGTGGCCTTGAACTCACAGTGATCCTCCTACCTCTGCCTCCCGAGTGCTAGGATTAAAGGCGTGCGCCACCATACCTGGCTTGTTTTCATTTTTGTGTATTTATTTGTAAGGGGAAAAGAGACAGACAGACGCACGCACGCACAGACACACACAGAGTGAGACTGAGATGGGTATGCCAGAATGGACTCCAGATGCATGCACCGTCTTGTGCATCTGGCTTTATATGGTTCCTGGGGAATCAAACCCAGTTGGTCAGGCTTTGCAAGTAAGTGCCTTTAACTGCTGAGCCGTCTCTCCAACACGTTCATGTTTGTCAGTATGAATCCCTTATATAGAGAATGTGACTTGGACTAGCAGGTCCCTGGTCTGCAGTTGCTGAATTAAATGAATGAATGGCTTGTTACAGCAAAAGACTGGGCTCAGAGGAGTAAAGAAATTGTTCAAGGCCACATAGCTATCTACTGGCAGCACTTAGGTCTTAACTGTGTCGCTGTTACACTGGCCAGTGTCTTTCCGCTGTTTCCAACCGCAATCTGTGGAGTTCTACCATCGGGACCACTGTTCACAAGGATTAAAAGCTGTTGATTCTTGAATGTCTCCAATACGCACCTTCTGAAAGCCATTTTGTTCACTATGCCCTGGGTATGCTGACCTTCCCTCTTTCGTCAAGTCTGCTTTGGGACGTTTGCTGAAGCAGGTCCCTGGAATGCTCTTTGCCTGCCTTGTCCCGTGGCGGGCTTCCTTCAGCCTTCAAGCCTAAACTCACGTGTGCTCTCTTGACAATCCGTCTTTTGCTGCTTGTTGTGGTCTGAAACTTGTGCCCCGCACCCCCTCCCCAAGTTCACATGTTGAAGGGGTCCCAGGTACGCTAGCATCAAGGAAGATGTGGAACCTTGGGGAGCTGCTTAGGCCGTAGGGCAGAGCCCACACAAGTAGCATTGGTACCCTCAGAAAAGGCGTCCTTTCAACCATTTGAGTGAGTATGCAGCAGGAAGATGCCATTTATGAATCAGCACATGGTGAGGCCTTCATTTTGGGTTTCTCAAAAATCAAATTGCCGCTGGTTATAAGCTGCCTAATTTATTGTTTTATTGTAGCAGCCTGTATGGACTAAGATGCAACCCACATCAAAGTTTTAAAACATATTTTGTTATTATTATTATAGAGAGAGATGAGAGAGAGAGAATTGGCACACAGGGCCTATGGAACTCCAAGATGCTTGCGCCACCTAGTGGACACGTACAACCTTGCACTTGCCTCACCTTTGTGCATCTGTCTTACGTGGGATCAGGAGAGAGATTGAACATGGGTCCTTAGGCTTCTCAGGCAAGCGGCTTAACTGCTAACCCATCTCTCCAGCACAGTTTTTGTTTGTTTGTTTGTTTGTTTGTTTGTTTGTTTGTTATTTGCAAGCAGAGAGAGAAGGGGATTGGAATATTGGTGTTCCAGGGCCTCTAGCTACTGCAAACAAATTCCAGATTTTATGTGCCACTTTGTACCCACTTTATGTGGGTACTGGTAAATTGAACATGTGTCATCAGGCTTTGCAGACAGATGCCTTAAACACTGAGCCATCTCTCCAGCCCCCAAATCAAAGTTTTTAAAATTGTGTGTGTGTGTGTGTGTGTGTGTGTGTGTGTGTAGAAGAGAAAGAAAGAAAGAGAGAGAGAGAGAGAGAATGTGAATGGGTGAGCCAGAGCCTCTGGCTGTTGCAAATGAACTCCAGATGCATGTGCCACATTGCACATCTGGCTTTAGATGGGGAATTAAACCCAGGTTGGCAGTTTTTGCAAGCCAGAACATTTAATCACTGAGCCATTTCCCAAGCCTCCATTTTTCTTTTTTTTTGGTCACTATTTTCTTATGATTAGTTGTTTAACCCTCCCACGCCTATAGAACAAGGGCCATTTCCACCTCGTTCACCTTTGTACAATCAGTGTTAGAACAGAATGATGAATCAGTGAACAAGTCTATGACCAGGTTAAGTGCAGAGGGGTGTTGGCTGGGTATTATTCATTGCATGTCAGCCATCGGAGCCACTGTTTGAATACAAGTGTCTCAAGTAGCAACTCCCAGTAGGAAAACCAGTCTATAAGTGAACCACAGCTTGAGTGAAGAGCCTTCCGGATACGTTTCATAGCTGTATGTTTTCTATTTGTTCTGTTCTGAACTTGTCAAGCAGATCCCTGGCAAGTGACTTTATATGTTTTCATCAGAGTGCATGCTCAGACAGAAATTATATGCTACATTGTAGAGCCCTGCTTATAAATTAAATATAGCAAGCTGCAAAGACATTTATATTCATCACCAATTTAAGACTTCTTGGGTATCTTGTTTAATTTCTATCCTGCTAGATTCTAACTGACTGGAATTGGAATTGGAAAACAGCTTTAGATCAACGTTACTGAGAACTTATCTAACCCTAGGAAGAGTGTGAGAAGAGTCTCAAGACAGCGGCTGTGTTCTCATGACAATCTCCAACTGGATGAACACATTTCATAGGCAAGCTACCACACACAGGATCAGACTCTTTAATGTGTCCACCGAATAGGGCGGACAGTAAGTACAATTGAAGTTGAAAGTGGGCAGAATAAGGCTGGAGGGATGGCTTAGTGGTTAAGGCATTTGCCTGCAAAGCCAAAGGGCCCAGGTTTGATCCCCAGGACCCCTGTAAGCCAGATGCACAAGGTGATGCATGTGTCTGGAGTGCTTTTGCAGTGGTTGGAAGCCCTGGTACACCCATTTTCTCTCTATCTCTCAAATAAATAAAACAGAATAATAAAATTCTGTTTAAAAAAGTGGGCAGAATCAATGTATGCTGGAGTCTTAAAGGAAGGGGGTATGAATGAGGGGGGATTTAACTGAACTTTGAAAGATGGGGGAGAATAAATCAACACGTTTGCTGAGCACTTGCTGTGCATGAGATCCAATGCTAAATACTTTGGGGGATGTAAAGAATTATAAAACAGGGTCTTTGCCCTTGACACGTTTATGAGCAGCTTGTAGAGACATGACGTAAATCAATGAGAAGTTAAATAACATTAGAAGTCATAAGTACCTCCTTAGGACAACAGCCGTGTAGGAGATGTCACAAGGAATTAAGATTAATGACACAGTGAACGATCTAGGCAATGAAAGCTTTAGGAGTTCACAAAAGGTGGGTTGAGAAG
The DNA here is from genome assembly GCA_036365145.1 of Orientallactaga sibirica. Taxonomy (NCBI): domain Eukaryota; kingdom Metazoa; phylum Chordata; class Mammalia; order Rodentia; family Dipodidae; genus Orientallactaga; species Orientallactaga sibirica. The sequence continues at coordinate 1,817,843 of JAEOAD010002086.1, read as the reverse complement.
GCTCTTCCGAAGATACAGGACTTAACCTTGAGTGAGCAGAATGGGTGGGGTAGGCTCAGACCATGACGCAAGGTGACAGGAGACATTACCCAGAGGGAGAGTGGAGAATGACACAGCAGAGGCATATAAAGAGGCAGAGGAGGCCGATGAGGAAGGCGTGTAGAGGAGACAACCGGAGCAGATTGAAAACAGCAGAAAACCAAATTGTTAGAAGTCAATCCAGGGAGAAAGGTCAAGCTTGGATTGCGAGGTCAATGAGAGTCAGATTACTGAGTGTATAGTACGTCACCCTTCATATGAGAACCCCTGACGGCTACCTAGGTGGGCATGATGTTTTAGAACTGGGTCAAACATGAAGTGCGAGTGCTTGTTTCAAGGCCAGATTTCAGAGGGATTTTATTTCGTAACGCTCACCCATCTGCACACATGCGCAGTAACTTATTAAGCAACTGCTTTTGAGAGATATGGATTCACATGCTGCAAATACAAAGACTGATATTTCGGACCCCTGACTTCCAATTTCATATGGTTTAAGTGGATGAGAAAACTGAGTATGCAATGTTAGAGTTTGCAGTGGCTGGAGTTCCTGGTGTGCCCATTCTCTCTCTCTCTCCCTCTTTCTTTTTAAAAAAAATTTTATTTATTTATTTTTATTTATTTGACAGAGAAAGAGGGAGAGAGAGAGAATGGGAGCCCCTGGGCCTCCAGCCATTGCAGACAAACTCCCAATGCGTGCACCCCCTTGTGCATGTGGCTTACGTGGGTCCTGGGGAATCGAACCTGGTCTTTTGGCTTTGCAGGCAAAATGCCTTAACCGCTAAGCCATCCCACCAGCCCTCTGTGACTCCTTCTCTCTCTGTCTATGGTCATACCACCCTGAACATGCCAATCTCGTCTTCCTCTCTCTATCTCAAATAAATAAATGTTAATTAAAAAAACACACACAACCTTCCAGGAAGAGTAGATGGTGTCACAGAGAGGTTTAGGAATCGGGAGGGAGCTGTCTGGAAGGGGGAGTGACATTTCCATGCAGATACATGGGCTTCAAGGTCATGGAGGGACTGTCACAGAAAAATATTCAGAGGGCAAAGATAAACCTAGGGTTTAAACTCAGAGCCAAGGACACAAAGAGGAATGTGGGTGGGGAAATGGATGCCCCCAAAGAGAAAATTTTGAGAAAAAGAAGAGGAGGCAGGAATCTGGATCTTATCTGGCAATCACGTCAGATATGAACTAAGATGAGACGAAAACAGTCAAGGCCAACTTAAGCAAGCGTGTCACTCAAAAATGGGCGAGCCTAGGCCTGGAGAGATGGCTTAAGGCGTTTGTACAAGTGGCACATGTGTCTGGTATGTTTGCAGTGGCTGGAGGCCCTGGCATGCCCATTCTCACTCACTCTGTATCTCTCTCTCTCTCCCTCTCTCTGTCTCTAATAAATAAATGAACTAAAAATAAATCTTTTAAAAAAATGGGTGAGCCTTTGTTCAACAGTGGGCTGGGGACTCGTTTGCAGAGGCTCAAGTTTGAGGTGCTTAAAAAAACACCGAGGAGGGATGGCTTATCAGTTAAGGTGCTTGTCTGTGATCCAGGTTGGGTTCCCGGGTACCCACATAAGTCAGATACACGAGGTAGCACATATATCTAGAGTTCGTTTGTGGTGGCTAGAGGCCCTGGTGTGCCCATTCTCTTTCTCTCTCTCTATCTGCCTGTCTCTCAAACAAACAAACAAACAAACAAACAAACAAAAACAAATAAATAAATGAAAGATTTTTAAAAAAAGACCAGGCAATGAATTCTGGTCCTGGGACTGTTTAAATTGAGGACTTTAATATGTGAACATATTTCAAATTGGTCCTATTCCATCCAGCATACTCTATGTCTCTCTCTCCTGTCCCCAGTCACTGACAGCTGTCTGTGGAGTCATGATTATACCAGTCAGTCAGTCTCTGTGAAAGGGACGATGCCTCAGAGCACCCCTTTTGACCTGTGGCTCTTACATTCTTTCCACCTTCTTTTCCCCAGTGTTCCCTGAGTCTCGGAGAACCTGTTATAAATCTCCTTTAGTGTTGAGCTCTCAGCAACTTCCAATTTTCTGCTTTGATGTGTTTTGGGTCTCCTCCTCAGTCCTCAGTCCTCAGTCCTCATTGCCTACCTAGACTGAATGATCATGCTTTGGATATCACAGAAAATCTCTTTAACTTGGTGGGAAACTGTATTTATTAAAGGATATTCGACTGTCAGGGCTGGAGAGATGGCTTAGCGGATAAGGCGCTTGCCTGCGAAGCCTAAGGACCCATGTTCGACTCTCCAGATCCCACGTAAGCCAGACGCACAAAGGTGAGGCAAGTTCAAGGTCGCATGTGCCCACTAGGTGGCGCAAGCATCTGGACTTTGATTGCAATGGCTGAGGCCCTGCTACTCCAATTCTCTCTGTCTCTGTCTCTCTCTCTTTCCTTCAGTCACTCTCTGTCTCTAAAATTAAAAAAAAAATTAATGAATAATAATGAAAGAAAGGGATATTCAACCCTGATGCTTTTCAAGGTGTTATTGCTTATATAGTAGAGAAGTTGAGTGTGTTATTACTAATAATGTGGAGAGATGTGGATGTTGAAAACTTATTTACTCTTTGTATACTTCATAAATCGGGAATATCAAGCAATTCTCCAGGTTATAATTTTTGTATTTAGCAACTTTCATTTACATCTGGTTCCCAGAAGGAGAGAGAAAGATAACTTACCTGAAAGGTAACTTACTTAGAAATCAGACATCCTAACTCCCAGCTGTCTCGTCTCTGTGCTTCAGGCAAATATCATTAGCACTGGTGTGTATCAGTGAAAAATGCCGAACATGGGCTGGAAAAGATGGCTTCACGGTTAAGGAGTTTGCTTCCAAAGCCAAAGGATCCCGGTTCAATTCCCCAGAACCCACGTAAGCCAGATCCACAAGGAGGTGCACGCATCTGGAGTTCATTTGCAATGGCTGGAGGCCCTGGCATGCCCATTCTCTCTCTACCTCTTTCTGTCTCTCTCCATCTATGGCCATACCACCCTGAATGTGCCCAATCTCGTTTTTCACTCTCTCATAAATAAATAAATAAATAAATAAATAAATAAATAAATAAATGAATAAATAAATAAGTAAAACCCTGAGCATGTTCAGGAGACCACAGAGACTCCATATTTATATGCTGCTGGGATTTAACAAAGAGGCTACAGACTGGGGGCTTCTACAAGTCCAAGACATTGTTAAGCATTTCATGATCTGGTAACAAGTAAACTGATAGAGGCCCGAGAAGCATAGGGCAGTCTCTATGGTGCAAGAAGTTTTTACTATTCAGTTATAACGATGAATGACTAAAGATCTGGAAAACAGAGGTCACATCAAAAGGAATGGCTTTCGAGAGAGAGCCTTCCTCATCTGTGAATGAATGCACCTGTGCTCTGATAAGAATGACTTAAATTTGATGGAAGTAAAGTCCTTCCTGGCAATGGAGACGGGTGGATATGACGACTGCCACAGTGATGTGCACTAGCTGGACTCTGAAAGTGTTTGAAAAATAAAAGCGATCTCTCTTGGAGATTTCAGACCATTTCTTTCCCCTTGATACAGTGTTCCAGGCTTCTAAATCCAGTTTCTTTCTTTGCCACCTGTACTTGAGTGAATCTTCTCTTTCTGGGAGCTTTGATACCTACCGACCTCTATGAAGGCCCAAGCTCACTCTATTAGGTACTTTTTTTTTTTGGAGAGAGATACAGAGAGAGAGAGAGAGAGAGATAGATAGAGAATGGGCGCTCCAGCAGCCTCTCAGCTGCTGTGAACGAAATCCAGATGCATGCGCCCCCTTGTGGTCAAGTGCGGCATTGTGCCCTTCTGTCACTTTGCATCTGGCTAAACGTGGGACCTGGAGATTGGATCTGGGTTCTTAGGCTTAGCAGGCAGGTGCCTTAACCGCTAAGCCATCTCTCCAGCCCAAGGTACTTTTTATTCCAATGGAAAATGTAGATTATCCCCAAAGGACATGAACTTGAGAATGCCGGCAGTAAGGGGCCGTGAGCAAAGAGCCGTGGATGTGCTTGAGGAGAGATGGTGAGAGTGTGTGTGTGGATTTCCTAGGACTGTATCAGTGATCTTTCCCTTCACAGGGACATTTGTGCCTCCTGTTCTCTCTCGTGAGAGAACCCGGCGATCTTGCTGATTATGAGTTGTGAGCTACCATTTCACTCAACGACACCGGGCGTGGAAGACATGGGCTTGAATACATTATGCCTCACTTTGCTTACTCTCCTTTGCCTTGTTGTCTACGATTTGTTTTCATCTACTTATAAATAACCCGGCACTGTGGTCAGACGTTTACTGGAAGCATCGCTAGAGACTTTGACAATTGTTGTCTTCACTTGACAGGCAACATTCTGCTAAGAAAATGCCAGAAGAACTTCAACACATATTCTCCCCCTCCTCCCACTTGGCTGCCATCTGGAATTTTTCTCCTTCTTCCCTTCTGTCAGCTTCATAGTCTCCCTTTTCCATTCCATTTCCTCCCCCATTTTCACATGCAAAGTTGCTTTGAACACAACAAAAATACTGCCAGAGTCAGTTGTAATTGCACACAAAATTTGTCATAGTCCATAGATTTTTCTTCTTAGCCTGAATATCTCAAATTGACCTGTAAGAGGTAAAAAAGAAAATTAATAGGCTCTCTCCTCTCTCCCTTCCCCCTCTCTCTTCATTCTGTTAAGAACATTTTTTCCCATACCAGTATGGATCTATTTTTATTCCTGTCCCCGCACCCTTATTTAAACTTAAAATATTGATGGTCCTCTTCAGGCTCAGCATTCATTAGCAGAGCTGCGCTTTGGTTCAGTACAGGTGAGTGCAGATTTACAGGACTCCACAGGCTAGCAGCAGGGGGATGCATAGGCCAACATGGGGACACTAGATACTAATGTGAATGCTTTGCGGACTTGGGGTGCAGCCACATGGGTGGAGTTTGAGAAATGATTCCGGAGAGTTCCGTGGGTCAGCAGGATTTGGTGTGAAGAGAAACTTTAGCAGCCAGCTCCAGATATGATACTGGCAGCTTGATCTTGAGCGTAGCCCTTCACTGCTCCATAAAGAAAGAGTAGAGGGCTGGAGAGATGGCTTAGCGGTGAAGGCGCTTGCCTGCAAAGCCTAAGGACCCTGGTTCGATTCTCCAGGTCCCACGTAAGCCAGATGCACATCGTGGTGCATGCATCTGGAGTTCGTATGCAGTGGCTAAAGGCCCTGGCGCACCCATTCTCACACACACTTTCTCTGTCTCTAATAAATAATTAAATAAATTAAAAATTAAAAAAGAAAGAGTAGAAAGAGTTGCTGGCCTAAGTAGATTAGAGACAAATTAGATCACAAATATCAAAGGATTTAGCAACATGCTTGGCGTATAGGAAGCTATCTATAAGTGGAAGGATTGTTAGGTATATCTCTTTCCTGATGTCTACCTGTAATCAGAACATGTGACTATTTTCCTTTAGCAGAGGTTCTTGTTTCATGAACATTATATTTAAGACCAGTTCTTTAGCCAGGCATGGTAGCACATGCCTGTGGAAGCAGAGGCAGGAGGGTTTTGAATTTGACTCCAGACTGGAGACTCTGTCTCAAAGAAACGAGGGCTGGGGTATAGCTTGGGTCATGGAGCCCTTTCCTAACATGTGTAGCAGATGCAAGGCCCCAGAATTGATCCCCAACACTGTTGGGGTCCCTCCTAGGGCCAGCCCAGGAGGGGATGCAGGGTCTCTGCCAGGTAGGGGGTAAGAGGCACGGTGTCACGACATAGACACCAGGAGTTGGGTGGAAGCAGGCAGAAGGCAAGCTGCTGCAAACTCATTTATTCAAGGAAGTGTAGGGGTTTTAAGGGTTTGGCTGGCCAATCATTGTATGGGGTAGTTCTCTTCTTGTGACCAATGACAACCTGTCTCCAGGCAGATGTAGTCTCAGGCTGGCCTTGAACTCATAGTAATGCTTCTACCTCTGTCTCCCGAGTGCTGGGATTAAAGGCATGTACCACCATGCCCAGCGTGATTTTGAACTTTTAACCTACAGAGTTCTGAGATAATAAGTCTGTTGTTTAAAGCCACCCAATTTTTTGAACTTTGTTATGGCAGTTAAGAAGCTGAAAGCAAGCTCACTGCTGTTCAGGAGGGAGAGAGTGTATGCAGTTTAAGCCCATTAAAGCCTACAACTTTGACTTGCTCTGCACTTTAAGAACCAAACATGAGGGCTGGAGAGATGGCTTAGGGGTTAAGGCGCCTGCCCCCTAAACCTAAGAACACTGGTTCCAATCTCCAGCGGTTCCAATCTCCAGGTCCCACGTTTAGCCAGATGCAAAGTGACGCAAGGGCGCAATGCCTCACTTGACCACAAGGGGGCACACACATCTGGATTTCGTTTGCAGCTGCTGAGACACTGCTGGCGTGCCCATCTCTGTCTTCCTCTCTCTCTCTCTCTCTCTCTCTCTCTCTCTGTCTCTCTGTGTCTCTCTCCAAAAAAAAAAAAAATAAATAAAAAGTTTTAAAAACAAAGAACCAAACATGACTGAAAAAGTTATGGAATCCGTCCAAGATCTTATTAAGAGATGTGGTATATACTAGGAAAGGGTGGTTCTATGGGGCTTAAATAGAAGCAGTGACTGGAAAAAACACAATTATTTTATATGTACACTCCACCGAGCTCAGACTGCTCAGTGAACTGGTTACATATGGACTCAAATGTCCTCGGCCCACCAGATGCTTGGGAACTTTGGCTGAATCACTGTCAGGCTGCAGGCTGGTTACCATGACAATGTGGGCAAGAGAGGATCCCACAGGAACCCAGTTTACAGATTAGGTGGTAGTTTCAATGCCCTATCTGCTAATGCTTTGTGATTAAATCTGATGTTTCAGTGATGAACCCTCAGGACCACAAATCACTGCAGACCGAGGGCTGATAAGCGAGGTATCTCCGTGAGTGTAGCAGACAGCTTTAGGTTTATTGAGATGAACTTTCACCCCAGGCACACTTACGAAGGAAGGGATTTATTGATGCTTACAGATCCAGGGGAAGTTTTATAATGGCAGAAGAAGCTGACCCTGTTGTCACAGGTCCAAGCAGAGAGAGAGTGAGGCCATAAGCAAAAAGCCACACCACACAGCACACTTCAGGAACTCCAGCTAGGCACACTTTATATATCTTTAGATTGGAGTTTCAAATCCACCACTGCACTTGAGAGCTGGACCCTAACATCCACATCCTCCAGCCAGGTGGCTGCAGATCCAAACGACAAACTAAGAAAACCACTGATTATATTGGGGGCTATCTCTTCAAACTCCCACAGCGTGCGAGAGAGGATACGTTCCAGGTAGCTTTGAGACCTCACTTCACATCTTGCCTTTGCACTACCAGGACGCTCTCCACCTCAGAGGATCTCTACAGCATTCTAATTTTCCCTGCCCCCCCCCCCAAGCCTGGCTGGGGTAATGGGCTCTCTTTATTCTCGGTACAGTCCACAGAACTGTCCCATTGTGTTCTGCAAAGTACCAGCATGAGTGGGCTTAGAGCTGAGTTTTGAGGGCTGGGCGGACAGCTATTCAGGATTTCTACCCTTCTCTGGAGGCTGGGGCCCAGAGACAGGAGTCTCAGCAGGTCAACATGTCAGTTGTGTTTGCTGGGCAGGATCTCAGCAGGGGCTTATTGCTGCAATTAACACTTCTTTCCTTGCAGGACAGCTAGGGCAAGTCCACCAGGGCTTCCTCGGCGCACATTGTCATTTTTCTGATTCTCTGATACCCTAGTTGGTTCCTGATGGCCGGCACTGGTGCCTTTGGAGAGGATGGAAGTCTTAGAAGAGGCACTGAAGGAGAATGTTACGGTTCGATGGGGCAGGCAACGGAGACATCAGCCTGGGCCCACCATAGTATCCTGGTCCCCAGGAGAGCGAAGAAGACGATGTGTTGAGCACAGGGAGGTGAGTTCTCCTCTTCTTTAGTCCGCATATTTATTTATTTATTTTTTATTTATTTATTTATTTATTTATTTGAGAGAGAGAGAGAATGGACGCCCCAGGACCTCCAACCATTGCATCTGGCTTATGTGGATACTGGGGAATTGAACCTAGGTCTTTAGGCTTCATAGACAAGCACCTTAACCACTAAGCCATCTCTGTAGTCCAGTCTGCACCCTTTCAAAAGCTATCCACACACAGCAGTACTTTGGGCTGTGGATCTTAAGCCAAGGATGTTCACTTATTATTATTATTATTATTATTATTATTATTATTATTATTATTATTTGGCTGTGCTGGGGAAAGAAGAAGGGAGAGATGGGAGCTAGGATTAAGGAGATCTACTTCTGGGTGGGAGGATGCTTTGGAATGTGCGTGTCTGTCATGTGAAGAAAATCATCTAGCCAGGCATGGTGGCGCACGCTTTTAATCCCAGCACTTGGGAGGTAGAGGTAGGAGAATCGCTGTGAGTTCAAGGCCACCCTGAGATGACACAATGAATTCCAAGTCAGTCTGGGCTAGAGTGAGACCCTACCTCAAAAAGAAAAGAAAAAGTGTCCTCTCTCCCTCCATTTACAAATTGAACCCTATCGTTAATTCTCTTTGTCCCAGAATCCTCTTGTGGTACTTCACTGTAAATACCCCCTGCCCCAGAGCCTGAGGGATTTTTGATTAAGATTGAATTTGCAGCTTGAGCCTGCAGTCTCAGAGCCCTGCTGGGGAAGAGGGGTGTCACTGGGGGCAGTTCTCCTGGGCCAGCCCTGCTAGGTGTACAGAAAGCAGTTTGTGTTGGCTGCTGGCGATGTCTCTCTGCTGTGGCTCTGTAGAAGTGAGCCAGCTTCCTCTGCCAGGATGGCTGGGGTCTGTGAGCCTGAAATAAACAGACCCTGTCCTCCCGTAAGCTGCTTGTGGTCGAATGTTTGTCCCAGCAACCAGAAAGTAACCGTGACACCTCTGTTCGGCTTCTGGAATTCCACACGTGGCCGGTTTTGTTCCTCGGTTCCCAGTTTCCACTTCTTTCTCTGCTTCCTCTTCCCATATCCGCCTGTTAGATCTTTTCTTAGTCCTTTGCTTTATTTTTTTTTATTTTTTTATTTTTTTTGGGTTTTCGAGGTAGGATCTCACTCTAGCCCAGGCTGACCTGGAATTCACTATGTAGTCTCAAGGTGGCCTCGAACTCACGGTGATCCTCCTATCTCTGCCTCCCAGTGCTGGGATTAAAGGCGTGTGCCACCACGCCTGCCTGCCATTCTTTCCTTCTAAGTGCTTCAACTCATTTCCTTACTGATAAATTTCAAACCTATGTTTCCAGCCCAGAAAGAGTTTTTTTTTTTAATTCCAGATTTAGAAACTCCACCTCTTCCTATACAGATAACTTGTTGATATCTCAACTAGAAAACATCCAATGGGCTCTCTTCAGTCCTACATTCCAGTTTTCCTCCCTGCCTCCACTCCTCTGCTGTTCCTCAGTCTGTCACTAACAACACAAGAAATGCAGGAAGTCCTCCGTAACCCCAATATTATACCTAATGTCACATCCAACTCATGACAGACTCCTAATTACGCCTCCATGGAAACAGAACTTGGGCCCGTTCACATTTCTCTATTGCTCCAGTCCAGACTTGCTCTACAAGGCGGTGGAATAGGAGTGGCTACTCCAGCAAAGAAGAGTTGGTGTTACCATAGAAATAGAGGCTGGAACAGTGATCATTAAAAAGAAGGGTAGTGCAGGAGAGAGGAAGATTGGCTAATGTCTGCAACCTTTGTTGGATAATGTTCAAAACACAGATAGGTAGAATAAACGGGGTGGTCCACAGAACTGTTATACATTTTATACATTTATACATTTATACATTATGCATTTTATTAGAAACTAGAAGAGAGGAGAGGAGTTCAAAATGTACCCGTGAATGGATATGGGAAATCTTTCAGCAGAGGGAAATGAGAATTGCCTTGAATTAATCCTTACACACGAGATACATATATTTATCACACTGTACCCACGAACATATAGCTTTATCTTTCAATTATAAAATAAACAACTCCAAAAATTATGTTTTAAAAACATTTTATCTTTATTTATTTGACAGAGAAAGAGGGAGGGAGAGAGAGAGAGAAAAAAAAAATGGCTCACCAGGGCCTCCAGCCACTGCAAATGAACTCCAGATACATGCGCCCCCTTGTGCATCTGGCTAACATGGGTCCTGGGGAATTGAACCTGGGTGCTTTGGCTTTGCAGGCAAATGCCTTAACTGCTAAGCCATCCCTCCAGCCCCCAAAATTACTTTTTATTATTTTAATTTTTTAAAAATATTTTATTATTTATTTATTTATTTGAGAGAGAGAGAGAGAGAGAGAGATACAGAAATGGGAAGGTAGAGAGAGAGAATGGGTGCGCCAGGGCCTCCAGCCACTGCAAACGAACTCCAGATGCATGCTCCCCCTTGTGCATCTGGCTTACGTGGGTCCTGGAGAATCAAGCCTCAAACCAGGGTCCTTAGGCTTCACAGACAAGTGTTTAACCACTAAGCCATCTCTCCAGCCCCCCAAATTATTATTATTTTTTTTTTGGAGAGAGACAGAGAGAGAGAGAGAGAAAGAGAGAGAGAGAGAGAAAGACAGAGATGGGCGCGCCAGCAGTGTCTCAGCAGCTGAGAATGAAATCCAGATGCGTGCGCCCCCTTGTGGTCAAGTGCGGCATTGCGCCCTTGCATCACTTTGCATCTGGCTAAACGTGGGACCTGGAGATTGGAACTGCTGGAGATTGGAACCAGTGTTCTTAGGCTTAGGAGGCAGGCACCTTAACCCCTAAGCCATTTCTCCAGCCCCCAAAATTATTTTTTAAAAGAAGCACTCAAGTTATTTCTCAGTGCAGAAATTGGTAAATGAAAGCCAAAGAACTGGCCGCTTAGTTTGTACATAAAGTTATGCTGGAACACAGACGTGTCCATTCACTTACACAGTGGCCATTTTCATGCAACAGTGGAAGAACTGAGCTGTTGTGTCAAAGACTGTACACTCTGAGATACTTCTAATCTTGATTTTTGCGGAAAATCTTTGTTGACCCCTGTTCTATTCGTCCTAATAACGCAGCTCTGGAGCCATCCTTTTATTTTTCCTTGTGGGGTCATTTACTAATTTTCTGTTTTACCTCGTTTTCAACAACAAATTGACAAATCATACTTGCATATGCTCAAGGGGTACAAAGGGATGTCATAATCAATGAATAGGATTTGGGAGACTTGCATCAATTAACCTGCCAAGTCCTTACCATTTTTAGATTAGAAGTTATCTGATGACTTTTGAATTGTATAATGCATTATTATTTACTGGATTTACCATGCTGTGCAAATACATCACAAAAGAAAGAAAAACCTTATTCCCCCATCTAACTGAAGCTTTCTCTCAGGCCAACATCTCTCCATCTTCCCTCGCCCTACTTCCGGTAAAAACTATTTTATTCCCTATTTCCTTGATTTTGAGTGTTTCACATATCAGTGAGAACTTTCAGTATTTGTCAATCTGTAGCACGGGTTTTTTCACTCAGTATAATGTTCTACACCTTTATGCATGTGGTAAGTACAAAATTTCTTCTTTAAGGCTGAATAATTTTCTCTCTGTGTGTGTGTCTCTCTCTCTCTCTCTCACACACACACATTCGGTATCCATTCATCTGGCATTGGACTTCTGGGCTCAACATTATTAAATATTACAGAACTGCATCACCCACACCTTTCAGAATGGCTCTCATTGAAAAGACGAGCAAAGTGTTGGGCAGGATACGGAGTGAAGGGATTAATGATCACACAGTATCCGTGATTCCCACCCCAGTACCGAGTAAATTAGTAGAACTGTTATGGAACAGTGTTCGGAAGTTCCTTCCAAACCTAACAAGAGAGTTACAATGGGACTCATCGATCCTGCTGCTAAGAATGCATGCTCAAAATATATGAAATCGCTTTGTCAAAGAAATGTCTGTACTTTCCTATAAATTCACAGGAGACAACTGATGAAATCAATGAAAGTACCCACCTCAGATAAAATAATTTATCTGGGGCTGGAGAGGTGGCTTAGCAGTTAAGGCACTTGCCTGCAAAGCCAAAGGACCAAAGTTCAACTCCCAGGACCCACGTAAGCCAGATGCACAAGGGGGCGCACACATCTGGAGTTCGTTTGCAGGGCTGGAGGCCCTGTGCTCCCATTCCCTCTCTCTCTCTCTCTCTCTCTCTCTCTACCTGCCTATTTCTGTATCTCTCTCTCTCTCTCAAATAAGTAAGTAAATAAATATATTTTTTAAATAACTGAAATGCTGTAAGCTAACCATACTCCTCGGCAGGGGTCAGAGGGAGGGGTTGAGTCAGGGACGTGTCCTCCATAGACAGTCGTTTCTCAGTGTTCTTTGCCAAATGACAATGTTTTTGCTGGACAGAAAATCTAACATGTAAAGCTCTCTTGCCCTGGATGCATTTCCATGGATGTTTTAGGGACCTAGTGAGGTTTCACTCCCCCACTTACCAGGCATTGCCCTCAATGTCTTGGGTCTTCCTGCTTCCCCCCGCTTGTGATGTCCTTCAGATATTCTCTGCAGGCCACATAGAGTCTTTTCCATATGCGTGTCAGCCCATGACACTCACCTGATAGAGCACACAGCAGAGGCCAGAGGGTTTCTGGTGTGTTTTCCACACGGCGGGCGACACGGCTTCCCTGGGCTGGAGGGTCCACGTGAGCTGCACCTGAGCAGTTTTCTGGATCCTGCCTTGTCCTGGGCTCTCAGTTTGCCCCTTTCCCTCTTTCTTTACGTTTCGGCCATATTCTCCTCTTTTCACATTCCGATTTGTCATTCCCTTTCTCCGGGGTCTTCAGGGATTATTTTTCTCCGTGTTGAACACTTTCTTCTTATATTTACAAGACTAGCTAGCTTCAACTTATCCTTCACTGTATTTAAAGTGTACACATCACTCTCTCTCTCTCTTTTTTTTGTTTTGTTTTTCAAGGTAGCATCTCGCTCTAGCCCAAGCTGCCCTGGAATTCACTATGTAGTCTGGGGGTGGCCTTGAACTCTTGGCGATCCTCCTACCTCTGCCTCCTGAGTGCTGGGATTAAAGGTGTGCACCACCATGCCCAGCAACATCACTCTATGTATCTATAATTGTATGTATGTATGTATGTATGTATGTATGTATGTATGTATGTATGAATGTATGTATGTATCTATCATCTATATATCTATTTATATATAGAGAGAGAGATAGAAACAGAGAGAAAGAGACAGACTGAGAGATAGTGGGTATGGGCAGGCCAGAGTCTCCTGCCACTGAAAATGAACTCCAGAAGCAGGTTCCACTTCATGCATCTGGCTTTACCTGGGTACTGGGGAATTGAACCCCAGGCCATTAAGCCTGCAATTGCCAGCAGTGCCTGTAAGTGCTGAGCCATCTCTCCAGCTCTAAACATCGCTCTTTAAGCTAGGCTTTATCTTAGATCAGATTAATCACCTTCAATCTCTTCAGTTCCCTTATTATACCACCAGTCCATCTCATTCCTGTCATTTAATTGTCTTCGAGTTCCATAAAGACAAGGATTATGGCTAGCTTATATCCCTCAAGCCTAACTAGTAATTAGAAAACGCTATCATCAAATATTCATGGAAGGATAAAGAAATGATTGAGTGGATGTGTGAATGAATGATTTAGTAGCTTTCCTTCACTGCTTGTTATCCCCAATGTTCACGTCTCACTGGTAAGTGAGCCTGGTGCGTTCTAATTCCCCCATCTCTCATGCGCCTTCTTCTTCTATCTTACATCTAGATTATGATATTAATTGGCTTGCCTCCAGTATGGTACTTAATTTACTGTCCAGACATCTAAAATAATTATCTTTGCTCTTTGCTGTCTAACCTACAGCACGGGCATTAAATCTTTTGGCTTGCTTGATCAGTTTCTACAGCTCCATCTGTAGAATGTCCCTCTGACCACATAACCGAGTAAAGTGGGATGACCTCGACTTTCAGAATGTTCTAGAATATTTCATGTTGTCCTGCTTCTCTCCAGAATGCCTCCATGATTAATACATGTATACATTTGGAGAACTTCTATGAAATGTTTTTTTAAATTTTTTGTTTAATTTTATTGATTTGAGAGCAACAGAGAGAGCGGGGGGGGGGCAGGGGGAGGGAGAGAATGGGCACTCCAAGCCTCCAGCCACTGCAAATAAACTCCAGGTGCATGAACTATCTTGTGCATCTGGCTTATGTGGGTACTGGGGAATGGAGCCTTGAACCAGGGTCCTTAGGCTTCACAGGCAAGCGCTTAACCACTAAGTCATCTCGCCAGGCCCTGTTTTTTTAAATTTAATATTTTATTTATTTATTTGCAAGCAGAGATAGAGACAAGAGAGACAGAGAATATGGGCATGGCAGGACCTCCAGCCACTACAAATGAACTCCAGATGTATATGCCACTTTATGCATCTGGCTTTATGTGGGCACTGGGGAATCAAACCAGGATCCTTAGGCATTATAGGCAAGAGCCTTAACCACTAAGAAATTTTCTCCAGCGCCCCCCATGAAACTTTTAAGATCCACTTCAAGGGTACCTCTTCTGGGGAGCCAGCCCAAATCCTTATGAATAAATTGCTATTATAGCACCAATATCATGTGCTTTTTGCATGTACCTTGTTTAAATTTTTTCTATTCTAGAGGGCAGAAACCATCTGAGATTCATACTGTGTCACCAACATCTAGGCTAAGGTAGTTTATGGTGATGAGAAGACTTCTGTGTCACAGGTCAGTGGTGACGGAGAGTAGTGTAATCTCCAATGCCCACAAGCATATAGCAATCATCAAGGGGATAAACGCTGGAGTCAGGATGCAGCAGTTATCTGGGTCCATCAAATTGAAATTGGGGACGGTAAGAATGTTGTAGAATGAGATCATCAAGGTTAGTGGGGACATGGTTAGACAGACCATCTAACACACGGCTGAGCTGACATTGGCACAGTAAGCCTTATGTCAAGGAATCTGAGCATTGATGTTGGTCACTTTGAAAGTTCGCGCGTAGTAAATATTTATTCAGCTTTCATTTCTTTTGTTTGGTATATTTCATTTTATTTTTATAAAAGGTTATACTCATATCCTGTCTCCCCTGCTCCCTTTTCCCCAAGAGGCCCTTCTCGGTGGGGTTATTAGAACTCCCTGTGACCTCATGAAACCCTCAGTCACTCTCTGTGGGAGAGCTGAGCCTCAGGCTATTTCCTGCCCACCCTGTGGCTCTTATAATCCTTCAGCTCCCTCTTCTGCAATGTTCCCTGAGCCACGGCAGGTCTGTTAGCGGTCTGATTTAGTGTTAAGTTCTCTGCAGCCTCCGGATTTCTGCTTCGATGGGTTTTGATTGTCCACGGTGTCTTCCATCATCTCCCGGGGGCTTCAGCCTTCGTTTCTGCTTTTCTCCTTCCTACTACTATTCGGGTTTTCTGAATATCCGTGCTTCTTGTACAAACCATGGAAAATAAGAAAAGTTGAGTCTTTTTAAAAAAATATTTTAATTTATTTATTTGAGAGACAGAGATAAAGAGGGGAGGGGGAAGAGAGAATGGGCACACCAGGGCCTCCAGCCATTGCAAACAAATTTCAGACACATGCACCACCTTGTGCAGCTGGCTTACATGGGTCCTGGGGAATCAAACCTGTGTCCTTTCGTTTTTCAGGCAAGTGCCTTAACTGCTAAGCCATCTCTCTAGCCCAAAACTTGAATCTTAATAAGAAAGGATTCACAACTCTTAATCTATAAGAAGATAAATAAAAGTGCAATATGGATTTATGGTTTCAAAAAAATTTCATTAAATGTATCAAAATATTTAAAATACCCCCCCCCAAGGAATAAGAAAGAAAAGTTGAATCTGCCTTCCTGAATGTCTGGATTGACTTAAATTAATTAGAATGTTTGAAGTCCCGGCCACTGTATTTGTTCTGTGCGTAGGTGAAGGAAGACATATCACAGAGACTATTAGGGCCTTTTCTTGGAATTTAGAAATAGAAATGTGTTCTCTCCCACTGGAGGTGACCAGGACATCATAGCTCTGGTGGTGGCTTGTTAGCCCTCCTAGCTTGAGTCAAATTTTCTGCTTCTTGAAAGCCTGCCAACTTTGACCTAGTAATTTCATTTCTAGGAATCTACCCTAATAAAATGCTAATAAATAGATACAAAAAAGAACACTATGATTTGTAAGGGAAAAACAGTAATCAACCTGCATAAATGTCCTCAAATGGGTGAAGGTTAAATAAATTATATTATGCTCATAGGAGGGAATTTTATGCAACTCTTACAACTCATGTTTCTGAAAAATATGTAATGACCTTAGAAATTGTTTCCAGTATAGCATAAAACATAAAAGATGAAATGTAAAATTGGATTTTCATAATGGGCGCTCATTATCTTATTTACATATAGAAAGATGGGAAGGAAATACAGCCGAATATTAACAGTTGTTTATGGGTCATTTTTACTATACTGTTCAGATTCTTTATGGGTTTTGAACGTTTAATATTTTAAAATGTATACATATCACTTTTAAAATGTGGTAAAATGAGATCTAAATTTAATAAACATGACCGATAGTTTTATAGATTTGACCCTTTGACAGAGATGCCCAAGGGTGAACAGATGTTCATTTTCTATTTTACGGAGCCATATAGTCAAGTCATGTCCCAGTAGGCTATTATGAAGAATCATGTCCCTAAATTTTTCCACTCGATGCACAGACCAGGCGTTTTATGGAGCCTGACCCTGTAGAGAGGTTAGGCTTTGGAAGAGCTGGGAAAAATCTATCGCTGGACACAGCAGCCAGTGGAGAGCACGCCCATGGCCCACTTCTCCTTGGGGCGTCACTTCTCGAAGCCAAGCGGAATCTGAAGTTGCGTTTTCTCCTTCCAGACTCTCCGCCCCTTGGCCTCGCACTGCTCAGGCTTAGTGAGAACTGGCTCTGCATTTTGCAGATGGGAAACGAAAATGCTCTGGGAAGTGACTCACCCACAGTCAGACTGGGACACAGCCACAGAGAAACAGCTTGGAATCAGGGCCATCTGCTGCTCCAGTTAGGGGCTTGATCCCCAAGGTAACTCGTTGCTTTGGAGCCATTTTCTGCAGGCTGGGTTGGAGGGCCACATCCTCCACTGAGAATCCTGGGTGCCATTGCTCCTCAGCCCAGTCCCAGAAAGGGTCTGAGCACAACAAGCCTATTTCTCTATGGACACTCAGAGAAGGTGCTGTTAATGCGGAATATTTCCTCACGAAAAGGGTGGGATTCTAAGGCATATGTGTAATCAAGACCTTTTGGTCTTCGTTTCTCTCTCTTCTCTGCCTCTGTCTCTCATTTCTTCTTTTTCTACCTTTTCCCTCATTTCTCCTCTTCCACCTCCTGCCTCCCTATACCTCTCCTTCCTTCTTCCTTTTTGAGTGTCTCTAATGGCTCCTGATACCAATCGTTTGCAAAGTATGTGACTGCCACAGCGAGATGCCACCTTTTCCAGCCCCCATGGCTTAAGCATGAACCATGTTCTTAGTGGTCATGACTTCATCAGGGCACGGGACATTTGAGGCCTCCTTTCTCATTTTGGCTCCCCATAGAGCCAAGATTTGTTCTGGATGATGTTAACTTTGAAACTCACTGTGGGTTGAAGGTTTGCTGAGAAGAGTCCCGGCCCTTCTCAGATCTCACTCCTTTGTGCTTTCATGGTGGATATGATATGGTGCAGGACAATCATCTTCTCACTGTTCCTATACCAGGTGTTGCAGTCAGGTTCGCACTGCTGGTAGAAATCACCCGACTAAGAGCAGCTTTTTGGAAAAAGGGTTTATTTTGGCTTACAGACTCCAGAGGAAGCTCCATGATGGCAGTGGAAGACGATGGCATGAGCAGAGGGTGGACATCACTTCCTAGCCAACATCAGGTAGATAACAGGAACAGGAGAGTGTGTCAAACACTGACAAGGGGACACTGGCTATAATACCCATAAGCCCGCCCCCAACAATATACTGCCTCCAGCAGACATTAATTCCCAAATCTCCATTAGCTGGGAACCTAGCATTCAGAACACCTAAGTTCATGGGGGACACCTGAATCAAACCACCATACCTGGTTATTTCCAGGGATGAATTCCAGGCTTGGACTCGCACCAAGAGACCATCTCATGAAGTTTCCCTCCCTTGACTGGCCTGAAGTTCTCGATGCCAGCAGTGTTCGTTAGTGGAGATTAGATAATAGGGCATTGCATGACTTTTCCTGGAGAGACTTGAACAAATGTCATTTTACCCTGTGGGGTCTTGTTCCGTTCCCCGGGGGTCATTGGCCACCTACGTCCCGGGCGAGGGAGAGAGGAGTTGGAAGGGGAGCAGCAGGGTCTTTCTGGCTGGGCGGGTGAGTGCAATGCGCAAGGACAAGAACACATGACGGGGCAGTGAGCACCCGGGAGACCATCTGATGGACAGCACTCGTTTATTCAAAGGGTGGGGTGGGTTTATAAACACTTGGGGAAGGTTGAAATGGCACGTACAGACTATATGGCAATCGGATGCATAGTTTATGGGCTGTTATCTAGATAGAGGAAGGACTAGTAACTTCAAAGCTATGGGGGAAGGATAAGGGAAGGTAGGGGGAAGGGCAGAAGAGGAGATTAGCAGAAATCTGTGACTTTGAAACTGTGGGGGTGAGAATGCTACGTGACTTTAGCCACATGAGGGTCTCTTGGGCAGCTAGCTACAAGGTCAGGAACTGTGGGGGGCAAATTCTGACTTATGGAATGGTCAGAGCCTTTTGGGGTCTGGGGGGAGCACCTCGCCAGTTCTGCCCACTCTGGGCTATAACAGTTCACTGCACCCTACAACATAGGGAAGGCTGTTACCATCTCCAGGGACTCCTGACAGAGGGCCAGCTGCAACCCCAGAGCCCAGGGTCCCTGGCCATGTCTGATACTTCAGGCCAGCCTCCTCACAGGTCCAGCCTGTTACTAGCAAGGCCCAACATTACCCCACCTAGGGCACTGATGACAAAGAAGCTACACCATCCACATCTAACTTGGTGAGCAAATGACTTTGTTGGGGTTGTCCTCATTGGCAAGGGGCTAATCACAGGAATGTGGATGACTCAGGAAACTGCATCACCCAAATGTCCACGCAAGCATGGGTGATGGCCCCCAAAATCGGGACCCTTGAACAACTTGCCGACGGTTTTATTAAACAGTATCTAAACAGTATCCTCTTGCCTAGAGAATCTTTACTGCTTGTACAACCTATGAGGGGGGCTCGTGACGCTTATATTTCTTGTGAGTTTCATGAGACTTAAATATTTTATTATTTTTATTATTTATTTGAAATGAAAGAGAGAAAGAGAGAGAATAGGCATGCCAGGGTCTCCAGCCACTGCAAAGAACTCCAGATACATGTACCTTATGCATCTGGCTTTAGGTGGCTCCTGGGGAATGGAACTTGAGTCCTTTGGCTTTGCAGGCAAGCACCTTAATGGCTAAGCCATCTCTCCAGCCCTCATGAGACTTCTGAATGGACTGTTTCCTCCAGCAGTGAATGTTCACATCCTAAAGAAACAACTATGCCACGTGGGACACTTACCACGCAAATTCTAAGGGCTTCACATCTGAGATGAGACTCTTCTAGGAATGATGAGAGTCCCAGTGGAACAGACATACTCAAGAGCCCAGAGCTAAGAAGCACTCACGTGACAGAGAAGGCGCCCAAATTCCCAAGAGCGACGATCAAGCCTTCCTTATCTTGGCCTCCGTGACACCAAGTACACAGCTGGCTGAAGAAGAGTCAGACTAACTCAGTCCCCTCCTTACCCTGGTTTTAAGAGAGGTCACTGGAGAATAAACACATGCACATTTATATGTATTTCTGAATCATGACTTCAAGAATCTAATCTGCTGTATAAAACTGAATTCTGCTTGCTCTTGGACCCATGCTGCACCTGGGTGGGGGTAGCTAAATTGAATATCAGTCCATCAGCCTTTCTTTCTTTTTTATTTCTTTTTTCCTTCTTCCTTTCTTCCTCCCTCCCTCCCTCTTTCCTCCTTCCTTCCCTCCTTCCTTCCTTCCTTCCTTCCTTCCTTCCTTCCTTCCTTCCTTCCTTCCTTCCTTCCTTCCTTCCTTCCTCTCTCTCTCTCTTTCTCCCTTTCTCCCTTTCTTTCTTTCTTTCTTTCTTTCTTTCTTTCTTTCTTTCTTTCTTTCTTTCTTTCTTTCTTTCTTTCTTTCTTTCTTTCTTTCTTTCTTTCTTTCTTTCTTTCTTTCTTTCTTTCTTTCGTGAGGTATGGTTTCGCTCTAGCCCGGACTGACCTGAAATTCACTATGTAGTCTCATCAAAGCCTTGAACTCACAGCAATCCTCCTACCCCAGCCTCTTAAGTGCTGGGATTAAAGGTGTGCACCACCAGCCTAGCGGCAGTGTTTTTATCTTTAAGCCTAATTTGTTTTGTAATGTCCTTTTCCCTAGATTAGGCACAGCCACACCCATGGCTTCTGTGTGTTAGAGAATCCTGTTTCTTCCAACTGGAATAATGGTGACCGTGGCAGTGAGCTAATATTACATATGACAATCCACTCCTTTGCTCAAAGTTCTGCGGCTCTATGGACACAGATCCGACCCCCCACTTATGTCTGTTGTGGGGAGCTTCATGAACCCTCTTGGGGCTGCTGTGCATTCTGGGCCATTCCTCTTGTGCATGGGTCACACCACTCTGAGGCCAGGCTGCTCCAGATCTCGAACACTGAACAGATTACTTCTGAGACTGTGTACCGCCCCTCCCAAGCAGCCATTGTGCCAACATTTACTGAATGTCTGCGATGGTCTAGGGTCAGGGCAGACTGTGTTCACTTATTTCCCCTGCTCGCAGGCAATTCCGTGGCTATTATCATCATTCTAACTTCATAGATAAAGAAATGGAGGGCCAGGAAGGTCAAAAGTGCTCACAAGTCACCGGCTCGTGGTAGTGTGTGGCCTCAAGTGCAGATGAATCTGACCCTCAAACAACATAGCATGTGTCTTGTCTCTCTGTGTGTGTGTGTGTGTGTGTGTGTGTGTGTGTAGGACATGACTCTGACCAACAGTCTCATTTATATAGAAAGCCCTTATATTTGAACTCCCCCCTCCCCCGCCCTACATGGTAAGATTTTTTTGTTGTTAGTTTTGGCTACTATTTTTTCTAAATTTGATTTCTATTTTACATTTTGGACATTCTCATATATGTATATAACATACTTTGTTCTTATCTCTCCAATTACCCTCTCTTATTCCCTTTTCTCTCCCACTGACACTCTTCTTCTTTCCCATTAATTTCCGTCTTTCTTTCATGTCTTTTTTGTAACCCACTGAGTTAAATTAGGGTCGCTTGCATGATCATGTGTGGAAGTTTATTGCAACTTACCAGTGTGGCAATGTCACACTAGGCATGAACCTGACTCCCCTCCCCCAGTGACCGCGAGATGCCATCATCTCAGTCTGAGAGATGTAGAGTCTTTTCTAGTCTTTTGTGCAGTTTTTTTCGAATTTTATTTCAGAGAAAGAGAGAGACAGAGACAGAGAAAGAGAGAGAATTGGCACACCAGGGCCTCAGCCACTGCCACTGAACTTCACCTAGTGGGCATGTGCGACCTTGCACTTGCCTCACCTTTGTGCATCTGACTAACGCAGGATCTGGAGAGTCAAACATGGGTCCTTAGGCTTCACAGGAAAGCGCCTTAACCGCTAAGCCATCTGTCCAGCTCCCGTGGTAAAATTTTAATGTCTTGCAGTAGGTGGAATCCAGGATTGTGTAGCTGGGAAAAGCTACGGTTGGCAGAAGGGACATCTATCAGAGCCTCATTCCACCCTCTCTCCCTCCCCTGGGCATCGTGTCTCATGCTCAAAGGAGAAGGGAAATATCCTGATGTAGTGATGGAAACATCGCCTCTGGATTCAGGTTGATGCTTTGTGATTTTGAGGGGGGGGTGGAGTAGTTTTCCTCTCTCAGTCTCGGTTTTCACACCAGTAACGTAACATGGGGATCACGAGCATTCATGCGTTTCTGAGAACGGCTCTTTGTACTGTGGACCAAAAGCTGTTGGGATGTGTGTGAAAATCAGTGTAACTGCTTTGAAGAACAATTTGATCTCCATTAAAGGTGAGAGTGTACATAATACCATAGGACCCAGCATCTCTTCTGCACATATGCTTGTGCATGCATAGGAAACACACCTTGAAATGTTCATGTTAACATCACAAGAAGTTGAAAACAGATCGACGTGTTCCTCAATAAGAGACAGGATGATTCACATGGCAGCCTGCAATGGAAGACCACGCACACTAGCGAACCTAGGAGAGCCCAGCCTACACAGATCAGTGTAGGTAAAATCTCACAAATACATTGCTGGGGGAAAATAGAAAGTAATTAAGAACATATACAGAGTTGGGCTTAAAAGATGCAAACCAGAACTATGAGGAGAAGATTGATGCCTGCATTCACCATCCTTTCATTTCTTCATTCATTTTACATCCTTTCTCCATGCGAGACATTTTCCTTGTACTGAGATACAGTTCAGGAACTTAACAGAGGGCTGGAGAGATGGCTTAGTGGTTAAGGCACTTACCTGCAAAGCCTAAGGACCCAGGTTCAACTCCCTAGAACCCATGTATGCCAGATGCACAAGGTGGCATATGCATATGGGGTTCATTTTCAGTGGCTTGAGGCCTTGGCATGCCCATTTTTCCTCTGTGTCTCTCTAATAAATAAGTAAAAAGAAAACATAAAAGAAAGAAAAGAACTATGCATTGGTAAAGGTTATTCCATATGCAAGAAAAGCAGAGAGAAATGATAAACACCACATTCACTTGGGCTGGGGAGATTGCTCAGTGGTCAAAGGCACTTGCTTGCAAAGCCTACCAGCCTGGGGGTTCAATTCCCAGTACCCATATAGGAACAGATGCACACAGTGGTGCATGCATCTGGAGTTTGTTTGCAGTGGCAAGAGGCTGTGGTGCACCCATACTCTCTCTCTCTTTCTTTCTCTGCTCGCAAATAAATAAAGAAAAAAATTTTTTAAAATTTTTTAAATTATTTTTTATTTATTTTTGGAGAGAGACACAGAGAGAGACAGACAGAGAGGAAGACAGATAGAGATGGGTGCGCCAGCAGTCTCTCAGCTGCTGTGAACGAACTCCAGATGCGTGCGCCCCCTTGTGGTCAAGTGCGGCATTGCACCCTTGCGTCACTTTGCATCTGGCTAAACGTGGGACCTGGAGATTGGAACCGCTGGAGATTGGAACCAGTGTTCTTAGGGTTAGGAGGCAGGCGCCTTAGCCACTAAGCCATCTCTCCAGCCCAGAAAAATATTTTTAAAATACCACATTTGGTATGATTGCAAAGTTAGGGGTATCTAGGGACACCAGCTTATTAGAATATGTTCTTTTTCCAGCTCGAGGGCAGGTGCATGGGATTTCAAGTAACATTCAGAGTGGGTCTTCGAGATTCTTACCACCTGGTGCTCACACTGATTCTCTCCGTTATTCTAGCAAACTCAGATGGACAGTGTGCCCTGAAGGGATTTGGTAGATACACTTGAGGTCCAAAATTAGCTGACTTCATAATAGACTATAAAATAAGCTACATGCAGGTTCTTTCGAAAGGGAACAGGCTCTTCCTGGCGACAGAGAGTTAAAGCCTGGGAAGGATTTGACATGACAAAATGTTCCGGTTTTTGGCTCGAAGGTGTAAGGAACAACGTGGTAAGGCAGCAAGCATGGCCTCTACTAGCTGAAGGTGTACCGGGTCCTCCAGCAGGTATGGCTGAAGAAGGAGCCGGTCCAGCCAGCTCCTCTTGGGGCTGAGCGGGATGGTGAATGTCGGCGACCCAGAACCCCCTCCTCCAAAGCACCCGAGAGAAAAACACACTGGGTCGGGAGTCTTGTCGAAGCAGGATCTCGTTTTATTGTAGTAGGAAGATTTTTATATAGCCTTGAGAAAGAGGGTGGGGTCTCAGGATGGGAAAAAGGTGTAAGGGCCAATAATATTTCACCACGTCAGCAGTAGCTGGGCAGAGGCAGTTTTGGCTTAGGTCTTGCTGAGTCACTCCTAAATGGGAGTAATAGGCCAAAGACAGGTCGCCAAACTGTAGCCAGGCTCAGGAAGTTCCACTGGGCCTCGCGCCGGGGCCTCTTAGGACCCAACAAAGGTGGTCCTGTCAACAGCCAGCAAAGATGTATGCTTGATCTTTTTTTTTTAACATTTATTTATTTATTTATTTATTTATTTATTTATTTATTTATTTAAGAGAGAGAGAGATACAGAAATAGGCAGGAAGAGAGAGAGAGAATGGGCATGCCAGGGCCTCTAGCCACTGCAAACAAACTCCAGATGCATGTGCCCCCTTATGCATCTGGCTTACATGGGTCCTGGAGAATCGAGCCTCGAACCGGGATCCTTAGGCTTCACAGGCAAGCGTTTAACCACTAAGCCATCTCTCCAGCCCTGTATGCTTGATCTTACAACGACAAGGAATTGAATTTTGCTAACAACGTTAATGAGTCCAGAAATTATGTGAGCAGCAGTTGAGATGAATGGAGAGAAGTCAAATGGTATCTGGCTTTGAATGTTGTCGGAGGGCATGGCCACACTTAGCCTAAGCCTTTTACCTACACTGTTGTAAGCCAGAAAGTGAGCATGGTTGTAAACCAGGGAGTCTGTGGCATTTTTGTCATGCAGTAATATAAACCTCGATATTATCACCTGGAGACTTTTTATGCATCTTCAATGTTTCCTAAGACTTGTTAGAAGCAGCTAGAATTGGTTGGAGATGAGCAGAATTGCAGGGTTCTGGGCCTGACCTGGAACTAGTAAATTAGCTGGAAAGGAGCTTTTGTGCAAGCCCGTGATGGAGCATGCAAGCAGAGCCTGGAGCGGCCGTGGAGTACGTGGGGTTCAAGCTGACGCTCTGTCAGTGGACAGGAAGCTCTTGGTCCGTGTGAAACACTTCAGACTCCAAGGTCTTGTTTTTCTTGGCTGGGGTGGGAGAGTGGGCAGCAGGAGATGGAGGAGAAGTGTTTCAGCAGTGGCTGTGCTCAGAAGCGGCACCTATGCCTTGCCCCACCCACCAAGCCCTTGGTTTCTTTAGAGACTCTTCTTAAATTAGAAAAAAAAAAAAACAGGATTAGGGATGGAGAGATGGCTTAGCAATTAAGTCTCTTGCCTGCAAAGCCTAAGGACCCATGTTTGACTCTCCGGGTCCCACGTATGCACAAAGTGACACAAGCACACAAGGTCTCACAAGCGCCCAAGGTGGTGCAGGCATTTGGAGTTTGATTGCAGTAGCTGGAGGCCCTGGCACACCAATTCTCTCTCTCTCTCTTGCTCTTGCTCTCTCACATTAAAAAAAAAAAAAAAGATTAGTGGAGCTATGGGTCCAGATCCTCAAAAGACTAAGGGCTGAATGACCAAATCAAGCTATCACAGATGTCAACAAAGTGAACCTGTGACGTGGTGTTTCTCTTTCTTTACCTTCAGGGCTTATTGACAAGGCATAGACAAGACCATTCACTTGCCAGCATATTATATGTAGCTCCATCCAGAAATCCCACTAGCAATCAAACTGAATACAGCCCCCAGTGATTTCCTGTCTCACTCACTACCACCTTCCCGTGGGGGTTCCTCTTCACTAATGACATCACTCGTCAGATGTTTTTTTTTCCTTTTTGTGAGACCCAGGAGTAGCTCCATCAATTCACCATATTCTCATCCATCCATTCACCCATATGTTACCTCTTAGCAGGGTATCTCTTCCATTTTCTTTATATTTCTTTTATTAATGAGTAAACCTCTCAGAAAAGCTTACATCCCAACTTTGCAGAAAAGTTGTAATCACTTTACAATTGCTACAGGCGATACAGCCCCAATTAATTGTTTCCATTGCTATTCCTTTTTCGTCTTCCTCCTCCCTCCCCATCATCTCTTCTTTTTTAAAAAATATTTATTGATTTGAGAGAGAGAGAGGGAGGGAGGGAAGAAAGGGGAGAGAGAGGGAGGGCCTCCTGCCACATCAAATAAACTCCAGATGCATGCGCCACTTTGTGCATCTGGATTCACATGGGTCCCGAGGAATTGAACCCAGGTCATCAGGCTTTGCAAGCATGTGCATTTAACCGCTGAGCCATCTCTCCAGCCCTCATGTCTTTCTTCATACGTGTTTTTGTGTAAAAAATTTGCAAGCAACTTGAGGCATTCATTTCCCTTTACAACTAAATAATTCACTGTGTATTCCCTGAGACCATCTCTTACATAAGCATAATATAGCAATCAAAATCACGAAATTTAGCATAGACAGGAGTTGAATTTAATTAACGGGCTCTTTGCAACACTTGTTGTCTGGTTGGAGTTTAACCCAGGGTCAGGCTCCATGCCTCTTTAGATGCTTTCATTTGAAATGATTCCTCTGACTCTCTTGACCTTGACATTTTTCAGAGTACAAGCTAGTTATTTTATTGAAAAGACAGAGAAATTGGGTTTGTCTGGTGCTTTTTTTTTTTTTTTTTTTTTTTTTTTCAAATGGGAGAATAGCATTCCTAGGTAGGTTTGTAGGGAGCCCAGACGGGCTTGAGGCAGACGTAGGAAGACTAAATTAGGGAAGGCTAGAAGTGAGGGGAGAGAGAAAAGACAAAGTGGAATCGGGGACAAATGAGGTAGTGTCCGGGACAGAGGGACCCTGGCATCCACACTTGCTAAAGGGGACAATCAGAGATGGAAAGAAAACCCTGGGAAGGCGGGGATCATTTGCATGCGCAGGCCTTCCTTGATGGGAGAATCCTGGCTCTCTTAGGGCAAACCAGTGAAGCATAGTTAAATGCTTTTCATGTTAAAATTTGAATTTCAAAGGAGTTTCTTTTGCTCCTTGCCACTACATGATTCTACTGTCCTTATTCCCAAAGACCTCTAACAGTGGACAGGTAGGTCCATTCCCTGCTTTTCATACTACGAACCCATGTTGTGGTTTGAACGTGAAATGTTCTCCATCGGCCCAGGTGTTTGAACACTAGCTGGACGTGCTAGTTTGGAAGGTTCTGGAGCTTCCCTGGAGGAAGTGAGTCACTTGAGGCAGCTCCCTGCGGTTTTATAGCAAAGTCCCACTTCCTGTCTGCTTTCTACTTCCTGTCTGCAGTTGCAATGTGATCAGCCACCTCACATTTTTGGCACCTCCACCACGGTTTCGTCACGATGATGGACTGTATCGTCTTAAACCACAAGCTCAAGTTGGTTTGCTTTAGGGACTTGGTCACAGCAGTGAGAAAAGTAAGTAACATGCCCATTTTGCCGTCCTGGCACTTAACTGAGCACCTGCTGTGTGCCACTTCCCATTTCCCTTTCGTCTTTACAATCATTATTGCCCTCAGTTCTTCTTCCACCCCAGTGAGAATGGCATTGCTGCCATTGCCATTGGACAGAGGCTTGGCCCAGATCACTGTCTCAGCTGTATGTCAATGCCAGCATTCTAGCGTAAAAGTCCTTACAGGTTCTTTCACACAGGCCAGCTGCCAGGGAGGAAAACAGAGGACCATGTATTCAAGTCCCCAGGCTCCGTCCCTGCGGAGGTGGGGGGTTGTCAAAGGTAGTCTAGTTTGTCACCTGTAAGGTAATTGCTGCCCATGAGCTACAGTGACTGACGCCTGTAGTGCTTCTGCCACCTGGAACACAGAGAGACTCTGTTGTGACCTGTCCTGTAACTGATGCTACAAAGGGAGATGGGCATCACTCAAGGGTTTGGAGCCACAGAGGGATTCAAGCTGACAGAGGTGACTCATCACGTCTTCCTATACACAGCCTCCTGGGAGGACTGATGTTTCTAGAAAGACATATTTCCTCACAGGTAAAGCCAGGCTATTATTATTATTATTATTATTATTATTATTATTATTATTACTATTGGCAAGCACACTATTTTGGCAGCCCATGATGTCAGTTTGTCCTGGTACAGCTCTATTAACTTTAATCGTTTGCTTAAGGCAGCCCCTGCCACTTTTCGCTTTTGTTGTTGCAGTTTCTTTCCCTGTAATTTATTAGTAATTTATGGGGGAATGAGTTTCAGGATATAAACATATTCTGTCTTTCATCAAACCACCCCTTGCTGTTTATTTTTTAATTTTTTAATTCCTCCTGTGTTTTCTTGTTGGGTTCTTTTGAAAACCGTCTATTTATATCTGTAAACACTTAGCATTTACAAACAATAAATTTATTGGGGTAAAGAGATGACTGAGCAGTTAAAGGTGCTTGTTCGCAAAAATTGATGGCCTGGGTTCGACATCCCAGTACTTGTATAAAGCCGAAAGTACAAAGTGGCACATGCATCTAGTTTGTTTGTGGTGGCAGAAGGCCCTGGTGTGCTGATTAATTCTTTCTCTCTCCTTCTTTCTCTCTGTATCTGCTTGCAAATAAATAACATTTTAAAAATGATACATTTTATTATGGTAATAGGGACACAAGAAGATAACTATGTCATTCAACTTTTAAGTTTGAAGCCAGTGTGGTGACACGTGACTTATATTCCCAGCACTCCGGAAGTAGAGGCAGGAGGATTGGAAGTGCCAACCTTGGCTACCTCGTGAGTTCTAGGCCAGCCCGGGTTATATCAGACACTGTCTGAAATGTTTTTGAAAGTGTTTAATGAATTATTGTTGACTGCAGGCATAGTGTTCTATATCCCGATCCTGAGAATTATCCCATCATGCTGAACTAGAACTTTCTGTCCATTTCCTCTCCCCACAACCACCAGGGACTCGATGGCATCCCCCACTCTGTCTCAGGTACCGCACGTAAGTGAACTCATGTAAATTTGCCTTGTTTTGAGTAGCTGACTTCACTTAGCAGAACATCTTCCAGGTTCCTCCATGTTGTCACATGCTGCCCACCTAAATGTTTTCTTTTCCTTACTGGTTATTCCACTGTGGGCGTTTAGAAGGGCGTCTTTATCCCTTTACCTGTGGGTGACATGAGCACCTGGGCTGTTGGTGCCTCTGGTTTGCTGTGACTCGTGCCACATATGCACGGAGTGCTCACATCTCCTTGAGATCTGGACAAGTATGCAGAACGGGATTGCTGGGCCGTATCAGAGTTTAGATTTTAATGTGGTGAGGAAATCTGATGTTGTTCTCTGCATTTTTCTTTCCTTCCTTCCTTCCTTCCTTCCTTCCTTCCTTCCTTCCTTCCTTCCTCCCTCCCTCCCTCCCTCCCTTTCTTCCTTCCTTTCTTTTTTTTTAAGGTACGGTCTCGCTCTGGTCCAGGCTGACCTGGAATTCACTATGCAGCCTCAGGGTGGCCTCAACCTCTCAGCAATCCTCCTACCTCTGCCTCCCGAGTGCTGGGATTAAAGGCATGTGCCACCACGC
This sequence comes from Orientallactaga sibirica, assembly GCA_036365145.1. Lineage (NCBI taxonomy): Eukaryota > Metazoa > Chordata > Mammalia > Rodentia > Dipodidae > Orientallactaga > Orientallactaga sibirica. The sequence continues at coordinate 1,788,422 of JAEOAD010002086.1, read as the reverse complement.
CTGTCTTACATTTTTCATTGCTAATAACAGTGTATAAGGGTTCTTCATTGTCCACATACACACTGATCTTATCATAGTTAATTTATTAACTAGTTAAATGAATTTTTTACTTTTATTTTTATTTATTTGACAGAGAGTGGGAAAGATCAGAGAGAGAATGGGCATTTCAGGGCTTCTAGCCACTGCAAACGAACTCCAGATACATGATCTACCTTATGCATCTGGCTTTACGTGGCTACTGGGAAATCAAACCTGAGTCCTTTGGCTTTACAGGCAAGTGCCTTAACCACTAAGCCATCTCTCCAACCCCCACCCCCAAAGGAATTTTTTGAAATAAATCTTTCTTTTTGCAGCAGCCCCCTGACAAGTGTAAGAAGATATCTCCATGTGTTTGTGACTGTGTTCCCCCATTATTACTGACCTTCGGTATTTTTTCTTACATATGTTGTCCATCTCAATGTCTTATTTGGAGAAATACCTATTCAAACCCTTGGTCAATTTTAAAGTCAGGTTCCTTGATTTTTCTAACATTTGCAGTTTCTTTTCTATTTCAGACAGTAACCTTTTAACAGATAGAAGCTTTGCCAATATTTTCTCCCATCCTACCCTTGATTTTAGCAGAAGGCCAAAGGACAAATTTTCCCTTCCATCCTCTTGACTTTCGGCTGTGTTTGGTGTCTCCTTTGCCCCATGGGCTCTGTGCCCCGTGGGGTCGTCTCACCAGCTCATGGGGCTTTGGAGCCTCAGCTTTCAGGATAACCCGCATGTCACCATTGCCAAGTCCAACGTTCAGAAGCTCCTTCTGTGTGTTACTTTTCTTCAGGAATTTCACCATGTCTACACTTGAAATCACTTTGAGTGATGTACTTTTATTTTCATGCATGACAGAAGGGTCTAATTTTATTCTTTGGCCTGTAGACACCCAGTGTGCCAAGCATCACTTACGGAAGAGACTATATTTCTTCCGTGGGTACTCTTGACACACACGTCAAAGATCAGTTGATCTGGCCTGGAGAAATGGCTTAATGGTTAAGGCCCTTGCCTGCAAGCCCGAAGGACCCAGTTTTGAGTCCCTAGAACCCACTTAAGCCAGATGCACAAGGTGGTGCGTGCATCTGAAGTTCGTTTGCAGTGGCTAGAGGCCCTGGTACGCCCATTCTCTTTCTCTTAAATAAATAAGAATATTAAGAAAGTGATCAGCTGACCATACGTGCATGGCTTTAATGTGGAGTTCTAGCATGTTCACTGGTTCATATGTCTGCCTTTATGCCAGAACCATATTGATTACTTTAATGTTGTGATCTATTTAGAAATTAGAAGGTGTGATATTGATTTGTCTTTTATTTTCTTTTGATTCCATGGGAATTTTAGAGTTACTTTTCTTTTTCTGTAAGATTGACAGTTGTTTTTTTTTTTTTTTGTTTTTTCGAGGTAGGGTCTCACTCTGGCCCAGGCTGACTTGGAATTCATTCTGTAGTCTCAGGGTGGCCCGAATTTGCAGCGACCCTCCTACCTCTGCCTCCCAAGTGCTGGGATTAAAGGCATGTGCCACCACACCTGGCAAAGATTGAGATTTTGATGGAGATTTTATTGAATTTGTAGATTACTTTGGGTATAATAGATTTCTTTCTTTCTTTCTCTCTTTCTTTCTTTCTTTCTTTCTTTCTTTCTTTCTTTCTTTCTGTCTTTCTTTACATTTTCTTATTGTAGACAATATCCCATGGTACTTCCCTCCCTCCCCCCACTTTCCCCTTTGAAACTCCACTCTCCATCATATCCCCTCCCTCTCTCAATCAGTCTCTCTTTTCAGTTTGATGTCATGATCTTTTCCTCCTATTATGATGGTCTTGTGTAGGTAGTTTCAGGCACTGCGAGGTAATGGATATCCAGTCCATTTTGTGTCTGGAGGACTACATTGTAAGAAGTCCTACCCTTCTTTTGGCTCTTACATTCTTTCTGCCACTTCTTCTACAATGGACCCTGAGCCTTGGAAGGTGTGATAGAGATGTTTCAGTGCTGAGAACTCCTCTGTCCCTTCTTCTCAGCACCATGGTGCCTTCTGAGTCATCCCAAGGTCACCACCATCTGAAAAGAGAAGCTTCTCTAGCCAAAAGTGAGAGTAGCATTAATAATATATGGGTATGGACATTAAGAGAAGTGCTTATTGGGCAGTTTTTTGAGCATAGTATATACATTTAGCCAGACACCAGCAGATGCTACACCCCTAGGGCTCATGACTAACCCTGTTGTAGGTTTTTAGTATCAGGGATGTATTCCCTCCCACGGAGTGGGCCTCTGGTCCAATTAGAGAGTGGTTGGTTTCCCCCATAACAGATGTGGCACTATTGCTCCCGTTGGCTCATTTGGCCTGGCTGGCCAAATTTTGCAGTGTTCACTGTTGAGTACCTTCACTGGTGTTTTCTCTCTCCCATTGATCTGCATGTAGCATAGCTTTGTCCAGCTTTCTGTCAGATGATCCACATGGAGGAGGCTTTCAGCTCAGCTCCAGCAGGATTTCTCAGTGACCTTGCAGCCCAAGTATGTGGAGTCTTCAGCAATAGGGTCTTACCATCTATTCCTGGTGGAAAACCAAGGGATTCAGCAATGGCCTATAATGTTTTGGGGGTATCTGTGATCTCCCTGGCCAACAATTCACTGGAAGGTACAGGATGGATATTTTAACAATATTACATATTACAATCCATAACCATGGACGTTTGTCCATTTGTGTCTTATTTAATTTCTTTAATCAATGTATTCTACTTTTCAGTTTGTATTTTTACCTCACAAGTTTATTCCTAACTAGTTTTATTCTTTTTGTGCTGTGGCAAATGGGGTTGTTTTCTTAATTTCCTTTCCAGATAGTTCATTGTTATGATAAAAATTCAATTAAATTATTTATGATAATTTTGTATCCTGAAACCATACTGAATTTGGTTATTAATTCTTTCAGCTTTCTTTTTTTTAAATATTTTACTTATTTTTTTATTTATTTGAGAGAGAGAGAGAGAGAGAGGCAGGCAGACAGACAGAGAAAGAATGGGTACACCAGGGCCTCCAGCCACTGCAAACGACTCTAGAGTCATGCACCCCCCCTTGTGCATCTGGCTTATGTGGGTCCTGGGGAATTGAACTGAGGTCCTTTGGCTTTGCAGGCAAACGCCTTAACCATTAAGCCATCTCTCCGGCCCACTTCTTGCAATTTTCTAATGAAGTCTTTATGACTAGTTAGGCCGAAAGATCATGGCATTTACAACAACTGAAATTTTACTTCTCCATTCCTGATTTTAGATGAAAAGTTTTGGAGTTTGGAAACCATGGAGTATGTTATTTGCTGTGAGATGCTCGTGTATAATCTTTATTTTGACAAGATAATTTCCCCCTATTCCTATTTTCTTGCACATTTTTCAAAAGATGGATTCTTATGTCATTCAATGGGCTGTAATAAATTTATTAGCATTTATTTTGATGCTCAAATTACCCTGATTTGTCTAGGGGGAGCTCCTCAAACTGTGTTTTGTGTTCTTTTGGAAAATCCAAATCTTTCTTAGAATTTTCTTACTTTCTTGTCCATAAAGATATTTTGGACCCCTCGTGTCCTTTTATTGCATTGAAATAATGCTTTTCCTCCAAGGAACCTGGTTCTTCTTAGTGAAGAATAGCATTTAGAAACTAATATGTGAGTTCCATGAACACTCACTGATATGGACCCTGAGCCTTGGAAGGTGTGTTTGAGATGTTTCAGTGCTGAGCACTCCTCTGTCCCTTTTCTCAGGATCGAGCTGAAATATGCACATATACTTCACAGAGAGAAAATCACTTGTGCCCGAGGACAAATTCGTTCTCCCCTGTTGAATACATAGTTCTCCTTGCCAATAGTAAGCATGTTGGTATTATGTTTCTATGATCAAATAGCTAAGACAAACAACTTAAGAAGGAAAGATTTGTTCTTGGCTCAAAGTTTCAGAGCTTTCAGTCTACGGTCCACTGTTTCTGTTGCCTTAGGCGTGTGCAGGGGGGTGTGTGACAGAGCAAAGCCCTTCCATGCTATGTTCCCAGTGACCCCCTCTACCCAGGTCTCACCTATTCAGCTATGAGGCCGTTAATGGATTAAGCTCTTGATCACATCAGATTCCTCCTGATCCCACCGTCTTCACATGAGTCTTTGTGGGATGTGTGGGGGGGATACTTGGTATCTAATCCACACAGTCAGACTTGATTCTTACTACCTCAGCATAATTCTCATTTTAGTAAACCCAGAATATACAGAAAGGAGTTTCAGAGTTCTCAGCCTATACCATTGCTAAGATTAACCCTCAGTTCACCACAATTCAACATTCGTGTATAAACTTTTCAGCACTTTTCAGGTATATACATATATAGTCTAAATGTGTAGATCCTATGTTTATTATTCATTAAGTATTGGTAATTCACATAGCTAGGCAAACCATGATCCTAACAATGTATGTCTGTCACCCTAGAAAACTATCTAAGGTTCTTTCATCCTCAGAAGAAACGATTTTCCTCATATCTCATCAGTGATGCATTTTTCCTGTTCCAGTCCATGTATGTGTATGTATATATGGAATAATACAGATATATCCTTTTGTTCTTCTTGTCCCAAACTTTCTTTGCATGTGTTGTGTGTGTGTGTGTGTGTGTTGTGTGTGTGTGTGTGTGTTTATAAGTGTCACCATCCAGGGATCTGACACTCATGAAGGTTTCTTCTTTCATTAATCAACAAATCCAATTGATTTCACGTCCTAAAACCGCCCTTTGTGTTTTGCTCTTGACTCTCCATCTTCTTTAACCTTTCCAGCTGTCACACGGATGGTGGTGACATCCTAACTGTGGTCCTTACCTCATTTCACTTCGCTCAAAGACAGGCTCCACAACGCTGCCATAGCAACCCAGCTAGAGTACAAGGCAAACCTGATTCTCAAAGCTCATGTCCGTGTCTCTTAGCCTCGGTCATACAGCCCTTCTTCCTCTCAAGTGGTCCTCTAACAATCATCTTCATTTTTTTTCACTTCCTGCTTTTGCTCAGCGTGGTTTCCCATCATTGTTCCAAAACGATCCTCCAAGTCAAGTGCCAAGTGTCACCTCTTCTGGGAAGTCTTCCCAGATTCCTCCATGAAGATGGAGTAAGTAAGTCAATGTAGTGCTCCTTCTTCCATGTGCAACCCTTCTCGTGGTACAAGCGCAGTCACCCTGCATGTGTTTACAGCTTTTTTGTTCATTGATGCCTCTACTACAGTCTGGCCTCTAGGGGTCCGATGGAAGAATTTCCTTTTCTCTCTTCCTGTTTTGCATTACACATGCCCCCCCTATATATATATATGGAGAGAGTGTATATATATATATATATATATATATATACACACATATACATATATATACATGATATACATACATACATACACATGTACCATCTGTAAGAATGCGTATTCAAAACATTTTTTGTGTGTGATTGTTAAAATCGTATATTAAACTTAAGTCAAACTCTGCTCTTATGCAATATTTAAAAACTGAAAATTCTAGTTTCATAAAACGAAAGTGACGGACTACTAAAAAAAGATCTGAAAGATGCTTATGAGCCTTTTATGTGCTTTTTTTAATTAGGTTTGAGTATCTCCTAATTCATTAATAATGAGGAAAAGGAAGAATGCTGGCGAGTTTTTATCTCAAATTTTTATTAAAACAGAGTATTTTCCCCCAAAATAGTCTCTGTGTGAAACACAGTTCACGTTTGTCTGACAATCAGTATTCAGGAAAAGCCTTGGGTCTTGTCCTAGCCGGCAGAAACAGGATGCTGCCGGCTGAGCCCTGGGACCCACCCACCCACGCCTTTGTGGAATCCTGATAAAAGGCCGATTCCTCTTCCGCAATGGACCCTGAGCCTTGGAAGGTGGGTTTGAGATGTTTCAGTGCTGAGCACTCCTCTGTCCCTTCTTCTCAGCACCATGGTGCCTTCTGAGTCATCCCAAGGTCACCGCCATCTGAAAAGAGAAGCTTCTCGAACCAAAAGTGAGAGTAGCATTAATATATGGGTGTGGACATTAAGAGAAGTGCTTACTGGGCAGTTTGGTGAGCATAGTATATACATTTAGTGTAACACCAGCAGACGTTATACCCTTAGGGCTCATGACTACCCCTGTCATAGGTTTTCAGTATCAGGGATTGTATTCCCTCCCATGGAGCGGTCCTCCAGTCCAATTAGAGGGCGGAAGAGAGGGCAGAAAGAATGTAAGAGCCAAAGGACGAGTAGGACTCCTTACAACGTGCTCCTCCAGACTCAAAACGGCCTGGATATCCATGACCTCACAGTGCCTGAAACTACCTACACAAGACCATCATAATAGGAGGAAAAGATCATGACATCAAAATAAAAGAGACTGAGAGGTGGAGGGGATATGATGGAGAGTGGAGTTTCAAAGGGGAAAGTACCATGGGATATTGTCTACAATTAAGGAAGTTGTCCATAAAAAAATAATTTAGCTGGGCGTGGTGGCGCATTCCTTTAATCCCAGCACTCGGGAAGCAGAGGTAAGAGAATCGCCTTGAGTTCGAGGCCACCCTGAGACTCCACAGTGAATTCCAGGTCAGCCTGAGCTAGAGTGAGACTCTACCTCGGAAAATAAAAAATAATAATAATAATAATTTTAAAAGGCCGATTCCTGTTACACATAGCAGTGACTACATTTGCACCCTCAGTGAGTGCAAACGGAGGGAGCTCAGCATCTCCCTCTCAACCGAGCAACACCTCCTGCGCAGCCCATTTTTGCTAGTGGCATCGTCATCCCCCTGCCCCCGGCCCAAAGCCGCTCTGTTCTCTCCGCTTGTCCCGCTCCTTCCAGCCAACACCGCTTCTGTTGTTCATGCTGCTGCCTTCCTCCTCTGTCCCCCACTCCCATTGCTACTGCCCTAATTCAGGTCCTTATTACCTCTCGCTTCGACTGTAGCACCAGCCTCCCAAATGGTCCCTCTCTGCCTCCCACAAATCACTGTTACTGGCCAGCTTAATCTGCTTGAAGTACAGCTTTACTCTGCTAAAAACAAACACCTCTCAGCGGCCCCTCTATTCCCCAAAGAATCAAGCCCACGTCCACTCAAGGTGTGGCCTCTGTGACGTGATTTCTCATTAATCCTTTCATGTTCCCTAAGCATCCACTAAATCAAACCACTTTTTTGTTTTCTTATTCACGCGTGCATTCATTGACTCAGCGGGTGTTTACTGAACCGCTGTGTGAGGCATTGAGACTGCAAGAAAAGGCAGCATTTCTGATCTCAAGCACCTTCTGGCCCTGCCTCCCCTCTCCTCTAAGACTTTTGACTTTTCTGTCTCCATCACCTGGAATTCTGTCCTTTCCACCCTCGGCCCCGCTCTCTTTGACACGTGGCTGAATTCCACTCACACATCAATGCCTTCTTGTCCCTCCCTATTCAAACAACACCTTCAGGGCTGGAGAGATGGCTTAGCAATTAAGGTGCTTGCCTGCGAAGCCTAAGGACCCATGTTTGACTCTCTCCAGGTCCCAAGTAAGCCAGATGCACAAAGTGATGCAAGGATACAAGGTCTCACATGTGCACAAGAAAGCACATGCATCTGGAATTTGAGGGCAGAGGCTGCAGCTTTGGGATGCCAATTCTTTCTCTCTCCATCTCTCTCTCTCTCTCATGCACATTAAAAAATAGCAACTTCTTTTTGTTTTGTTTTGTTTTGTTTTGTTTTTTTCAAGGTAGGGTGTCACTGTAGCCCAGGTTGACCTGGAATTCACTATGTAATCTCAGGGTGGCCTTGAACCCATGGTGATCCTCCTACCTCTGCCTCCGAGTGCTGGGATTAAAGGCGTGTGCCACCACGCCCGGCTTCAGCAGCTTCTTTGGAAGGCTTCCTTCCAGGCCACCTCTTTTTCTTTCCAAGCTGAAAGAAATCGATTTTTCCTCTCAAAGGTTCCAACACTTCTCCTGGCTTCTCTTACAGCTACGTTTCATTTCTGTTGAAAACTATGTGTTCCCAAGAGAGGATCTGCATTCATTTCACCCCCACACCCCAGAGAGCATTCAATAAAATGCTGCGCAAATACTAATTACTCAATTAAATTCAGTTAAGTGGACAAATCTTCCAGCATTGCACCATGTAAACAAAGGCTTAGATTTCAGAACTGGAAAAACCACGCTTCTCTGGTTCTTGCTCCTGTCAGAAAGACATTTCTTTCTTCCTTCTCCTCTCCTCCTCTTCTTCTTCTTCTTCTTTTGGTTTTTCAAGGTAGGGTTTCACTCCAGCCCAGGCTGACCTGGAATTCACTCTGTAGTCTCAGGGTGGTCTCGAACTTCAGTGATCCTCCTACCTCTGCCTCCCGAGTGCTGGGATTAAAGGCGTGCGCCACCACGCCTGGCTAGACATTAGCCTTTCCACCACTCGTGCTCTTTCTGTGCTGCAGCATGATGCCCAGTGCCACATGGACTAGTGAGTCAAACCAAGGTATCAGCTCAGACACCACCTGGTTTTGCTGGTTTGGATCCACCATGTGTCTGCTTCCTTGCTGACCTAAATTATATAGGATTTAGCCAGTGTGGTGGGTGCCATTAGCTGCAATTCTCAGCTCTAGCGTTGGATGGCAAAGGTGAGCCTGGGTTTTCACCAGGAGCCACTGCACAGCAGGGTTTCATGGGTGCTGCAGCCTCGTGAGGGAGGGCAAAGGACGGCTGGCAGGGTGGCCAGAGCCATAAGCTCAGGTGCCTAGGACAAGCCAGGGCCCCAGGGAAAATCACAATGTGGGGGGGGTAAATCTGTAAGCAAGAAGGAGCTGGGGGAGGGTGAGTCCAAGCTAAGTCCAGGGCTTGCAAAGACTGGGGACTTCATTGACTCCTTCAGTAGTTCTTCCTGTGTGGAAAACCCAGTTTGTATTCTTTGCCGATGATGGTCCTAGTGTCTAATGCTGGCCTGAGCACAGCCTCTATTCCCTTCGTAAGTGACAGCCCCAGTCAGTTAAGCACACTGCTTGTTCATGTCCCTGGGTCTCCGCCTAAGCCAAACATCCTCCTTACTGCCCGATCCGCTGTCAAGTCTGCGGCATTGTCTGCCTTCACAGCCCTCCTCAATGGCCACATCTAGTCAGGATCTTTCCTTGTGCATGCCCACTTGAAATACACCTCTCCTTCCTCAGGTCTACCACTCATTTTGTTCTGCTTTTAAAGGTGCTGGTAAGACTGTCTCCTTCAGTGCATTTTCAGATTCTTCCCGATTGCCACATTTGATTCAGCTAGGTAGCCCCAAAGCCTTGCCCAGCTCGCAGAACACAGCTGCCCCACAGTTATCTAACACGTGTTTATTCAATGGCTGTCTGAATGCAATGTCATCATACTAGTCAGTGGGATTTTGTGCTTCCTGTCGATTTCTCTGCTGCTTGAAAGAAAAGTGAAACTAACACACGTATCCTTGCCTCCATCCTGGCCCCTCTGATGCACATGGTTACCCTGCCCCAGAACAAGATATATCCCTGGGTCTGAGACCCAATTCTGTGAGTTTCTTTCTCTCCTAAGTCCCTCCTCTCATCCCTCTTTCTGACAGTTTGGGGCTCAACTGTTCCCTGCCACTAATTTCTTTGGATTTGGTAATTGGTTAGCATGCATGTGAAGTGTACCCTTGCTCTGAGAGCTAATGAGGGCAGACCTCCAGCCTTTGGGGCTGGTACATGAATACTGACAAGGCAAACGGGTTTTTTTCTTTTTTCTTTCTTTCTTTTTTTTGTCCTTTCTACCTTTCAATCATTGCTTTTGACTTGCAAAATATTCCTTGGTGTCTATTCAATGTGAAGACATGCTGTACTTTTTTTTTTTTTTTTTTTTAAGTATCATCCAGAGGTCTCACATGCATTGCATTTGGCTCCTTCTCAATAAAACTGTCAATTTAATTTTTCCTTTTCTTCTTTGTATTTTTGTTTTGTTTTTGTGGCTTTTTTTTTTTTTTTTTTGAGACAAGGTCTCATTTAGTCACTCCAGCTAGGTCACTGCCTTATACTCGGTCTAGGGAATTTACTATGTAAATTCTTCTCTCATTCCCTGTCCCTCTTTCTTCCCTTCTTGCTTTCCTTCTCTCCTTTATTTTTTCTCTCCCTTTATTTCTTTTTTACCTCCCTTCCTTCTTTCCCTCCCTCCCTCCCTCCCTCCCTCCCTCCCTCCTTCCTTCCTTCCTTCCTTCCTTCCTTCCTTCCTTCCTTCTTCCTTCCTTCCTTCCTTCCTTCCTCCCTCCTTCCCTCCTCCCCCCCCTCCCTCCCCTCCCTCCCCCTCCCCCCCCTCCCTCCTTCCTTCCTTCCTTCCTTCCTTCCTTCCTTCCTTCCTTCCTTCCTTCCTTCCTTCCTGTCTTTTGAGACATGGTCTCACCTTGTAGCCCAGGATGGCCTGAAACTTGTGGTAATCCTCCAGTGACAGCTTTTTGAATGCTGTGGTTGCAGACATGCCCCATCCCTGTAAATTTCTTGAGGGAAAAAAAAATTACCTTATGGTATTCCAGCGTCTGACACACATTGCTAAGCAGGCAGCAGTTATACACTGAACCTCACTCTAGTTCTCCTACCAAGCCCGCATTCTGGGCATCTGTGTGAGTCATTGGTCAATCAGCATGGCCTGTAATTAAAATATCTTCACTGCAATGCTATCTATAATAACTAATAACTGGAAATCATGCCCAACAACGAGATGTAAGATTCAGTAAATGATGGTTCATCACTGTGATGGGATCCTACGTAGTTCATAAAATGGTAATTACAGTATCCACAGAGCAGCGTGGAAAACATTTACAATAGGGTGGTAATTGATAAAAGGAGGGAAAATAGTCTGGAACTCTAAGGTCATTATTTTATGTACTATGACAAACCTAGGAAGGTGACATGCAAAACTGAAGCTGGTATTAATGAGGTAGGAGTTTGAGTGATTGCATTTTTGTGTCCTTAAGGTAGTGATGACATCATATGTTTAATATGAATATACACAAATCAATGCTTGGGATGTAGCTCAGTGGTAGGGAACTTGTCTAACATGCGCAAGACCCTGGGTTTGATCCCTAGCACTGCAGAAAGCAAAAACAGAATCACTTTTGCTTGCATCTAGCAGAAGGGAAGTGTACACGGGCAGCTTCCACAGACACAAATATACTGTGCATCTCACAGTCTCTTGAAATGAGTTTTCAAAATCACGGCGATGGTGCTGAAAATCAAGAGGTGTTTTTTTTTTTTTTTTTTCTCTCTCACAGTTCTACTCAATTCTGAAAATTAGTACAGATCCTTAAAGTAACCATGAGTGAAGGGCCAGCGGTTCTCAACCGGACACATTCAGGTTCTTCCAGAAAATGGTCTGCCCTCCAACGTTGGGAGTTTCAGGAAGGAAGGCCAATCCTAGCTGGAGGAGGATTCATTCCAGATTCCAAGACCCACAAGGCAGAGTGAGAGAAAGAGTGGAGGAAAAGGCTGGAGTCTGTTCTCAATCTGGTATTAAAGGCCCACGACATTTTATGAAAACCACTTCAACTTAAATAGGTAATTTCCTCCATCCAGCTGGCCAGCCAACTTTCAAGGGGAACACACACTGAGTTCCTGCTGGGTGGCAGCATGGAGCTCAGAACTGGGCCTCTGCCTTCAGCCAGGGCTTGCTCCACAGGCAGGGGGAGGATAAAGTGAGATAATGTCTGTTGGAGGCTGTGTGGAAACGTGGAACTAAATAAATATGCGCTATTATGAAGACGCGTGGCCGGGCTGGAGAGTTCCACAATGTTAACAGCTGACTCAGACCTAACCAAAATGGAGACAATCAACCACTGACAAAGGCCGGAAAAGACAAAGCCCTCATTGAAATGGGCTACAGCTGACTTTCCCAGTCCTTCCAGCTGGACACATTCACGTTCTCCCAGCCAATAGCCTGTCCTTCCTTCCATCAGACCACTAGTCACCCTGCTTGGGACACAAGTTCCCTGTGCACCTGCCTCTTCTAAATAGACACCTCGCCCTCAAGAGCTGCCTAACGGGGAGAGAGAATTTTCCAACCTTTTTAAAAACTGTTACATTTTTATTAACGTTTATTACTATTAACAAGATATTTCATATGGATACCTCATGGGTTGGTACCCTCATTGGCCTCGTCCCGGCTTTCATTCCATCCGGGACATTCCTAGTGGGGTTGCAGGTATTCCCCATGGGGTTGTGGGTTATGCATTGTGGGAGCAGCAGTCAGTTGTTGGGGGGAGGCAGTGCCTCTGGGCATAATGTCTCAACCTGTGGTTCTTACAGTCTTTCTGCCCCCACTTCTGCAGAGAATTCTCCATCTTGGTCAGTAATTGTTTATGGTGGGAAAAGCTGGGTAGTATTTTATCTTCACACTCTCTACTCACCACTTTCTTGAAAGATACAAAGTGCCCTGTTTGGTTTTGAGACCCGTCCTTGCTATGTCATCCTGGCTGGCCTAGAACTCAATAGTAGATCAGGCTGGCTTTTAGCTTACAGTGATCACCTCTGCCTCTGCCTCTCTAGTGCTGGGATTACAGATTTAGGCATCACAAAATGCCATTAAATTCATCTTTAGATTAATTAATTTTAAATGGATGTTGTCTCTTTTTAAAAAAATTATTTATTTATTTCAGAGAGAGAAAGAGAGACAGATAGAGAGAGAATGGGCGCACTGGGGCCTCCAGCCGCTGCAGATGAACTCCAGATGCACACACCACCTTGTGCATCTGACTTACGTGGGGCCTGGGGAATTGAATCTAGGTCCTTTGGCTTTGCAGGCAAACGCCTTAACCTCCAGCATGGATATTGTCTTTTTCCTGAATGTGTTTCATTTTCTTTTAAAAATATTTTATTTATTTATTTGAGAGAGAGAGAGAAAGGAAGAGGTAAGGAGAAAGAGAGAGAATGGGCGCATCAGAGCCTCCAGCCATTGCAAATGAACTCCAGATGCATGTACCGCCTTGTGCATCTGGCTTATGTAGGTCCTGGGGAAATAAACCTGAGTCCTTAGTCTTCACAGGTAAGTGCCTTAACCACTAAGCTGTTTCATTTTCTTATTTGGCCAGAAACAATATGCTTCAGTTTAAAAGCTTAGGGAAGGAAGGAGAAAAGATATAAAGAGGAAAGGCATTGGTCAAAAATTTTAAAAAAGAGAGAAAGAGATTAGTGAAAATCAACTGGACAGGTATTCCAGTTCAAGTTGACTGACGGTGGATCTGTGCTAACGAGGCACCGGGCCTCTCTGCACCTCTCACCCATGACTCTGACACAGGCATCACTGAGGAGGCAAAGGCGGAGCCTGAGTCAAATCCTCAGCTCTTCTTTAACTCAGGTGAACGGTTTCGAATTATTATTCCCAGCTAACGAGGTTTGATTTAATGAATCAGTAGCAACAATTTCCGTCCTTTGCTGCCTAATAACTTAATAAGATAGTCGTTTATAAAGGTGACGAGGGCTGGATAGATGGTTTAGCAGTTAAGGCACCTGCCTCCTAAGCCTAAGGACGCTGGTTCCAATCTCCAGGTCCCACGTTTAGCCAGATGCAAAGTGATGCAAGGGCACAATGCCACACTTGACCACAAGGGGGCGCACACATCTGGATTTCCATTCACAGCAGCTGAGAGGCTGCTGGCGCTCCCATCTCTATCTGTCTTCCTCTCCCTCTCTCTCTGTCTCTCTCTGTGTTTCTCTCCCAAAAAAAAAAAAAAATTAATAAAGGTGACGATACCGTCCCTGCACACCTGCACTTAGTGTTGGATAGGGGAGGGTCACGTGGCTTTCACGGGCCTTGATTGTGGAGATGGGTTAGTGTTGCCTCAGCTCACCCTTTGCTGAGCCGATGTTTAAAGTGGACAAAGAGGTCCAAGACCTCCAAGAATGGCTTGGTACACACTCTAGGTTGTTTGGATATGAATTCCAAGTTAGGGCAATGATATTAACAAAGGTCATGCATTGAGGGCTTACTCTGTCCAGATACTGTCAAGACTCATTGTTGTAAGCGCTATAGAGCCGTCGGAGTAATGAGTTGAACAGTAAGGATTCAATTCCTAAGCAGGGAATTGTGTAGAAAACAATCACACTGAATAATTATCCATTCACTTGCCAAGTATTGACTTAGTGTCCACTCTGGCAAAATTCCAGCGAAGTAGAATGCTACCAGCCTTGTTCAACTCCTCTCCCAGCTTCAGGCTCGGAAGATACTCACTAAAATAATGACTTAAGACACTGCATTTTCCATTGTCACTGTCACCAACACTATGACCATTGGCATCACAGCTCTGCCAACAGCACCAGTACCTCTGAACATCATGATGGTCATTACCACAACCAACACCAAATAAGAGAAAGCTATGAATCATTTGTTCACCTGGGGCCCTGGAGCCCTTCTTAGAAGTGGCACCTGAGTGACGCTGACACCGTGATGCACTCTACTTTCAGCCAGCTGCAGATGCCAGTCTCCCGGGAGCCATCAACCCAGGGCAGATCACCGTGCTTGCACAATGGGAATTGAGTGGTTTACCAGGTGAAAGTCAAGCTATCAGTGTTCCCTTCTGAAAGCCCACCTATACTGATTTTATTTCTTCCTGGTCAAAGCCCACCCCAACTTGTTACCAAGCCTCCCCCTCCCGAATCTATCAGGCCAGGCCTAGTCTCTGAGAATTAAGAGGGGAAGCTGAGAATAGCAGTACACCATATCATGGCCAGCTCAACCTTCTGCAACACCAAACCTGGGAAATCCAAGACCAGAGAAAAAGTGAGTCAGTGTCCATGGTGGAAATTTACACAGCCACAAGGTTCATGCGTATAGATTCACCCTTCAGATGATTTTGTCAGGCATTTGGGCAGCCTTGGTCCCTTTCCTAGTCTCTTTATATTGTCTTTTCTTGTCCCCTAGAAATGCATCATTTTGATATTTCTTTATATGGCCAGTTGGGGAAAGAGTCAATGCCGTCCCTCTCACTTCACCTTCAGTAATTCACTTGATGCATTTTCCTGGATTTCACTCCCTTCTCCATTTTTCTCCTTATTTACTTAGGTATTCATTCCAGCACTTAGTCAACACTTACCAGCTGATTACTTTTTTTGTGTGGTAAGCCCAACAGAATGACGCTTGTGGTAGTTTGAATATATGTCCCCCAATATATTCAGTGTTTTACTAGTTATAGTTTGCATCTGCAATCACCTTGCTAGAGGCAATGTCACTGGGGGCTGGTCTTAAGGTGTTAATGGTGTGGGTTTGAGATTCCATTGTAAAGATATGCAAAGTGTGCCTAGCAGGAGTTCCTGAAGTGTGCTGTGTGACCTTTTGGCTGTAGTTTTGCTCTGTGTGCTGTGGTGGCTGGTTGGCTTTCTCTCTCTCTGCTTGGCCCTGTGAAAGCAGGCTGCTTTTCCTGCCATTATGGAACTTCCCCTGGATCTGTAAGCTTCAATAAATAATATCCCTTCCTCCATAACTGTGCCTAGTCTGGAAGTTCATCTCAGCGAACCTGAAACTGTCTGCTACAAGGCTTTTTTTTTAAAAAATTATTTATTTATTTGAGAGAGGGAAAGAGGCTGAGAGAGCGAGAGTGAGAGCGAGAGAAAGAGAGAGAGAAGAATGGGCACGCCAGGGCCTCCAGCCACTGCAAACAAACTCCAGGTGCATGCGCCACCTTGTGCATCTGGCTTATGTGGGTCCTGGGGAATCGAACCGAGGTCCTTTGGCTTTGCAGGCAAATGCCTTAACCAATAAGCCATTTCTCCAGCCCAGATGACCCTTTTTTATGAGAGAATCAACGAACCAAGGCCTCAGCCACTGCAATCAAACTCCAGGCACTTGCGCCACCTAGTGGGCATGTATGACTTTTCACTTGCCTCACCTTCGTGCGTCTGGCTTCCATGGGATCTGGAGAGCCAAACATGGGTCCTTAGGATTCACAAGCAAGCACCGTAACGGCTAAGCCGTCTCTCCAGCCCCAGCTGATTACTTTCATGTTTGCAACTTTTGCAAGTTTCTGGTTGTGTCCAGGGGAGCTGTGCAGGAAGTGCATACAGGAATAAAGCTGACCTAGATACCATCCTCAGAAACATAGGAAACCATGAGATTTGCACACCCGGAACGCAAGGCAGAAAGAAACGTGCGTCAGCATGTGGTTATCTGTTCACATCTTGGGCAGGAAGCAGGGAAGATGGAGAACCAATCGTATTTCCATTTGGCTGGTTGAGGGAGGCGTGGGAGGACAGAGCCAGGAGTCTGCGCCTTGTGTGTTAGACTGGCACCAGTAACAGGGACACATCCTTGTCCTGGGCTCCGTGTCTATTACTCAAGAAGCACGGGATAAGATTGCTAGTGATGTCTCCTATGACTGTCCTTGTTATGAAGATGGCTCCTAAGAGGTCTTCAGGAAAGCCTGCCATCTACTCCATGAAACCATCCTGAGAGTCTTAGGTGAGACTGCTTCGCTTTGTACCTATGAAATCATGCCTTAGCTTTTCCAAACATGCTGACCACAACATCTAGATCTCAGTGCCTTGACATTAGGAAACATTGCTAGCTCTTACTTTTTGCCATTCTGAACACTCTCACAGTCCCATTTGTTCACTGAGAGGCAGAAAAATAAGCCAAACTATATTAATTGGTTGCTTGCTTATTGGGTGCTGGGCATTGAGCTATACTCTGATCCACACTTCAAATAGAAGTGCCAGTGGCTGCAGTGAGTTCTCATATTTCTAACTCCTATTTGTCTCTAGTGTCCAGCTCCCCAATATGGCTTGCTGACTGTACCCAATATGGGCTTGTGTCCTACTTAGCAAAAGCTACAGAAGATGCTTCCTTCAGGAAACATGCAAAAGAAAGAATGTAGAAGAAAAGAGACAAGGTAAAATGATAGAAGAGCAAATGTTATACAAAATAGAAAAAGGGGCCAAACATAACCAGGAACTGCTTTTAGAAAAATGAGTAAATAAGTAGATAAAGCTGACATGTTGATTAGGCAAACAGAGAAGAAATGTACAAATAAGGCCAGGAATTATTAGGTAGAAATTACTAGAGATATTGTATACATTAAGAAGATAATAGGATATATAAAAATAGGATATATAAAAAGTGTCATGCTAATATGTTTGAAATAAATATGTAACTTGGGTTGGGGAGATGGCTTAGCAGTTAAGGCACTTGCCACCAAAGCCAAAGGACCCAGGTTCAATTGCCCAGGGCCCATGTAAGCCAGATGCACAAGGTGGTGTATGTGTCTGGAGTTCATTTTCAGTAGCTGAAGGCCCTGGTACACCCATTCTCTCCCTCTCTCTCTTTTCTATAACACTCTCAAATAAATAAATAAATAAAATATTTTATAAAAAATGGTAAACCGAAAATAAATCCTCTCATTTCTTAAGATGCCTCTGGTCAGGTATTATGTGCCAGCAATGAGAGATTAGCTGATGTAAATGGTGATATATTTCCAATTTATACACAGCCCTGAGAGAATAGAGCAGAAGTATCCCTCATCCATTATCCCTAATTGAGCTACCCAAAAGCTTGATTCTAACACTCCACACAAGCAGAACAAGCAAGGGAAGCTAAAACCCAGTCTCATTTGTGAATGCAGATATTCAAGACATTATGACTAATTTGGATTTTCTTAGGAATTTGGGCTTCATGCAACTTTGCAAAAGGCAATTCATGTCATTCACCATATTAACAGGAAAAAAAAAATGAGTAACATGATGATTCTTACAGAGATGTGGAGAAAATTTCTGGAAAAGGTCACCCATTTGAGGCTGGGGAGATGGCTCAGTGCTTGCTGTGCAAGCTTGATTCCCTAGCACCCACACAAGCCAGGTGCAAAGTGGCTCAAGAGTCTGTAATCCCAGCACGTCTGTGGCAATGGGAGGCAGAGCGAGGAGAACCCACAGCCTGCAGGCCAGCTAGATGGCGACACCCACAAACCGCCACAGGAAGAAATCCTTGGGCTGGAGAGATGGCTTAGTGGTTAAGGCATTTTCCTGCAAAGCCAAAGGACCCAGGTTTCATTCTCTAGGGCCCATGTAAGCAAGATGCACAAGGGGGCGCATGCATCTGGAGTTCGTTTACAGTGGCTGGAGGCCCTGGTGTGCCCATTTTCTCTTTCTCTCTCTCCCTCTTTCTCTCTGCCAAATAAATAAATAAATAAAATTAAAAACAATTTTTTTGGAGAGAGACACAGAGAGAGACAGACAGAGAGGGAGAGGGAGAGGGAGACAGATAGAGATGGGCACACCAGCAGCCTCTCAGCTGCTGTGAACAAAATCCAGACGTGTGTGCATCCTTGTGGTCAAGTGCGGCATTGCGCCCTTGCATCACTTTGCATCTGGCTAAACGTGGGACCTGGAGATTGGAACCGCTGAGATTGGAACCAGCGTTCTTAGGCTTAGGAGGCAGGCGCCTTAACCGCTAAGCCATCTGTCCAGCCCAATAAAATAAATTTTTAAAAACGAAGAATGACCTTGTATCAAAGAAGGTTGAAGGAGAGGACTGACTCTCTGAGGTTGTCATGTGACCTCAACATGTGCATGGTGACGTGTGTGGGCCCATATATACACACATGTATACGTACAGACACACAAATCAAAATGTTTAATTGATGATGAAAATTCTCACTGAACTAGGACAAGAATGAAAACTTCTCACTATGAAATGAAAAACAGTACCTATTATTATCTTACTGCAAACATCCCATTGAATCTTGCAACTTAAGGAACTCTACTTTTCAAATTCTCTTGACTGTTCCTTCTCTTCAACCTTGTCCTGGAGTTCCTTGGCAGCTCAGTAAGATAATGAAAAGAAATAAAGTGTCAAAGAGTGGAAACGGGGAAGTAACGGTCGCTATTGAACATTCTATAATTTTGTGTAGAAAATCCAAAGGAATCCACAGAGAAATTATTATAATTAATCTGAGAGCTTGACACGGCTATTGTGTTCGCATTCAATACTTCAGCAATACATTTAATTCATTTAATCGGACAACAAATTGAAATTGGAATAATAGCATAAGGCAAGATGATATCTTTGGGGGTAAACCTAACAAAATATCTTTGTCCAAGATCTCTATCATGAAAATTAAGATGCTACTGAGCGACGCTATAAGAGAAAACCAAAATAATGGCATTGGTACTGTGGTAGTTTGAATAGACGGCCCCCAATGTACTCAGTGTTTTATTAGTTTGTTGTTTGCATCTGCAGCCACCTGGCTGGAGGCAGTGTTACTGGGCGGATCTTAAGGTGTGGTGGTGGGTTTGAGATTCCATTGTAAAGATATGCAAAGTGTGCCTAACAGGAGTTCCTGAAGTGTGCTGTGCTGTGTAGCTGTTGGCTTTTCTCTCTCTTGCCTGGTCCTGTGAGAGCAGGCCGCTTCTCCTGCCACTATGGAACTTCCCCTGGATCTGTAAGCTTCAATAAATAATATCCCTTCCTCCATAACTGTGCCTGGTCTGGAAGTTCATCTCAGCGAACCTGAAGCTGTCGGCTACAGGTACCACGTTTGTGAATCTGAACACTTTTTATTTTTGCTTTTTCGAGATAGAGTCTCACTCTAGCCCAGGCTGACCTGGGATTCACTATGTAGTCTCAGTGTGGCCTTGAACTCCCAGCAATCCTCCTACCTCTGCCTCCCAACATTCTTTTAAGAGGTGATTTCAATGTTGTTAACACTATATCAAGGGTTAAGATAACCAACACCCTGGCTTAGATCACCAGGAGTGAAAAAAATCCACCCCCCCCCAAAATAAGGAATGATCTTGTTCAATAAATTGCTAGGACAGTTTATGGAAAAACATGAAGATGAATCTTTACTTCAAGTTATATTTTAAAACCACTTCAGTGGATTAAAGACGAGAAGTAAAAAATCCAAAAAGAAAATACTGGAGGGCTAGGAAGATGGCTTAGTGGTTAAAGGTGTTTGCTTGCAAAAATAAAATATTTGTACCATATTAAAAATAGAATGGTATCAAATATATTTATAAAATATAATATAATATGAAAAAGGCAGAAAACTTAATGTGAAAAAAATGGGTAAAGGGCTTACACAGATGGCTTACAAAAATATGTATCAAGGGTTAGGGGTGCAGGTCAGTGGAAGAGCATTTGCCTAGCATGTGTAATTCACTAGGTTATGTCCCTAGCACACCACACACAGAAAGAGAAAAGAAGAGAGAGAGAGAGAAAGAGAGAGAGAGAGAGAGACACTTTCTACTAAATCTTTTTATTTTATTTTTTTTTATTTGACACAGAGAGAGAGAGAATGGGCGCTCCAGGGCCTCTAGCTGCATGTGCCACCTTGTGCACCTGGCTTACATGAGAACCTGGGGGAACTGACCTGGGTCCTTTGGCTTTGCAGGCAAGCACTTTAACCACTAAGCCCTTTACTAAATCTTTATTGCCTCTGAACATATGATCAATAATTAGTGAATGAAATCCCACCACAGTGGATTTCCTGCATCCTTAAGTCCATGGGCAACATTTAGGAAAGATTTCTGAGGTGACAGAACACTGGGAACGCTTCGCTTCTGTTGGTGAGAGCGTACGCTGGAGCGGGCACTGGAAATCAGTTTACCTGTGTCGCATGGTAACAATGCCCATCAATGTAAATCCTGCAGAAGTGCCTCAAGCAACACTTACCAAAACAGTCCCAGAAACACTCACCCTGGTTCTGATAAATATAATTGATCTCAGAACAGAGGAATTGACTTGTACTGTATATTCACACAGCAGAACACCGTAGACCTACAATTCTCGGGGGGGGGGGTGTTGTGCCTGTTTTCTCAACTCTTAGGAAGTGGAGGCAGGTTCAAGGTTATCCTCAGCTACATAATGAGGTTGGGGTTAGCCTGGGCTTCGTGAGACCCTACTTCAAAAAAAATCCAAAATAACTACAATAATAATAATTTTCTAACTGCATGCAAGTTATAAACCCAGTGTTTAATAGAAATGACTCAAAAACACAGACTGACTTTATTTTGATGAACTTCAAGAACAAGAAATGATGTTTTCAGCACTGGATTAGAGAAAAGGGAAAGAAAGGAAAGATGATTGCAAAGTGCAGAATAGCTACGGCATGCAGGATGATGGGCGTGCGTGGGATCTTTCTCAGTAAAGATGCCTTTTCCCGGCTCATGGACGTGTGCGTGTTCTCTTTATTTATTTGTCAAATTGCACATTGTACCTTTAAAATACTTTTTTGTGCCATACATCACAGTTATTATTATTTTTTTTTTAGTGAGAGCAAGAGAGAGAGAGAGAGACAGAGACAGAGAGAGAGAGAGAGAGAGACAGAAAGAATTGTGCCAGGGCTTCAGCCAATGCTATGGAACTCCAGACTCTTGCTCCAACTAGTGGTCATGTGTGACCTTGCCTCACCTTTGTGCGTCTGGCTTACATGGGATCTGGAGAATCAAACATGGGTCCTTGGGCTTTTCAGGCAAGTGCCTTAACCACTAAGCCCTCTCTCCAGCCCCATCACAGTTTTTTTAAAGTAGGGATAAAATTCCTTTATCACCATTTTTATAAGATTTTCCATTGTTGGTAGCCATGAAAAATACTTGACCACAGTCGCTTATTGAGAAATCCATGGAAATAAGTCCACGTGAGTTCAGTTGGGAGCCAAGAACAACCAGAGGCTGTGTAAGACTTTGAGCAAGAAAGCCTTCAGCAGGATCTTCCATCCTCTTGACTTCTCCTGCAAAAATCATAGGCGTGACACGGTCACTTAACAAACAGAGGCTAGGCCTCATCAATGTGCAGGGTCCATGAGTGGGACATTGAAGCCCATTGAGAAAGCTGAGCATCCAAAGATAAGATGGAGGAAGTTAGTGATTTTGGTATTGTGCAGGCCAGCCTAGGACAGGGACATCTTGCAAGAAGAGAAGATAGGGGACCGGAGAGATGGCTTAGCAATTAAGGTGCTTGCCTGTGAAGCCCAAGGATCATGGTTCGATTCCCTAGAACCCACATTAGCCAGATGCACAAGGTGGCGCATGCATCTGGAGTTCATTTGCAGTGGCTGGAGGCCCTCTCTCTCTCTCTCTCTCTCTGCCTCTTTCTCTCTAATAAATAAGTAAATACATAAAATATTTTTAAAAATTTTAAAACACAAGAGAAGATAGATACCTTAGCTCTCTTTTAGAGGACAGTTGCCAAGCAAAAGCAGAATAGTGAGGGATCTGAGGAGGAAACAGCATGAGGATATGTGAAGAAGAACTGGCACATTCTAGAAATTTCTGGAGTGCTTCATGATGTATACAGTGCGTACATAAGGGCTGGTTTTATAAGACTGACTATAAGCCCAATCCATCCCTGGCATGTTGCAACTGTGGGTTAATTAAATAGAATCCACGTGTGCCTTTCAGCTTTAAGAGTTCATGAATGTATTCCTGGGAATACATTCTTTAGGGTGATCAAATCCATACCACACCAGCCTCCTCCAGGCCAAAGAGCTGTTAAGTTGGCAAATGTAAAAGGCAGAATGTCAGGAAATAAGGTAAAAGGTTGGAAGCTGGAAATGTAGCTCAGTGTTTAGAGCATTTGCCTGCATGCATGAAACGCTGAGTTTGAGCCCCAGCACCGTATAAAGCGGGTAGGTGGCGTGCACAGGCCTGTCATCCCAGAGGTTGCGAGGTGGAAGCAGGAGGATCAGAAGTTCAAGGTCATCCTCAGCTACATAGTAAGTTTGAGGTCAGCCTGGGATACCCTGTCTTGAAAAAAACAAAGCTAAGATAAAATAGAAAAGCAATTACTATAAACCTACAAAGTATGAAGCCAGCAATAGCACTTTGCATTATCATGTTTGCCATTTTTAAAAATCGTTGATTTTATTATTTTATTTATTTATTTATTTTGGTTTTACAAGGTAGGGTTTCACTCCAGCCACTGCAAATGAACTCCAAGCACATGGGCCACCTTGTACATCTGGCTTACGTGGGTCCTGGGGAATCGAACCTGGGTCCTTGGGCTTTGCAGGCAAGTGCCTTAACTACTAAACCATCTCTCCAGCCACGGTTTGCCATTTTAATTTTCCCCCCACAAGTATTGACACGTTTGGTTTGAGGAGATGGTTTGAGTGGCAGTTTTAGTTACAATGGACTCCGTGTCAGACATGGCATTAGCAGGTTGTCCTTGTCACGGATTACTGACCTGCATTCTGAAATCTACAAGGAAATGGAACAGGAGGCGCAGACACAGCTTTTTCTGTGAAATCACAACGCAGACTATAAGAAATGATTTAGCCCCTAAGGGTACAGGTTTTCCATTTGGTAGAATTGCCTTGATATCCTTGGTTGAAAGGTTTTTATAAGGTCCTTTTTGGTAGAGCTGTTACCAATACAGCAATGGCAGAAATAACCCCATAAGCCCTCACAAGAGACTGAATTGTTGACTGGGGGGGAATGTAATGCCTTCCACCTGCGGCATTGTCTACTGACAATAGTGCCGAGTTGGATAAAATTTTTGTATTGTTCACTGCCTACGTGGCAGTGTGATCTTGGGCAAGCTGTCGAACCTCTCTTAACCTTACTTTCCTCATCTGTGACATGGGCAGGCTCTGCCTGCCTCGGTAATTAGGGAATTAAATGAGTCGTTTGTGAAAGATGTTTCAACTAGAAAAACTTGCGTCAAACACAGGGAGTTATTGTTGTCATGGCTTAGACTCAGCTCCACTGTAGGATCTGTTCAGGAGGTCTATTGTCAGGCAGATTATCAGAAATTATTCATTTTATTATTATTTGTTTATCTCCTCAAAGGTAGCTCCCCATTCTGTCTACCCAACAGGAAATCAAGACATTGTTTCTTTGTTGTTTGACACTTTGCTTCTCAACCTAATAGACTGTTTACTTAAATACACCAGAACCTTACAGCATTTCAAAAGAGTATTTTTTAAAATTTAGTATGAGAAAAAAACAGAAGCGTAAATAGTCGCAATTGTTCGCTTTCCTATGCTCAGCAGTTGTCTATTCAGTTCTATGTAGAAAACAGAGTCACAGAGAAAACACACACACACACACACACACACACACACACACACACACACACACACACACCCATTAGCTTGAGATGCAAACAGGAATTATCTAGAAATGTGCTAATTGGTGCTGGGCCTTGGTGGCTAATTTTATGTGCATAATTTCACCCCCGTGTGCAAGCTGGGTATGAACAAGAGCAGTCCCCAGGAAAGCTTTGTCATCCTACAGAAGGCTGTGGCAAAAACCTGCTTCAGTCTGATTACCTCGAGGTCAGGCACATGGGGTAGGGTGCCCCGCAGCTCTGAAGGCCAGAAGAACCCAGCAGGTTCCAGTGGACGGTGAATTCTGGATCTTTGCTCTCTTTTGTCATATTACAGCCCCACTGAGCTTTGGTTCTAGAGGACATTTGATTAAAATGTAATTTTGAGCAAATATATAATTTCCTCCATTAAATTCAAGAACCCAAGAGGGCAGCTTGGGCTTATGACTCTGTTGACTGCTGCGTCTCACAAAATCTGAGCAAGAAAGGAAAAGGAAGAATACAGGCTGTGAAATGTCTTGTAGCTTGAGGAAAACAGATGGGAATCCCAGCCTCCAAATACACCATTATCCCCTACACTTGGCAGAGGTCGTCACTCTGTCTGTCTGCTGGAAACTCATGGTCCAGGTGACATCTTTTCAGATAGGGGTAATGCTGGAGAGGGGTTGTGGCCCAGATGCCAGGTGCCAGGCAGGCACGTGGCAGGAGGAGGTGGTGAATTTCCTGTCTCGTTCAGCACAGGCCTAAATTTCCAATGACATGATTCAGCACTGCCTAGGACACGGAGGATACTTTCAGCTCTGAGTCAGCAGCAAGCCTTACTAAACCCTTGCGGCTCTGGAAACCCTGTGTTGCTGGGTGGAAGATCCGGGCACCAGAGTCTCAGCTATGTGTTTACAGCAGATCGAGGGCCTGACCTCTAGTCATTAATACACGCTTTCAAGGAGACATTAATTAGCCCAGTTGGCAGACACCCAGAAATCTTTGCTGTCTACGTTTGTTTGAGACACGGAGAGTTCTTTGTAGTTAATTTAGATTAATATAGGCTCAGATTAATCTGTTAACAAAAGGCTAACCCTGTATAGCATTTGTCCATTTCCAGTTTTGAAGGGAATTTTGCGTTTCATTCTCTTTTACTACTCACTTACTGTGTTTTTAGGGTTTAGGTTCATAACCAAAACATTTGAACTATAGTTGGCATGGTGGTTTGAACATATGGCCCCATAGACTGTCGTCCAGTGAGTAGAGCCCTACTGGGGAAGAGGTACGCCACTGGGGGCAGATCTGATAGTCCCGCCCTAGGGTGACTGACAAGAGCAGTTTTGGAGTGTTGGCTGTTTGATGGGGTCTCTCTGCTTGGATCTATGGACGTGAGCCAGCTTCTGCTGCCATTGATGGTGTTCCCTTGGAACTTGCATGCCTGAAATAAACCCTTTCCTCCCATAAGCTGCTTTTGGTCGGGTGTTTGTCTAGCAAAGCTGGACTGCAACACTTGGTCAGCAGGAACGTGAGGAACAATGAAGAAAACTTGTCCAGGAGGGAAAATGGGAGTCAGAGAAGCCATCGAAGGGGAAAGAAATTGTGGTCAGGTTTTCCTGTGGTAAGTAAAATATCCCAGGCCTTTAAAATACTGGTGGGATTTATACCTGCCTAGAGTGAGAACAGGAATGACATGGAAGTGGGGAGGGAGACATAGTTAATAACATGAGAAAAGACAACTTCATCTCTCTGTGCCTGCTCAGAAGGCTCATTACTGCTTTACAGGACTCCATCACAACAGGCAGAGCCCAGAGTGTGGATTGGTGGAATGTACCAGCTGGCAGCTGAGTCTCTGAGAGAATGTCTCCAGTTTTCACTGCAGTTCCTGGGTCTTGATTCAAAGATAGAAAAATGAACATTTTTTTTTTTAAATCAATAAAATAAACCTAGTGGCAGATCCATCCATTATGTCGGGCCTAGTGAAAGGACAAGGTATGAGCATGCGCTGCAAGCCAGCTGCCTCCTGTCTCCAGAGCCACCCCTCCCTCACGCACTTGGTAAGCATGGGTCACACAGGAAATAGCTTGATGACTTCGCCTGAAAAATGGAACTCATAACAAAATCCCCTTGCGTGTACATACAACCACAGCCACAAGCTCTGCGCACGCACACCATTCCTTACGCTCTCTGTAAGGAAAGATTAAAACAGCATCAAAGAATTACTGTAATGATTACATATTCCTGGAAACTGGGAATTGATTTCTTAATTCACTGATGACTTCCTCCATCCTTCGTATTGTCTCCAAATGAGAAGGCACAGTCCCATCGGAAATTAGAATCGGAGGGGATGATCTCTTACAGAGAGCTTGGTCTTGGGAGACAGAGAGATTTGACTGTAAGTTTTAGTTGAATGACTTATCTGCGCCATCTTCATGAAGGATTGATTAAAACTCCGATTATGTGTTATGATAAACTAAGCTCTTGGAGTCTGTTTCCTCACCAATAAAACAGAGATTAAAGTATAAACTCCCAAGGTTAAGATGATATACAGTAAGACCTGCACTGAACATTAACTGTCTTCCTTCAATTAATACTAAAGAACTTAAGCATGACATAGCTCTTTAAGAAGCTTTCAGTGCATGGCAGAGGGAGATGCAAGGCAGTGGCTAACTATGAAGCAGGTCAGGATGTAGCTACTGCCAGAGCATAAGCTCAGATGCCTGGAAGGTCAGGGGAGAGTTTATTAAGGGCCTGGGACCGTGGTGATTGAGTGGACAACGTGGCCCTGTCTGCTGAGGCCACGGGTTACCTGTAAGCAGACAGGACAGAAGGTGTCAATGTCACACACCACCTATTCATGTCCTAGCTTTTTTTTTTTTGGTTTTGCAAGGTAGGTTCTCACTCTGGTCCAGGCTGACCTGGAATTCACTATGTAGTCTCAGGGTGGCCTCGAACTCTCAGCGATCCTCCTACCTCTGCCTCCCGAGTGCTGGGATTAAAGGCATGAGCCACCATGCCTGGCTTACATCCTAGCTTTTGAGGAGAAGATTGATGCCTGCATTCACCCATCCTTTCATTTCTTCATTCATTTTACATCCTTCCACATGTGATCCATTTTCCTTGTACTAAGATGCAGTTCAGGAACTCAACAGAGGGCTGAAGAGATGGCTTAGCAGTTAAGGCACTTGCCTGCAAAGCCAAAGGACCCAGGTCCCCAGGACCCTCGTAACCTAGATGCGCATGGTGGTGCATGCATCTGGAGTTCCGTTTGTAGCAGCTGGAGGCCCTAGTGTGTGCCCATTCTCTCTCTCCCTTTCTCTCTCTCAAATAAATAAATAAAAATAAGATGTTTTTTAAAAGAACTTGACAGAGAAGAGAGAAGAACTACAAGGAACAGAGCGCCATCGTGATGACTGGGAAGGCGGAGTTCCAGGGTATGTGGGACGCCCCCTTGCAGTTGGTCCCGAATTTGCAGCTCGCTGCTTATTTGTGTATCTTAGGGACAAGGACAAACTCTCTCAGCCACCAAGGCTCCTCCAACCTCTTCTCCCTTTGTTAGAGCATCAACGGAATCATGTGCTGACGAGGTCTCCATGGCTTATGTTATGCTGCACAAATGTGCATTTTCACTTAATTGTCAACGAACCTATCACACTTCTATCACACTTAGAGCAGAGCTGAGTCTCTTTGTGATTTTGCTGTAATAAACACTATCGGACACATACATTTTATTTCCAGTTACTTTCCTTTTTCTTCTCTGTCCATTTCCTTTCCTTTTTCTTTTGTTTGTCTTCTCTTCTTTTAAGTTTTCTTTTTTATTTTATTTAATTTGTTTATTAAGAACGTATTTGTATGGATGTATCATGTGTTGGTACCATCTTTTCCCTCCTCCCTGCCCCCATTCCATTCCACTGGGGGTCCTCCTCAGTAGGGTTGCTGGTATTCCCCATGGGGTTGTGGGTGATGCATTGTGGGAGTAGAGTCACTTCCTGGGGCAGGATGTCCCAACCTGTGGCTCTTACCATCTTTCTTCCCCCTCTTCCACAAAATTCCCTGAACCATGATAGGGGTTCTTTTCTTTTATATATATATATGCTGGAGAGATGGCTTAATGGTCAAGGCACTTGCCTACAAAGCCAAAGGACCTCAGTTCCATTCCCCAGGACCCACATAAGCCAGATGCAAAAGGTGGCGCTCGTGCGCGCGCGACACACACACACACACACACACACACACACATATGTATGTATGTATGTATATATATTTTTTGAGCTGGAGAGACTGCTCAGTGGTTATTGCAATGGCCTGGGTTAAATTCCTCAGTATACATGTAAAGCCAGATGCACAAAGTGGTGCATGCATCTAGGGTCCTGTTTGCTTTGGCTGGATACCCTGGCATACACATTCTCTCTCTCTCTCTTTATCTGCTTATAAATAAACTATAAAAATATTTTTAAAAAATTATTTATTTTTTTGAGAGAGAGGGAGAGAAAGAGAGAAAATGGACCTGCCAGGACCTCTTGCCATTGCAAATGAACTCCAGCCACATGTACCACTTTGTGTATCTGGCTTTACGTGAGTACTGGGGACTTGAGGAAATGAACCTGGACAGGAGGCTTTGCAAGCATGTGCTTTTAGCTGCTGAAGCATCTCTCCAGCCTTTATTTTTCTTTCTGAGACAAGGATTCACTCTGGAGCCCAGGCTCACCTAGAGTTCACTCTGTAGCCCAGACTGGCCTTGAACTTATAGCCATCATCCTGCCACAGCCTCACAAGTGCTGGGATTGTAGTCATGAGCCGGCACGCCTGCTTAGTCTTGTCTTTCTTCATATATATACTTTCGTTTCAGGGTGAGGGCCTTTTGTTTTGTTTTGTTTATTTATTTGAGAGCAACAGACAGAGAAAAAGGCAGAGAGAGAGAATGGGCACATCAGGGCCTCCAGCCACTGCAAATGAACTCCTGATGCATGCGCCACCTTGTGCATCTGGATTACGTGGGTCCTGGGGAATCGAGCCTTGAACCAGGGTCCTTAGGCTTCACAGGCAAGCACTTAATGGTTAAGCCACCTCTCTAGCCCTTTGAATATATATATCTTCTAGTTCTTTCTACACAGATGGTTGTGTTTCTGTCTTGTCCTGTGAGATTCCAGGGAAGGTTAATAAGGATTGAAGCTGCCTTTGGGAAGGAGATGAGGATTGTTCAGTAAATCAGGGAAAAGGAAGGCATCAGAGGACATCGCTGAGCATCACAGCGAGGTCGCAGCAGGAACATGGAGTGAGGCGGAGTGGCAGAAGGGGGCAGAGGTGGAATGAAAACCTAGAAGAGATCCAAGGAGGAGGAAGAGACGAATGCAGCCACCCAGCTGGGGGAGGAGAGAAAAAGGCGCCTCCCGTTTTAAACAGCTTATCTCCTTTCTCCACAATATTTCTGCTGATGTCTGACTAGAGAGAAAACTGCGTTTGTGTCTAAGTGTGTGTGTGTGTTTGTTCATAACAGTCATCTATTTATAGGCCTTAAATTATACCCCACGAAAGCTTATCTGAGACAAGATGTGTTATTCGGCTGCCAGAGGGAAAAGTTAGAAGGGGGGTGGGGGGAGCATCTAGATTTCTTCCTTCCTTCTCTTCATCTTTTGTGTCCGCCAGAATCTTATGGTTGGTGACAACTGCCAACTCTGTGTTTTGAAGCCAAATTCCAAAGAAGGGGTGGGGAATGTTAAGCTCTGTCTCTAGGAGAGAGCAGGTCTCCATGGTTTCCTCAGAGTGACGACTGGGCTAGAGAGATGGCTTGGAAGGTAAGACACTTGCCTGCAAAGCCCAAGGACCTAGGTTTGAGTCCCCAGTACCCATGTAACCCAGATGCACATAGTAACACATGCATCAGGAGTTTGTTTGCTGTGGCTAGAGGCCCTAGCATGCCCAATCTCTCTCTCTCTCAATAATAAATAAATAAATAAATAAATAAATAAATAAATAAATAAAGGGCTGGAGAGATGGCTTCGTGGTTAAGACACTTGTCTACAAAGCCAAAGGGCTCAGGTTCAATGCCCCAGTACCCATGTGAAGCCAGATGCCCAAGGTGGTGCATGCATCTGGAGTTCATTTGCAGTGTCTAGAAGGCCCTGCCATGCCCTCTCTCTTTTTCTCCCTCTCTGAAATAAGTAAAACACTTTAAAAATGAATCAATAAAATAAAAAGTTATTTCAAAAAAGAGGGCTAGAGATATAGCCGAGCAGTTAAGGCACTTGCCTGCAAAGCCTAAGGACCCTGGTTCAATTCCCCGGTATCCATGTAAGCTAATTACACAAGATGGCGCATGTGTCTGGAGTTCATTTGTAGTGGCTAGAGGCCCTGGTGTGCCGGTTCTCTCTCTCTCTCTCTCTTTGTCTCTCTCTCTCTTAAATAAATAAATACAATAAAATACTTTGAAAGAAGAGTGTCATGCCTGACGGCAGATGTGTGATTTCCCAGCTGTACTAGAAGGAAAACTCAGCGTCTTCTCTAGCTTCCTTATGTTTCAGAGAATGACACTGATGGCCCAGGACGGTATTGTTCAAAGCCACCCAGAGAGCTGGTGACAGGAGCTCCTGTTGGTTGGGCCCGGCCCCGTGTCTAGCAGGTGCATGCCAATCCATCCCCGCCTCACATTTGAATCTAAGAAGGTTCATGTTGCATGCTTGTCGGGCATTGCTAAATACAGGCTGGGACTGTAAGGAAGCCGGCCTTATTGTCAGGAACCCACTCTGGTGATGTAGACTGGCCCTCCCTGCCCTGTGTGCCCTGTCATCACCCAGAGAGGCCCTCCCCCATGATCCCAAAAGCATCTGATCATTCCATAGTCAGGCTTTGCCCACCCCTTACAGTTCCTGACCTTGTGGCGAGCTGCCCAAGAGACCCTTATGTGCCTGAAGTTATGTAGCTTTTCCCGCCACTATCTCCCTTGCACTTCTGCCTTTCAACCAATTAGATAGCAACCCATACACTATGTATCCAATCGTCATATAGTCTGTATGTGCCTTCTCAACCTTTCTCAAGTGTTTATAAGCCCACTCCCCTGTTGAATAAACGAGAGCGCGCTATCCATCAGACTGCCTCCCGGGTGTTCATTGCTCATCACATTCAGCCGCTCCAGGACCCTGCTTCTTCCCCCCAACCCCTTTTGCACCCGGGACGTCAGTGGCCAATGATCCCCAGGAGCAGCGAGGACCCACACATGTTCCTCTGTCTTCATCTTCCTGAAGCACTTTCTCAGCCCTACCATTACCTCAAGATGACCTTTAGGTAGGGACAGAGGAATTCCAGACTTGATTCTAAGGTCAGTCAATAGCATCCAGTGTTTTAGGAGTGGGGTTTTGGTGAGGTCAGACTAAATCATCCAGCTACTAACCATATGACTTCACATAGAACACCCAACCTCGGGCTGGAGAGATGGCTTAGCAGTTAAGACACTTGCCTGTGAAGCCCAAGGACCAAGGTTCGATTTCCCAGACCCCATGTGAGCCATATGCACGTGGTGGCACATGCGTCTGTAGTTCCTTTGCAGTGGCTAAAGGCCCTGGTGTGTCCATTTTCTCCTTCCCCCTCTCAAATAAGTAAATGAAAATCAAATATTTTTTAAAAAGAATACTCAATCTTAATGCCTCAGTTTCCTCATATGTAAAATGGGGGTGATTTGATTTTGGAGACAAGTTCTCAAGTAGACCAGGCTGGCCTTGGATTTGCTATGTAGCTGAGACTGGCCTTGAGTTTGTGATCCTCCTTGTCTCCATCTAGCAAGTGCTGGAATCATAGGCATGTACCACCCAACCCAGCTTAAAATGAGGAGTAAGTAGAGCTTCCTTCATAAAACTGTATGGCCAGTAGATGAGGTCTGTATGCAAAATGCTTAGTAAAGGCCCAGCACTCGGGAGGCAGAGGTAGGAGGATCGCTGAGAGTTTGAGGCCACCCTGAGACTACATAGTTAATTCCAGGTCAGCCTGGACCAGAGTGAGACCCTACCTCGAAAAACTAAAAAAAAAATTAAAATAAAAAAAAATGCTTAGTAAAGGGTTGGCATGTAACAGCCCTCTATATTTTCATCATTATTATACCATCATCATCATCGTTGTGTAATAATGTCAATGGGTTCGAAAAGCCAGGACTTCAGGAGCTTTGATCATGAACCTCAAACAGACGCCCCTGTGCAGGGCATTGATTAAGATCGCCCAACTGCCATGAAGCCAAGCTATGGCTAGTATAATTGAGGACGCTGGTAACAAGGAGAAAGGGAGAGAGGACAGACGACCTGCGTGAGGACAGAGGGTGAATGTTTGGGGAGGGTTGGGCTTCTGTCTTTCCTGTTTGCCGGATCCTCATCCTCTTTCTATAGGCCCTGACGGGAGCTGTTTTGAACTCCTACTCTGTTCCAGGGAGAGTGACCACAAGCTTCATTCTGGAATGTCTGTCTTCCCCCAGTCTCACATGCTTTCATAGCTCCACATTGCTGGCACAAACCTCCAGACAGACATGGTTTAGGGAAGAAGATTTATTTTAAGCTGACAGATCCACGGGAAGTTCCATCAGTGGTGGAAGAAGCTGGCTCCATACGTCCAAGCAGAGAAGCCAAAACACCAACCCCAAGAGACAGTGCCACAAGCCAACACAGCCAGAGCTCAAACTCCCTGCACATAACTTGGGGCTGGAATTCAGATCCAGCCCCCGGTGACAAGCCCCCTTCGGCAGGCTGCTGGAGACTTAGGCAGGAAGCTTAAAAACGTGAGGTTACGGGGGCCATACATTCCCATTCAAACTTCCACACATGGCCACCCTCCACTCTCCACTATAATGAAGTTTGGCTTACGTTCAACTTCCGCAGCATCTTTGGCTATAGATTGAAACCACCTTCTTTCATGAAATATTTCTGACGGTGATTTTGTGTGATCCAACAGTTCTTCCGTGCCTTGAGAGCAGAGTACAGTCACCATCTCAGAGACGACCACGTCCAGTGTAGGAGTCCGTGGTCACTGGTTGTCCTTCTGTGTCCCAAAGAGGACAAGGTCTTTTGTTACGTCACAGACTCCCATGTCCACATGCCCCCCCCCCTGCTGAAAAGCTCCAAAGCATTGTGTAAGAAGAATATTTGGTTTCGGGCTAAGCTGAGCGATGTCTTCTCTTCTTTTCTTCCTTATAAGGGACCATGGGTCCTGAAACATCAAGTTCAAGAAGATCTATTAAGGGAAGTATAAATGAAGGACGCTATTGAGACCCAGTCTCTAAGTGGAACATTCCATTCTTAAATCCTGGTGAACTATAGCAAAATGCTTTCAAAAATATTTTTATTTATTTATAAAAGAGAGAGAGGGGGGCTGGAGAGATGGCTTAGCGGTTAAGGTGCCTGCCTGCTAAGCCTAAGAACCCGGTTCCAATCTCCAAGTCCCACGTTTAGCCAGATGCAAAGTGACGCAAGGGCGCAATGCCACACTTGACCACAAGGGGGCGCACACATCTGGATTTCATTCACAGCAGCTGAGAGACTGTTGGCGGGCCCACCTCTATCTCCCTCTCCCTCTCTGTCTGTCTCTCTTTGTGTCTCTCTCCAAAAATAAATTAAACTTAAAAAAATTTTTAAAAAGAGAGAGAGAATGGGTGCACCAGGCTGCGAACTTCAGATGCATGCTCCATTTTGTGCATCTGTGTACTGTGCATGCAGGACTGGGGAATTGAACCCAGGCTGGCTGGCTTTGCAAGCAAGTGCCTTTAACCACTGAGCCATCTCTCCAGACCTTCTTATTTACAATTTTTTTAAGAGAGAGACAAAAGAAGAGACAGAGACAAAGAGAAAGACAGAGACAGAGAGGAAGAGGCAGAGAGAATGGGTGTGCCAGGGCTCCTCAGCCGCCATGAACGAACTCCAGACACGTGCGCCCCCTTGTGCACATGTGCAACATTGCATGCTTGCGTCACTTTTTGCATTTCTCCAGACCTTTTAAAAAATATTTTTATCTGGACTGAAGGGATGGCTTAGCGGTTAAGGTGCTTGCCCCAGGACCCATGTAAGCCAGATGCACAGGTGACACATGCATCTGGAGTTTGTTTGCAGTGGCTGGAGGCCCTGGCATGCCCATTCTCTCTCTCTCTCTCTCTCTCAAGTAAATAAAACGTTAAAAAACAGTTTAAAAATAGTTTTATATATTTTCAAACAGAGGTAAGGTGGGATATGGGCACACCAGGGCCTCTTGTCACTGCAAACAAACTCCAGATGTATTCACTTTATGCACTTGACTTCACATGAATACTGAGAAATTGAACTCCCAGATGGCAGGGTTTTCAAGCAAGTGATAGAACTGCTGAGCAACCTCCTTGGTCCCTCTGTCATCACATGTGATTAATCCATAGTAGTTCTGGCAGTGCTCTAAATCAAATAGGTTCACAATTCTTGTAACAAATAAATAACATGTTAGGGTGAAAAGTGAAGGTAGGCTGTAAGTACTCAATGTTGATATGGGCAGGAATGATATAAAATTAGTGTTTACTCATTAAATATCTCTACATAAGCACATCACAAACATTTTCTAATTCTTAAAATAATCCTGAAAAGTATGTGTTGCTCCATTTTACAGTTGTGGGAACTGAATCAGAGAGTTTAAGTGACCTGCTCAATTTAACAAGCAGGTACAAGATAAAATGGCAATTTCGATTTCTTAATTTTTGTTTGGTTTTTGTGGTTTTTTTATGGGTTCCCTCCCCCCCCCCGACACACACAATGCCACCAGGTCACTATGTGCCATCCCACTGGGTCCTGTGCATTAGGCTTTGTTGGCAGAGCAGGAATTGCTGGGGGGCACGCACATGCGGGTGGCAGGGGTGCTCATAGGCCCCTGGAGGCCCAGCAGGGAGTCTCTTCCGCAGCCTCAGTGCGGGATGGGCTTGGCAGGCGGAGAGCTGGTGGGGCATGCGTGGGAAGCCACTGTTGGGAGCTTGGGAAGTAGGAGGGGTGCGGGGGGGGGGTGTGCGTGTGGGGGGCTCTTCCGTTACTAAGCAAGACTCTAGGCGCTGTTGTCAAGCAAGAATCCCAGGCCTTCCATAAAAGGAAGCCTCTTTGTCCTTCCTGGTAGTCACAGCTTGCCATTAGCAGTGGCTCTGGTTCTCAGAAGGGAGGCCCCAAGGCGTCAAGCCAGAGGACACTGCGGGGAGCACACGGAACAGCAGGGGCCGCACAGTGGAGCCCTGGAGGCTAGCATATCCCCGGAA
Organism: Orientallactaga sibirica; assembly: GCA_036365145.1. Lineage (NCBI taxonomy): Eukaryota > Metazoa > Chordata > Mammalia > Rodentia > Dipodidae > Orientallactaga > Orientallactaga sibirica. Next base: position 1,753,204 of record JAEOAD010002086.1, on the reverse strand, counting down.
AATGTCCCATCGTACACAATGGGTGTCCTGCCTTGCAGTCTACTTTTCACCCATCCCGTCTCCAAGCACTACTTGGGAGATTCTTCCCAACATGCCACAGTAATAAAGGACCTTCGGTGACTCCCCAACAGGTGTCTGGCAGGAGAGACTTTGTCCACCTACTTTCTGGACAGGCTTTCCGGGGCCTCTAGGCCTTGGCACAGGCTGTTTCCTCTGCAGTGATGTCACCTCTCACACACACCCCCGAACCACTATGGGCCTGGAAGTCGCACTCGGAGCGTTAGCACAAGCACTGCAGATCGGGCTAGGGGCACTTCTCCCCCAACTAGCCTATGTTTTGCCTGAGAGCAGCTCCACTTCCCAAGGTGGTATTCCCAGGCAGGGTCGCTCAGCCTCCCTGACCTTGCCTTCTCCTAGGGAGAATGGAGGGTGGGGATTGAAATCCATCTCAAGGTGCTGGGATATAGCTTGGTGGTCAGTGGTAGAGTGCTTACTTAGCACATGTTCAGTCCCCAGTACCACGCTCCTCACCATCATTAATAATGATAACAACTGGGCTGAAGAGATGGCTTAGTGGGTTAAGGCACTTGCCTGTGAAGCCTAAGGACCCAGGTTCAATTCCCCAGGCCCCACGTAAGCCAGATACATAAAGGGGTGCTTGTGTCTGGAGTTCGTTTGCAGTGGCTGGATGCCCTGGCACTCCCATTATCTCTATCTGCCTCTCTCCCTCTTTCAGTTTGTCTCTCAAAAGATGATGACAACAAATTAAAAGAGACTAATGGAGAGAGGGAAGGGATATGATGGAGATTGGAGTTCTAAAGGGGTATGTGGGCAAGGGAGGAAAATATCATGCATTTTTTGTATGTAAGTATAGAAGTTGTCAATAAAAAATAATTAACCAAAAAAAAAAAGTGAAGGTAGGCTGTAAGTACTCAATGTTGATATGGGCAGGAATGATATAAAATTAGTGTTTACTCATTAAATATCTCTACATAAGCACATCACAAACATTTTCTAATTCTTAAAATAATCCTGAAAAGTATGTGTTGCTCCATTTTACAGTTGTGGGAACTGAATCAGAGAGTTTAAGTGACCTGCTCAATTTAACAAGCAGGTACAAGATAAAATGGCAATTTCGATTTCTTAATTTTTGTTTGGTTTTTGTGGTTTTTATGGGTTCCTCCCCCCACCCCGACACACACACAATGCCACCAGGTCACTATGTGCCATCCCACTGGGTCCTGTGCATTAGGCTTTGTTGGCAGAGCAGGAATTGCTGGGGCACGCACATGCGGTGGCAGGGGTGCTCATAGGCCCCTGGAGGCCCAGCAGGGAGTCTCTTCCGCAGCCTCAGTGCGGGATGGGCTTGGCAGGCGGAGAGCTGGTGGGGCATGCGTGGCCACTGTTGGGAGCTTGGGAAGTAGGGGTGCGGGGTGTGCGTGGGGGGGCTCTTCCGTTACTAAGCAAGACTCTAGGCGCTGTTGTCAAGCAAGAATCCCAGGCCTTCCATAAAAGGAAGCCTCTTTGTCCTTCCTGGTAGTCACAGCTTGCCATTAGCAGTGGCTCTGGTTCTCAGAAGGGAGGCCCCAAGGCGTCAAGCCAGAGGACACTGCGGGGAGCACACGGAACAGCAGGGGCCGCACAGTGGAGCCCTGGAGGCTAGCATATCCCCGGAAAATGTCCCATCTTGCACAGTGGGTGTCCTGCCTTGCAGTCTACTTTTCACCCATCCCATCTCCAAGCACTACCTGGGAGATTTTCCAACATGCCACAGTAATAAGGGACCTTCGGTGACTCCCCAACAGGTGTCTGGCAGGAGAGACTTTGTCCACCTACTTTCTGGACAGGCTTTCCGGGGCCTCTAGGCCTTGGCACAGGCTGTTTCCTCTGAAGTGATGTTGTAGGGACCCCCGGTGGGCCCCCCGAGGGAATTGTCGACCAGACCCAAAGACACTCACACGGAGAACTCTCAATGCAAGCAGCAAGAGGTTTATTGATGACACCGTGCACCGGGGCTCCACACAAAGTCCTCACAGGGAGGGGTGAAGAGCCCCTAGCAACAGTGTTGTAGTGCTTATATAGGCAAAAACCACAAACTCAGGATTTTTAGGGACTTTCCATCTGAGAAGAAACTTGATTGGTTGTGCCCATCAGGGTGGGCCTGGGGTTAGGGACTTTCCATCTAGAGGAGGCCCTGATTGGCTGTGCCCATCTGGGACGCTGTGTCATCGTTATGGGCAGGGGATGGGGCCAGCTGGGACCAGCTGGGACGTTATGTAAACACCACAAGCACGGTGGTCCCCCTCAATTCCAGGAACTCGAAAGTGTTCCAGGAACCAGAAAGTGTTAGTTAATTTTTTTCTTATTTGTGGCTAACTCAGCAACATAATGGAGGCTGTCATAAAATGGCAGCTCTTTAGTCAACCAGCTACAGCAAGCAAGCAGTGATACAGAAGCTGCATAGAGCATGTTAGCAACCCAAGAGAGCTTTAATCTTTCATTTCCCCCTTTTCTTTGCCGTAATTCCAATCATGGAATTTCAGTTTCTGACATTTTAACTTGCTGATATTGTTGTCGGAGTACCAGAAGTTGAACTGTACTAATTCTTTCCCTGATGAATGATACCAAGCGGTTTAATATACAGGGCCCAAAGGTGAGAAGGAGGAGGAGTATAAGAATTGGTCCCAGTAGGGTAGATATTAAGGTTGTCATCCAGGGGGAACTATTAAACCATGATTCAAACCATCCTTGATTTTGTTTTTTTTCCCAGTTTTTAGCATCTAGTCTTTCTCTAAGTTTTTTCATTGAGTCCTTAATGACTCCAGAGTGGTCAACATAAAAACAGCATTTTTCTTTCAGGGCGGCGCATAGTCCTCCCTGTTGTAAAAATAGCAAGTCTAAGCCTCTTCTATTCTGTAAAGCTACTTCTGATAATGAGGTCAGGGATTCCTGCAATTTGGAAATAGAATCTTCTAAAGCCCGAATATCCTGAGCAATAGCTCCCTGGAGTTCAGCTATCTTTGAGTCTTGAGTAGTCAGGGCAGCTATTCCAGTCCCTATTCCTGCTGCAGTCCCAATCCCAATAAGCGCAGCTAAAGTGAGGGAGATTGGTTCCCTTCGGACCCTAGTCTGGCCCTGCATAGCATCTAAAAAGTCTGAATCAGGGTGATAAATGACTCTGGGCAGGAGCTGTACAAGTATGCAATAGTCCTTAGAATTATTGAGTATGTATAGTGACACTATAGAGGTTAGGCCAGTGCCACAAGCCCACCATCTTATATCTAAGGGGGGCTTAATGTAACCTATGTAGGAGTCAGGGCTATAGGTTGAATTACATAGATGAACCTGGGATGGGGCACCTGACCTAGGCATAGCCCTTGGCCCGAGACCGACGTCAAGGTGAGTCGCCCAGGCTATTCTGATATCGCCCACGCCGGTGATGATGTTGGGGGTTCCCTTAAAGGGTATTGTTATTGCCTCATAATAAGGTGGGGCAACATCATAACAGAGCCAGCAGTGGTCGGTCATTTCAGGGTGGGTGGTATTCAGGAGTGCGAAGACTTTCTGTATCATTGTGAGCAAAGGCACTTGTTGGGGTGGAGGAGTGGTAAGGGAGGTTGGGACACTTTGGGGGAATCAGGAGGAGGAGAAAGAGAGCCGCTGGGTTTGGGTTTTTGGACTACCGGGGTAGTTGTAGTATAGCATTGGGTCCTATTAGGGTTGGGCCCGGATTTCTAATTGTTAGTCTGATACTGAAAAGAACTTTTTTGTCTGGTCCATCCATGTAGAACCTGAGACCCCATGTGTTTTTTTTAGCCAGGTCCGGGAGTTTTCCCTGCTCTTGTGAATGTTATATTAAATTGGACATATAGGGGGCCTGGGCCCCAACTGTGGGGACCCTCCATTTTGGAAGGATCTTTTTTACTGTTATGAGATCCCAACTGGAAGAGGGTCTCCAATAAACATCCCCGGTGGTTTTACATCCCCATTGTTTGCAATAGTAAGACTCTGCTCCTCCACATTTTCTTGTATTATTCCGTTGGGGCACATATAAACAGGGACGGTTCTAATTTTCCGCCAACGCATCCTGCTAGCAATGAACAAATCTCCGGGATAGCTGTGGCCACCAGGTCCAAGGTGGGGCTGTTTTTGTAGCACTCCAAATTATATCTCCTGTTTGGGAGATAACCTGCCAGGTTAGCTCCTGAGGGTTGTGGGGACTAGCTTCTGCTTGGGGATCATCCCCTATCAGAACTAGGAAGGCGGCGCAAACGCAGCTTAAGGGGGTTACCAGTCTTTTCCAGTTGCCAGTGTGGGTCAGGGGAAGGAGCCGGCTTGACATGAGAGGCATGGACCCAGGCAGCGACTCCATCGACCTTCACAGCGGTTGGTGTTGTCAGGAGAACAGTGAAAGGACCTTTCCAGCGAGGTTCGAGGTTCGTGGGGCGATGTCGTCTCACATATACTGAGTCTCCTGGTTGATATGGGTGAGGAGTTGGGTCCTTGGCAGGATGATAGGCTTCTTTCAGTTTTGGCCACAAGTCAGCTTGGAGGATGTGCAGCGCTTGCAACCTGCTGTTTAGATCAGAATTAGAAATCATGTCTGGGTTTTTCTGAACTAGTAACTTACTGAGCGGGGTTGGGACCCCAAATAAAATCTCAAAGGGTGTAAGGTTAAATCTGTAGGGAGTGTTGCGGACCCTGAAGAGGGCCCAAGGTAGGAGCATCGTCCAGTCAGCACAGCCAGTCTCCATGGACAATTTGGTTATGGTCTCTTTTAATGTTTTATTTATTCTTTCTACTTGTCCTGAGCTCTGGGGCCTATATGCACAATGTAATTTCCAATTGATCCCCAGCATTCTGGCCACCTCCTGACTTACCTGGGCAACGAAGGCAGGACCGTTGTCAGAACCTATTACCTGTGGGACTTTATACCTGGGAATTATTTCTTCCAGGAGCTTTTTTGTCACCATGGTTGCAGTTTTCTTTTTAGTGGGATAAGCTTCCACCCATCCTGAAAAAGTATCTATAAAGACTAAAAGATATTTATTTCCATATCGTGCTGGTTTCAGTTCAGTAAAGTCTGTTTCCCAGAACAAGCCAGGACGATCTCCCCTGAATCGAGTTCCTGAGCTTGTTGAGATAGTTTGTGCATTTACCTTTTGGCAGGGTACACATTGTTTTACAAGTTTTTCAGCCATATCTTTGAGTCCAATTATATAATAATTAGTCTTTTTGAAGGTTTCTGTCATTTTCTTAGGCCCAAAGTGAGTCAATCTATGTAGATGTGATAGAAGGTTCTTTGCCTGTTGTCTGGGCAAAATTTGCTTTCCGGTCTTAGTTTCCCATTTCTGTGATTTGGTATTGAAATGTTTTTGTAGCCCTGCCATATCTTTTAGGTCCTGTTCTGAATAGTCTAGTGGCAGCGGCCCAGCAGAAGTAGTTTCTTTTTTAATTAAGGACAATAGGCAAGCCCCTTGAGCTGCCTTTTTGGCTTCTTCATCTGCCATCCTGTTTCCCCGGGCTATGAGGGAATCTCCTTTTTGATGTCCTGGACAATGAACTATAGCTAGTTTTGCCGGTCGATGCAACGCATCGAGCAAGTCCAAAATTTCTTTTTTGTTTTTAACTTCCTTCCCTGCGGATGTTAGTAATCCTCTTTGCCGGTAGATGGCACCATGTACATGTGCAGTGGCAAAAGCATACCGGCTGTCTGTATATATAGTAGCCCTTTTCCCCTCTGCCATGGTTAAAGCCTGGGTTAAAGCAATCAATTCAGCTTTTTGAGCAGATGTTCCTTCTGGCAGTCTGTTAGCCCAGATCACCCTGCTCCCGTCTACAATGGCTGCTTCCGCCACTCTCTTACCTTCAAGGAGGTAACTGCTGCCGTCCGTAAACCAGGTCCTCTGAGCATCTGGTAGGGGTTGGTCTTTGAGGTCGGGTCTGATTCCGGTGACCTCAGCCAGGACTTCCCCACAGTTGTGCAGCACGGTGGGGTCTGTATCCGGCCAGAGGGTGGCGGGATTCAATTGAGTGGGGGAAGCAAATTTAATTCGGTCCGAATTGAGGAGAAGACTCTGATAGTGGGTGATCCTGGCATTTGAGAGCCAGCGGTCTGGAGGTTGACGGATGACGCTTTCCAATGCATGCGAAGCAATAATAGTAACAGTCTGTCCCAGAGTTAATTTGTCTGCATCCTTTAGGAGCAATGCCACTGCCGCAATGATTTTAAGGCATGGGGGCCAACCAGCAGCCACAGGATCCAACTTCTTGGATAAATAAGCTACTGGTTTTTTCCAGGGTCCCAATTTCTGGGTGAGCACCCCTTTAGCAATGCCTCTTTGCTCATGCACATATAGATAAAAGGGCTTAGTGGTGTCAGGAAGCGAGAGAGCGGGGCCTTCAAGAGGCCAGCTTGATATTATCAAAAGCTTGTTGTTGTTCTTCTCCCCATTGAAAAACTGTACTTGTCTTAGTCAAAGGATAAAGGGGAGCAGCCAGAGAGGCAAACCCAGGTATCCATAGTCTACAGAACCCGGCAGATCCCAGAAACTCCCGTACTTGTCTGGCATTTGCTGGTACTGGGATCTGTTCCACGGCCTGCTTACGAGCCTCAGTTAGCCACCTCCGTCCTCCCTTCAAGGAATACCCCAAGTAAGTGACTTGCCTTTTGCAGATTTGAGCCTTTTTTGCTGATGCTCGGTACCCTAGACGGGCCAGTTTCTCCAGCAATGCATTGGTTTCCCTTTCACAGTCAGTCTGGCTGCTGGCTGCAAGAAGGAGATCATCAACATACTGGAGGAGAGTTACCTGGGGGTTTGAGGCTCGGAAGGGGGCTAGGTCCCGGTGAAGTGCTTCATCAAAGATGGTGGGTGAATTTTTGAAGCCTTGTGGCAGCCTGGTCCACGTCAGTTGTCCAGAAATTTCAAAATCAAGGTCCTTTCATTCAAAGGCAAAGATAGGTTGGCTTTTCTCATTTAATGGCAGGCAGAAAAGGCATCCTTTAAGTCCAGAACTGTATACCAATCTCGATCTGGAGGAGTGAGCTCAGGAGGTTATAAGGGTTAGGTACAGTTGGATGTAAATCTTCAACCCTTCTATTTACCTCTCTAAATCCTGGACTGACGGTAATCATTAGTATTAGGTTTCCGTACCGCAACAGGGGAGTATTCCAAGGCGATTGGCATTGCTTTAGGACTCCCAGTTTTAAGAGTCTCTGTATGTGAGGTCTTATTCCTTCTCTGGCTTTTGGCTCATGGGGTACTGGCGATTGAGACAGGTACAGCGGAAGCTTTCAGGTTTACAATTACTGGCGGCTGATGGGAGGCTAGTCCCATCCCAGCAGTTTCAGCCCAAGCCCCAGGAATTCTAGTAAGCCATTTATCTAATTCTGTATTAGCTTGAGGTGTCTCAAATAGTCTATATTTATCTTTAATTTTATGGTCAATACCTGGATAAGTTTTCCTTGTTGATCAGTCACATGAGGGCCTTCTTTGGTGAAGGTAATTTGGGCCCCATTTTGGTTAATAGGTCCCGTCCCTAGTAGAGGGCGGGCAACCTGGGATCACGAGGAACGAGTGGGATACCCGCCCACGCCTAGGTCCACCGTTCTTCGGGTAGTCCATGAATATTGTTGATTCCGGTAGCCCCGAGGACCCATGACTTTTGGTTGACAGAGGTCCTTCTGATTTTAGCAAAACTGAATGTTGGGCCCCTGTATCTACTAGAAATTTAATGGGTTTCCTCCACCTTAAAGGGTTACCCTAGGCTCGGGAGAGGTCCGAGCCCCCGTCTCCCTATTTATCATCTTCTTCCATGGTTAAGATTTCTCTTGGTTTTTTTTAGGGCAGTCTTTTATCCAGTGTCCCTTTTCCTTGCAATAGGCACATTGGTCCTTATCTAATTGCCGTCTGTTGCCCTGGTTTTGTCTCTGTCTGGGGTCTCTACGTTTTTTTCTATCTAAGTTCTTCCTGTCCTGAATCACAGCGGCCAGAATTTTAGTCATGTTTTTTTCATGTCTCTTATCTCGTCTTTGGTCCCTTTCCTCCTGTTCCTTTGCTCTTCTCTGTTCCCTTTTTTTCTCTGTTTTTCTTTTATTATAAACCTTTTCAGCCTCCTTAACTAAATCTGACAGCGTATACCTACTCAAGCCGTCTAACCTCTGTAATTTCTTTCTGATATCTGGTGCTGACTGATCAACAAAACTCATCAGAACTGACACTCTCTGTTCCTCCGCGGTTGGATCAAATGGTGTATATCTGCGGAAGGCCTCCATGAGGCGCTCCAGGAAAACAGAGGGCAGTTCATCAGGTCCCTGGATGATCTCTCTTACCTTGGCCAAATTAGTGGGACGCCTTGCAGCTCCCGGAGACCAGCCACCAGAGCCTGGCGATAGACACGGAGATGCTCCCTACCTTCAGGGGTGTTGAAATCCCAGTCGGTCGGGTCAAGGGAAACCGTTGTCTATCACATTTTGGAGCAGTGTGGGGCGCCTGTGCGTCCCCAGGAACGTTCTTCCTGGCTTCCAACAAGATACGTTCCCTTTCTTCTGTAGTAAAGAGGGTCTGAAGTAACTGTTGACAATCATCCCAAGTGGGCTGGTGAGAGAAAACTAGAGATTTCATGAGAGCAGTTAACTTAGAGGATCCTCTGAAAAGGGGGTGATTAGCCTTCCAGTTGTATAAATCTGCGGAGGAGAAAGGCCAATATTGAAGTGGTGGTAAGGGTCTGTGGTTGGGATCGTCTCCCGGTCCTGGGGGAGGAGGGGGACCTATAGTCCTGAGGGGCAGGGCAACAGTAGTATCTGGAGTCTGGGCCCGCCTGCTTCTAGTCCCGCGCCGCCCCCTGTGCTCCTTGAGGTAAGGGATCAGGTGGAGCCGTGGGGGCTATGGATGGCGGGTAGGGCGGCGGGGGATCCGACAGGAGTAAGTCTGCCTGGAGGTCCGGATAGATCTTCTTTTGTTTTGGACCTGCAAGAAGAATCTTTGAAGACTCCGTAGAGCCTTTGTTAGTAGGCTGTGGGGAGATCCAAGGTTTTATCCAGGACGGTGGATCCTGAATTAAATCCTGCCAAGTGAAGATATAGGGTATCTGGTCTGGATGTCCTCCTGGTTCCTGCAAAACAATGTGCCTAACAGCATGAATGGTTGTTAGATTAAAGGTGCCCTCTTTTGGCCATCCCACATTAAAAGTGGGCCATTCAGAAGAACAAAGAGTTTGCCATTTTCCTTTTTTAACCTCAACAGACAAGTTGTGAGCTCGCCCTTACGTCAGTCCAATGTGTCAGAGTCAAGTCAAGGGGGTAGAGATATTCTGTCCCATATTGGGAGGTGAATAAGAAAAATAGAAGAATAAAATGAACAGGAAAACACAGAAAACAAAAGACTGAGTTGGCCCGCCGCCGCCTGAGCAAAAACAAAAGCGATTCAGATGGCGGTGGGCGGGACCCAGATGGCGCCGTGCGGCAGAAGAGAACTCGGTCAGAGTCTCTCAGATAGGAGACACAAAATGGGTCTGTCTCCTCTGGGCAATCGAGAGCGTCCTCCAGATTGCTAGGGTGGTGGTCTTCAGGCCCGTCAGCCTCGACCTACCTTTCCCCTAAACAAGGCGCCCAGATTGAGAATTCTCAATTTCAGACAGAATCAGACAGAGACAAGAGACAGACAATTACAGACATAACAGGAGGCGCCTCTTACCTCTGAGGGGTCCGATATGAGGTCTGGGGTCTTGTCGAGATCCCGGACGAGCCCCCCAAATGTAAACCCCCCCGGTGGCCCCGAGGAATTGTCGACCAGACCCAAAGACACTCACACGGAGAACTCTCAATGCAAGCAGCAAGAGGTTTATTGATGACACCGGTGCACCGGGGGCTCCACACAAAGTCCTCACGCAGGAGGGGTGAAGAGCCCCTAGCAACAGTGTTGTAGTGCTTATATAGGCAAAACCACAAACTCAGGATTTTTAGGGACTTTCCATCTGAGAAGAAACTTGATTGGTTGTGCCCATCAGGGTGGGCCTGGGGTTAGGGACTTTCCATCTAGAGGAGGCCCTGATTGGCTGTGCCCGCCCAAGGACGCTGTGTCATCGTTATGGGCAGGGGATGGGGCCAGCTGGGACCAGCTGGGACGTTATGTAAACACCACAAGCACGGTGGTCCCCCTCAATTCCAGGAACTCGAAAGTGTTCCAGGAACCAGAAAGTGTTAGTTAATTTTTTTCTTATTTGTGGCTAACTCAGCAACATAATGGAGGCTGTCATAAAATGGCAGCTCTTTAGTCAACCAGCTACAGCAAGCAAGCAGTGATACAGAAGCTGCATAGAGCATGTTAGCAACCCAAGAGAGCTTTAATCTTTCAATGTCACCTCTCACACACACCCCCGAACCACTATGAGCCTGGAAGTCGCACTCGGAGCGTTAGCACAAGCACTGCAGATCAGGTTAGGAGCACTTCTCCCCCAACTAGCCTATGTTTTGCCTGAGAGCAGCTCCACTTCCCAAGGTGGTATTCCCAGGCAGGGTCGCTCAGCCTCCCTGACCTTGCCTTCTCCTAGGGAGAATGGAGGGTGGGGATTGAAATCCATCTCAAGGTGCTGGGATATAGCTTGGTGGTCAGTGGTAGAGTGCTTACTTAGCACATGTTCAGTCCCCAGTACCACGCTCCTCACCATCATTAATAATGATAACAACTGGGCTGAAGAGATGGCTTAGTGGGTTAAGGCACTTGCCTGTGAAGCCTAAGGACCCAGGTTCAATTCCCCAGGCCCCACGTAAGCCAGATACATAAAGGGGTGCTTGTGTCTGGAGTTCGTTTGCAGTGGCTGGATGCCCTGGCACTCCCATTATCTCTATCTGCCTCTCTCCCTCTTTCAGTTTGTCTCTCAAAAGATGATGACAACAAATTAAAAGAGACTAATGGAGAGAGGGAAGGGATATGATGGAGATTGGAGTTCTAAAGGGGTATGTGGGCAAGGGAGGAAAATATCATGCATTTTTTGTATGTAAGTATAGAAGTTGTCAATAAAAAAATAATTAACCAAAAAAAAAAAAAAAAAAGAAAGAAAGAAACCAGGCTGGAGAGATGGCTTAGGGGTTAAGGAGCTTGCCTGCGAAGCCTAAGGACCCATGTTCAACTCCCCAGATCCCATGTAAGCCAAGCACACAAGGTGATGCATGCACAAGGTCACACATGCATGCAAGGTGGTGCACGCTTCTGGAGTTCAATTGCAGTGGCTGGAGGCCCTGGTGCACCAATTCTTTCTCTCGCTCTCACTGTGGCTCTTGCTCTCTCATTAAAACAATTTAAAAAAATAAAAAAAAAAAGGCTAGTCTGTTGGACTTGCCTCAAAAACAAAAAAAAATTTAAAAATGATAATAACAGTAAAGCGAGTCTGAGATCTAATATTTAAACTCAAGTAATTTTTGTAGGCCTGTAAATGATGAACCCAAGCTGTCCCTGAGGACAGAGAAAAGAAGGGAAAGTGGTTTGCTTTATAAACACTAGGATTGGGACTTTGCCCCCCGCCCCTACTGGAAGCATTTGGTTTCTCATTTCGTATTCTGGCCCACATTCAGCTCGCTTGTCCCTGTGCTGTCTCAAGGATGTGGGCAGAAGTGTCCTTTGAGAGTGTATAACCAGCCGGGTACAGTCATGAACTTTCAGAGCTGGTGAGGATTTATCTCACACTGTCACTGTGGGTTTCCCTTTAGCATTATAAGTAGCTGGTGGGTACCTGTGCCGCCTGAAGGGTCTTCATTATCTCATGACATCTTTGCAACCACATGAGGACGGTTTTATTATGCCTGCTTCTGCAGATGAGGTGGAGAGTTCCACGATTTGCTTAAAGCCAAATAAAAGCGGAGACGATTGGTCAAAAGCAGTCTCTGAATCTCAAGCCCATATTCTTTGTGCTGCTAAATTTCAGCTCAACAGAAGCATGTGTGAAATGTCCACTGCAAACAGGCAGTATGCTCATGGAATGTGGTTCCTGGGGTCCCCAGAGACATCAAGGCAACTGTGGAGCAGGGTCTTGAGTGAGTGCCAAGGGAAGAAACACCTGGGAGACCACTTCAGAGGGCGGCTTGTTTATTTGGCAGGGGAACCAGTTTATTAATGTTCATGTAGTGGTGGGAAGAGGTACAGGATATGGGTCGCAGGGGGACTGGCTGTGTGAAGGCTGCTGGCTGATACCTTAATAACATATAGTGACGTAAGAGGTCAAAGGTCACAAGGCTCTGGGGAAAGTGAAACCTAAGGCTTATCAGGATGTCCAGATGCCCCAGGCTGGAGGGAGGGGAACGGCCTCACTCTGGTCTCAAGATTGTCAGGGTTTAGGCTTGCTGCAATCTCGGGGTCCGGGGCCCTTAGTCATGCCTGACAGCTCAGGTCTGCCTAAACCTCCAGCAGCCCAGGAGCCTTCAACTGTGCCCTGCAAGGGAACATAGAAAAGGGGCCTCACTTGGTGCCAAGGAAGACATGCCATAGAAAATCAGTTCAAGGGCCAGAGAGACGGCTCAGCGGTGAAGGCGCTTGCTTGCCTGCAAAGCCTAAGGACCCACATGTGAGTCCAGATCCCACATAAGCCAGACACACAAAGGTGAGGCTAGCGCAAGGTCGCACATGCCCACGAGGTGGCACTTGCGTCTGGAGTTCAATTGCAGTGGCTGAGGCCCTGGAGCGTAAATTCTCATTCTATCTTGATCTCGCTCAAAATAAAAAAATAAAAATAAATAAATAAATAAATAAATCAGTTCAAGGGGGACTATTTGACAAGGAGGGAAAGGGGTGAATGTGACCAGAGTACATCATATATATATATTACAGAACTGTCCATGTGAAACCTATTGCTATGGGTAATTAACATATGCTAATAACATATGTGCTAATAACTTTAACAGTTCAGGGGGCTGGAGAGATGGCTTAGTGGTTAAGGCACTTGCCTGCCAAGCCTAAGGACCCAGGTCTGATTCCCTAGTACCCACATAATCCAGATGCACAAGGGGGTGCATGAGTCTGGAATTCATTTGCAGTGGCTAGAGGCCCTGGCATGCTCTCTATCTGCCCCCCTCTAATAAATACATAAAATAAAATATTTTAAAAATTCAGTTCACTATAGCCATTTGTGGTGGCATATGCTTATAATCCCTGCCTTTGGTAGATAGAGGCAGGAAGAGCCTGACTTTGAGAAAAGGCTGGGCTACAAACAAAACAAAATAACAACAGTGCCAGCAGCAACAACAACATCAACAAATCACTTTAAAGTGATATTGTGAAGGTGGCTTTCCAAGGACATCCCAGCAGTGGGGGAGGAGGGGTGTGGGGTGTGCTCATGTCCCATGCATGTGAATGCATGCGTGCATGGATGTGTGTGCTCATGTGTTCACATCCATGTGGAAACCAGGGGTTGACATCAGGGGTCTTCTTCTGTCACCCCAACTTACTCACAGAGACAGGGTCTCCAGTTGAATTTAGAGTTCCCAGACTTAGCTAGCCAGTGAGCTCTGAGAATGACCTGTCTCTGCCTCCCCAGAGTCATCATGTCTGCCTCTTTACATGGGGCACTGGGGATTCAAACTCGGGTCCCCAAGCACTTTACCCACTGAGCCATCATCTCTCCAGCTCCAGAGAGTTGAATTTGAAGCATGAGTTTATCGCATGCCATGAGGGGTGTGGGAAGACAAGAGACACTTCCCAGTTAGATGTGATTGAGGAGCTGGGGAGCTTTTATTTGCTAAGCAATACCTCAAAGTAAGGAACACAACATCTTATCCAGGAGAAAATTTAGGTACTCCTTGGGGGAGAGGAGTAAGCTGAGGGAGGATCATTTTAAGGGGCCAGAGGTCCACGTCCAGAATCCTAAACATGGTATCATAAAAGATGATGCCTGTTGCACCTGCTCTGTGCTGATCTATCTTCACGGTGCTGGGGGGAGAGCACAGACTTACTGGGCTGAGAGTGTGTGAAGCCTGAGTTGAGGTTCCCTTGACTGAAGAGAGGGCGTTCCCCCTCGCTAGAGTTCTGTTTGACCAGAATTAGGATTTTCTCATTGGTGTGGGCTTTTTAAAATTTTCATTTATTTAATTGAAACAGAGAGGTGGGGCAGATAGAGATATTGGGCATACCAGAGCCTTCAGCCACTGCAAACAAATTCGAGGTGAACGTGCCACCTTGTGCATGTGGCTTATGTGGGTCCTGGGGAGTCGAACCTGGGTCCTTTAGCTTTGTATGCAAATGCCTTAACAGCTAAGCCATCTCTCCAGCCCCTGGTGTGGGTTTTATAGCCACCAGTTAGAGCTATAAAAGGTTTTGCTCATGCAATGCTTGCAGGACAAATATATTATTAAGAGGCCAATTCCTCCAGTCCCCGTCCGTTGACATTGGCGTCCTTAGGAGGCGCTATGTGAACCCAGGGTTTCCAAGCCCCACACACGTGCAGAAAGTAAGTGGAGGGTCTCTGCATGATGAGGCCGAATCCTGGGAGGGTTTACACATGCACTGAGAAGATAAAACACTATTCACTGAACACTATGGCATAAGACTACTGTACAGTACACGAACAAGTGAACACAGCTTGTAACTAAGCTTTGGGTTCGTACACTGTATAGTTGTCCCTTAGTATTCACAGGGGTTGGTTCAGGGACCCAGAGGGATTGGTTTGCAGACCCTTGCGAACATCAAACTCCAAGGATGCTTAAGTTCCACATGTAAAATGATATTGTTTTTTATTTAACTCACATAAATCCTGCTACATGTTTTAAATCCTCTCCAGATTCTATATAATCACCTAATGCAGTATTGTCTGCATTTGTTATTATTGTATTAGCTTCATTATTTACCCCCGATGTTTCTGATCCATGGTTGGTTGAATCCACGGCTATAGAACTCACAGGGATGGTGTGCTCCCTATATTTCCATCAGTGGGGCACATTTTCACAGTATTCTGTCTCCACTGCTCTTATCTTTTTTCTTTTTCCTTTTTCTTTTTTTCTTTTGTAGTTGTTTGAGGTAGGATGTCACTCTAGCCCAGGCTGACCTGGATTCACTATGTAGTCTCAGGCTGGCCTCGAACTCTCGGCGCTCCTCCTACCTCTGCCTCTCGAGTGCTGGGATTAAAGGCGTGCGCCACCACGCCTGGCCTCCACTGCTCTTCTTTCAGTGCTTTCCTGACATACATGACCAGGATCCTTCTGGCTAAACACTGTTTAAAATAATCAATTGTGAGACAGTTGAGCTTTGGTGGTGCCGTTACTGTGGATTCCTATTTACAAAATCGGAAACCCAAGGTTAAGAGTAAATAAAACATAAACTAACCAATCAGAAAACACCAACTGCTCTGTTAACTATGGACTTTCTTCCAGATCATACCTGAATAAGGCAAGTGATTTGCTTTCGCCAAGTCTCCCTACCTCAATTTTTTTCCCAGTACTGGGTGGGGGGGGTTGACCTATGGCCTCCAAGGGCTCTGCCACTGAGCTGCACCCCCAGCCCTTTTTCATTTTCTTTTTTATTTCCTTTCCTTTTGTTTTCTTTCTTCATCTCTTTCTTCCTTTTTCTTTTTTCCTCTCTTTCTTCCTCTGCTCTTCCTTCCTTTCCTTTTAAAATATTTTTAAAATTTATTTATTTTATTTCTTAGATGGGGTGGAAGCAGAGAGAGAAAGAGAAAATTGGCACACCAGAGCCTTTAGCCACTGCAAATGAACTCCAGATGCATGCACCACCTTGTGCATCTAGCTTACATGGATCTTTGGGAATTAAACCTGGCTTTGCAGGCAAGCACCTTAACCACTAAGCCATCCCTCCAGCCTGCCCTCCCTTCCTTCCTTCCTTCCTTCCTTCCTTCCTTCCTTCCTTCCTTCCTTCCTTCCTTCCTTCCTTTGTTCCTTCCTTCCTTTCTCTTTCTTTCTTTCTTTCTTTTCCTCCCCCCTCCTTCCTCCCTTCCTTCCTTCCTTCCTTCCTTCCTTCCTTCCTTCCTTCCTTCCTTCCTTCTGATAAAGAATCACATTAAATTGCCCGAGCTGTGGGCTGCAAGGTCACTGAGAACTCTTGCTGGAGCTGAGCTGAAAACCTCCTCCCTGTAGACCAGCTGACAGAAATCTGGAAAAAGCTATGCTGCATGTAGCTCCATGCACAAGAGAGAAGTCAACAGTGGAGATAAACAACAGTGGATACAGCAAGCCTTAAATTTCACCAGCCAGGCCAAATGAGCCAACAGGTGCGATAGTGGCGTGTCTGTTATGGGGGAACCAACCGCTCTCTAATTGGACTGGAGGCCCGCTCCACCAGAGGAAATACATGTCTGATACCAAAAATCTATGATGGGGAAGTCATGAGTCCTAGGGGTATAATGCCTGCTGGTGTCATGTTTGGTTAGAGAAGTTTCTCTTTTCAGACGGAGATAACCACTGGGATGACCCAAAAGGCACCATACTGCTGAGAAGAAGTGACAGAGGAGTGTTCAGCACTGAAACATCTCTATCACACCTTCCAAGAAGAGGTGGCAGAAAGAATGTAAGAGCTGAAGGAAGGGTAGAACTGCTTACAGTGAGCTTTTCCAGACACAAAATGGCCTGGATATCCATGACCTCACAGTGCCTGGCATTATCTACAGAAGACCATCATAATAGAAGGAAAAGATGATGACATCAATATAAGAGAGACTGGTTGAGAGAGGGAGGGGATATGATGCAGAGTGGAGTTGTGAAGGGGAAAGTGGGGGGAGGGAATTTTCATGGTTTATTGTCTATAATTATGAAAGTTGTCAATAATAAAAAATTTTTAAAAGATTGCCCAAGCTGGCCTTGAACTCACTATATAGGCCAGGCAGGCTTGAACCTGTGATCTTACTGCCTCAGTCTCTTTGTTAGCTGGGACAACAGGCATCATCAAACCCATATGTTTTTGTTTGGCTTTCAGTTCAGCCTGTAAAACCCACTGTAAGCTCCTCTTAAGTAGGACATTCTGAACTGCTTTGTGCTTGGGGAGTATCCCAGGGGGCCTGTCCCCATCTTCCTGATTCCTCCTCCTTGTGTCTCTTTCCTGTCTCCTCTCGTGTGCCTGAGACGTGGTGCTCCTGCACCAGCTGTGCAAAGTAAACCCCACGTAACTCACACTTGCTTGCCCAGATCTGTCCTTCAGGAGATAGCTAGTCCACAGCTGCAGGTACACCCTCAAAAACAAAGGGTTCCGGACTGGAGAGATGGCTTAGCAGTTAAGGTGCCTGCCTGCTAAGCCTAAGAACCTGGTTGCAATCTCCAGCGGTTCCAATCTCCAGGTCCCACGTTTAGCCAGATGCAAAGTGATGCAAGGGCGCAATGCTGCACTTGCCCACAAGGGGGCACACACATCTGGATTTTGTTCACAGCAGCTGAGAGGCTGATGGCGCACCCATCTCTATCTGTCTCCCTCTCTGTCTCTCTCTGTGTCTCTCTCCAAAAATAAATAAAATAATTAAAAAAATTTAAAAAGAACAACAAAGAGTTCCCAGTAGTCCCAGACTATACTACTGAACAGGTGATTCTCAATCCTGGCTAGACTTTAGGAATTGACCGATAAGCCCCTGATTTAAAAAAATATATATCTTGGTTTGGCTTAAAGTGCATGGAGCAGTGCAGGGTGGCTGGTTGGCGAGGAAGGCTGTGAGCTGTTCTGTGCGCAACTGTGAATTCACACCTCCCATCTCTGTTCTTTCTGCGTCCTAGGTTAGTATTGATTCTGGGCACAGGGGCTGGTAGAGGGATTCATAAACCCAACCAAAGGCAGCTGAATGGATTACGAGATTGACATCAGCTGTAAGCAAGTTCTCTGAGCCCCAAACCCAGGCCTCAGCCTCACCTGGCATCACCAATTATCTGTACTTCTGACATAGGGTTTTCGTCTTCTTCGTTCCCTCAAAATAGAACTACAATTAAATCCAAAATTGTACTGGAGACTCTTATCGTCACGGCAAAAAAAGCAGAACACAATGTCTACAGACAAAAAAAAAAAAAAACCCTCACACTCAATAAAAATTAATTATGCACAGCTCATGTCTCAGTTCTGATGATGGTGTGAGGAATGCTTATGAAGGTGTGGGAAGTGCCCAGCTGGTGGACACTGCGGGGTGGCTCCCCCCTCCTGATGCTCTTACCACACAACCCTCATCTCCATTCATACAAACCCCTCACTCTCCCTTATAGTAACCGCCAGAGGGGTGGCTGCTTTCTTCCGGGTCTGAGAAATGGCAGGAATTCACAGACAGGGCTGGGAGATGGAAAAGGAAAGAAAGGAGTGAGTGAACTTGCCATTCACATCTAATTGTTTTCTTTCAAGAGAAAACATTCTCATACATCGGAATATGAGAATTCTGAAGGCACTGTGTGCTGTATGCTTCCAGGCACGTCAACTAAGGAAGTTCTAGAGAAAGATGGAGCCTGGAGCCTATGCCTCTTAATGCCTGTGTGATGGACCTGCTACAGACCCTCCCTCTTGGGACTTTGCCCTTCCTATGAGAGAAAGATGATGGAGCCTGGAGTCTGTGCCTTATAATGCCCATAATGCCAGACCTGTTACAGACCCTTCCTCCCGTGGCCTTACCTTTCTTACTATTCAGAGCCGGAGCCCAAGTACAGTGGGGGCAGACGCAGGTTCTAAAAGCAGCCAAAGCCCTAGGAGTAAGTACAGTGAACAAACCCAAACCAAACAGACAGACGGGGAGCACAGCGTGGGAGAATGTCACCCTGTAGACTTGTCACCATTTTAACCAGGAAGAAAGGAGACGTACTTGTGAAAAGTAAAGGGACATGAGATGGGGTTGGGTGCTGTGCCAAATACCTCAGATAAATAATTAAAAAGGAAAGGAAGAAGATTTGTTTTTAAAATGAACAGATAGTTCACAAAAGAAGAAACACAAATGGCCAAGTGCTTAAGACAACGTTCCACTTCTCTAGCCATCAGGGAAATGCAAATCCAACAACTTTGAGATAACATCTCACACCACTCCGAAGGGCTGTCATTGGAAAACAGGCAGCAGATGTTGGCCAGGATTCGGGAAAGTGGAACCCTCCTCCACTGCTGGCAGGTGCAAACAGGCGTGGCCGTTGTGGAAATCAGTATGCAGGTTTCTCAAATGGTTTAGAAATGGACGTCTCATAGGACCCGCCGTACCATTCCTGGCATATACCCTAAGGAATCCAAACTCTACGGCATAGACACTTGCATATCCATGTTTATAGCAGCTCTACTTACAACAGCTGAGATTTGGAACCAGCCTAGATGCCCAGTGCGACGTGAAAGGATGTTGAAAATGTGGTACTTATACTCAATGGAATCTTCCCAGGGCTGGGATTACAGCTGTGTGCCACTATGCCCAGCATTCATGTGGGTGCTGCTGATCTGAACTCAGGTCCCCACGGAGTCATCTCCCCAGCCCAGGAAGACATTCGGAGCTCTATTGCCACTGTGTCTTACAACTGATTTATAAACCAACAGTATTAAGCCCTTACAATGTTGACACAAGATAAACAAATAGAACGGGATACAGTGTAGAAGTGGGGCACACATAGGAAGTCCCACGACATGAGTTTATATGTACACACACATGCATGCACGCCACACACATGCAAAAAGAGTGACCGTATAATGCTGTAGACAGAAAATAACATTTTGGTTTTCTTTTTGTTTGTTTGTTTTTGTCTTTTGTGTTTTCAACACAAGGTCTTATGTAGCTCAGGCTGGCCTCAAGCTCCCCATGTAGCTGAGGGTGATTTTGAACTTCTGATCCCCCTGCCTCAACTCTTAAGGTCTGGAAGTGGAGCATGCACCACCATGCTCAGTGAAAATAACATTTTTAATAAGTGGTGTGAGTTACTTGGAAATATAAATGGGAAAGGTGAGTTTTGCTCTAATTTGCACCATCTGCAAACATCAGATGTTTTATATATATGGCTCTAAATAGCAAAAGATATGAAAACTTGTCTATATTGGGGGATGCTTTAATAGATTGAAGATTAATGAAACAGTTACAAACGGAGGGAAGATAAATTGAAATTAAAAATTAAGACTATTATTTATCAAAAATGCCAAAAGAAATTACATGTGGTGGCACATGTCTTTGATTTCATCATGTGGCAGGCAAAGACAGGAAGGCCCTACAGACTCAAAGCCAATCTTACGTAGACAGTGAGGTCTGGCTCGCCAAGGCTATATAATGAGACCCTGCCTCAAACAAAGCACACACCTCAGGCACAACTAAGAGAAAACAACTACAAACCAGAAAGTGACAAAACATAATCGCAATACATTTTTATACCTCTGGGTATCAAATCAACAATAGCCAGAAAAAAAGGCAGACAACCATTTACCCAGAAAAATGAATTAAATCACTGGTTAAGAATTTCACAAGGGGACCAGAGAGATGGCATAATGGTTAAGGCATTTGCCTGCAAAGCCAAAGGACTAAGGTTCAAATCCCCAGTATTCACGTAAAGCCAGATGCACTCATTTGGAGTTCTTTTGCAGTGGTTAGAGGCCCTGGTGCACCCATTCTCTTCTCTCTTCCTCTCTCTCTCTCTCAAATAAATAAATAAGATTGGAGTTCTAAAGGGGAATGGGGGGGAGGGAAATATCATACGTTTTTTGTATGTAAGTATAGAAGTTGTCAATAAAAAAATAAAATAAAAATAAAAAATAAAATAAAATAATATTTTAAAAGAGAATTGGGCTGAAGATATGGCTTAGTGGTTAAGGTACTTGCCTGAGAAACCAAAGGATCCATGTTCAATTCCCCACTACCCACATAAGCCAGATGCACATGGTGGCGCATGCATCTGGAGTTTGTTTGCAGTAGCTGGAGCCCTGGTGTGCCCATTCTCTCTCTCTCTCTCATAAATAGGTGAAAATAAAAAAAAATTAAAAAGAATTTCATAGGGATGTCCAAATGACTCAAAAACACTTGCAAAGGAGCTGAAATATATACATCAATACGATGGGATTTTTCTGTTGCACATCCATGATGGCTGAAAAAGAGACTCTTACAGTATAAAGTTCGGCAAACTGGGGGTTCCTCAGCATTGCGGGTGGACTGTGAGCTGGTCGGACCACTTGTAGAATTCTTTGATAGCATATACCAAAGGAAAACCTAAGATCTTTCTAAACTCAGAAATTCACTCCTAACTACATAGTACAAAATGACGTGTATGGGTACCCAGAGACACATATGTTTAGGGCGCCAGTATCTGCCTTTACCTCAAACTAGAAACAACTGGAACTGTCCGAATCATACTGAGGTAAATGTTGCCCTGTCCACATGGTGGGATATTAATACAAGCTTGCTATGGGTGTCAAATGGGTGAATATCAGACCTGCTCCTGAACCAAAAAAAAAACATATTCATTTTAGTTCCATTCACGTGCATTCTTTTTTTTTTTTAGAAAAACTTATTTATTTATTTATTTATTTATTTATTTATTTATTTATTTATTTATTTGCAAGCCGAGAGAGACATACAAAAGAGAGAGAGAGAGAGATTGGGCATACCAGGGCCTCTAGACACTGCAAACAAACTCCAGATACATGTGCCACTTTGTGCATCTGGCTTTACGTGGGTACTGGGGAATCAAACCCAGGTCGTTAGGCTTTGTAGGCAAGCACCTTAACCACTTAGCTATCTCTCCAGCAATGGATTCTTTCCATTCTATGCTATTATAATTGAGACTCTTGGGCTTGAGAGATGACTTAGTGCTTAAAGCATTTGCCTGCAAAGCCAAAGGACCTAGGTTCGATCCCCCCAGGACCCACATAAGCCAGATGCATAAGGTGGCACACGTGTCTGGAAATCGTTTGCAGTGGATGGATGCACTGACATGCCCATTCTCTCTCTCTCTTTCTCTCCTTCTTTCCTCCCTCCATCCCTCTTTCTACCTCTTTCTCTCTCTCAAATAATTAAAATAAAACATTGATATATAAAAAAAGAATTGAGACTCTTAGGAGTAGTATTTAAGTGGTGTCACAATGGGGCATCTGTGGGGCAGGGAAGGGTCCATTTGTTGATCCAGGTGCCTATTTGAGCGGCACCTCCAGCAATGTATTGATTTAAGCCTATGATTTCCAAACTCGTCTGTAAGTATATTATCCTAGAATAAAAAATTTTCTAAGTATTTTATTTTAGACAGAGTCTTACTCTAAGGCTCCAGCTAGTCTGGAGCTCACTATGTAGTTCTAGGTTGGCATGAAACTCACAGCATTCCTCAGACCTTAGTCTCCTGCGTGCTGGGATAACAGCCCTCAGACAGTCACCACCCCATACCTAACTTAATTTTTCTTTAAATTTTTAATTGTTTATTTCTTTTCAAGCAGAGAGACAGACACAGAGAGACAGTGAGAGAATGGGCACACCAGGGCCTCTAGCCACTGCAAACGAACTCCAGAAGCATGTGCCACCTTGTGCATCTGGCTTATGTGGGTCCTGGGGGATCAAACCAGGGTCCTTTGGCTTTGCAGCACCAGGGAATCGAACTCAGGTCATTAGGTTTGCAGGCAAGTGACTTAACAGCTGAGCTATCTCTCCAGCCTGCTAAGTTAATTTTTTTGAGACACAGAGAGAGAGAGAGAATGGGTGCATTGGCGGCCTCTCAGCCGCTGTGAATGAAGTCCAGGTGTGTGCGCCCCCTTGTGGCGAATGTGCGACATTGCTCCCTTATGTCACTTTTTGCATCTGGCTAAACGTGGGACCTGGAGGTTTGAACCAGAGTTCTTAGACTTTGCAGGCAGGCACCTTAATCTCTGAGCCATCTCTCCAGCCCCCTAATTTAATTTTTCAATGATAGGTAGGAATCCCCATCAGAATATAACCTTAGTAAGGGAAAAGAAGACCATGAAGAAATGAGTGTCAGTGAAGTGACATTACAGGCTCAGATGAGGACCGCATGAAAACAAGATGGTGGGTACTGCCCCCCCCCCGTGTGGTCAGGATCATACTCATGTTGTGACATTGCCTTCACAAGCCCCAGCCCCATAAATATATCTATATCTTTTAACATTCAAAATTCTCCAAGAAGCTTGACCATTTTGCACTATTATCAGGAAACTCAGTGAGATGATTTGTTGACTGAGCTGAGAGATGGTGTATTAGTCAGGGTTCTCTAGAGGAACAGAACAGCTAGGATGAATTCTATGAAAAAAGGAGTTTGAGCTGGAGACATGGCTTGGCAGTTAAGGCACCTGCCTGCCAAGTCTAAGAATGCCCGTTCAACTCTCCAGGTCCCGCGTTTAGCCAGACACAAGGGCACAATGCCAAACTTGCCCACAAGGGGGAGCATGCGTCTGGAGGTCATACACAGTGGCTGAGAGGCCACTGGTGCGCCCATTCTCTCTCTCTCTCTCTCTCTCTCTCTCTCTGTGTGTCTCTTTCTCTCTCTCTCTCAAAGAAAGGGAATTTATTGGATTAGCTTACGGTAGTCCAAAAGCAGTTGCAGGCCTGAGAATCAAGGAACCATTTAACTGATCAGTCCACATGGCTGCATGCCTCAGCAGTTCCAATCCAGCACTGAAGGCCTGGAGGCGTCCTGAGGAGCCGCTGGTCTTCAGTCCACGCTGGAAGGCAGCAAGCAGCTCCGGCAGCCAAGTGGAAGGAGGGGGTTCTTTTCACCCAGAGCTTCCTTATATAAAGTTCCCATGTGAGAGGGGCTGCCTGCTCTGGGGGAAGGACTTCCTCCTTCAGTTACTCCTTCCTGGAAGCAACCTCAGGGACCCACCCAAAGGGATTTCTGTGGATTACAAAACAGATCAAGTTGACAACACCTTCACCATCACAGATGGCTCAAGCTTATCTGATGAAGAATAAGACTTTAGAAACTTTCTAGCCAGAAGGGAGACTACGTCGGTGAACGGGAGGTAGTAAGGTTCAGAGTCATGTTCTATTACTTGGGTGGGCAGCCCCTGACTATGGACTGCTGGGTTAGTCATTTCCTCATTTGTTTGTACTCAGTCAACATTCAGTGAAGCCGTGTGTCAGCTTTGCAGCAGGTGATGGAGATGAAAAGGAGCGATGGGCTCTCAGATCAGCACGGTCCTCAGCCAACGAAGAGGCAAGACGGCATTGGGTTCCTCACCCATCATGACATATGTCTTCAAGGTGTTCTGGGGTTGGGATCCTGCCAGACCTCTTCTTCCAGACATCTAGGTCAAGGGGAACAGACTTGATCTCAGTGAAACTCAGAACCCATTAAAGATTATTTTCAAGTGGTTGAAAAAAAAAAAACAAAACAACCATGGATACATCAGTGTCTAGAATGAATTCTAACCAATAATATGAAATTCCCATGCTCTGACTTTATGTCATAATTATAGTATAAATGCTCTTTACTGTCACCAGCCAAAAGGGGCTCTTGGTGTATGTGTCATTATAAATGTTATGTGTACAAGCACGGAGATCTGTCACCGAGGCAACAGAGGGAAGAATCGTAATTTTCAGGAGAGACATATTACCTGTCACAACACAGGACTGAGGTCTGAGAAGAACCTACCTCGAGTTCCCTGGTGACTTTTCCCCGTGGCTTCCGGTATCACACTAGTCGCCTCTGTCTTCATCTTGGGATTTGAAAAGAGAACAATTATGAGAGAAGTGTGCACGTGTGCTTGCGTGTGTGTGTGTGTGTGTGTGTGTGTGTGTGTGTGTGTTGTTCACATTAACTACAGATATCTGGTCAGCTTCATTCCCTTTTGCTTATCATCTGTGCTAAGTTTTCATGTTTTAATTAATGAACTTAATCATCCTTTCATTATTAAAAAAAAAAAATCTGGGGCCTTTTTCCCATAAGAAAATTGGGAGTTCTTTGTCTTGTCAAATTGTGCCTCCTGGGCCTCGCCACAGAGATTTGCTGACAGAGAAGGTGCTCGTGGTGTAGCGGGGAGGTGTCTGCAGGGACCACTTACTCTCCAGGCTGACCTATAGCATCAAGAAGCAAAGTGGCTCACCCCTCACCCCAGCACGGTCTTGTATCTGAGATTTAAGCCACTCGGGCAATGATCATTCTTTCAACAAATGTGGAATTAATTGCTTCCCCATGTCAGTTGCCGTGACTGTCCCCACCCTACCCCCGATGCTCACTATGCATCTACCTCCATCGTCACTGGCCTGGAGGACAATGTACCCACCATCCCTAAGCTCCATTCACCGTTTCAACTGTTGTGAGACTTGGGATATTCATTCTGAATTGAGCGAGCATCCACGCCCAGAAACAGGACCCTGTGAAGTAGGGTCCTCTCCTTGACCCACCTTGCTTTATTTTTTCTCTATGCATCATACTTCATCTTTCTAGAAAGGTGCTGTGCCCATAGCTTCTTGATCTATGTTTGGGTGGTTTGTTCTTTGCCATATCCATTTCAAACAAGATGATTTCAGCTGTGAATGCTCCAGACCTTACATACCCTGCGTTTATGTCCTTGGAGATCATGCAGGCTCATCATCCACGCTGGATTACTTTGCATAATTACGGCATGTCTAGATGAGAGCATGCTTTGGGCAGCCATACATCTGTCTTGGGACCCACACATTTTAAAAGCAGTACTTTACCAAACCACACTGCATTTCTGACAACACACGCGGTGAGGTTGTTTCTATTAACACCCCCTGAGAGGTTTAATTTTCAAGCCTCGGGAGGTAGCTGGGTCAGAGGAGGTGCTTGCAGTTGTCTAAGGTAACTTGTCTTTATTTATTTTTTTTTCTAACTCACTGACTTGGAAGGCAGGTACAGTGGAAACCGAGAAAGGATGGAGCTATGTGCCCACTGAGGAACGGAAGCCGAAAAGTCTAATGGAAGCAGAGTGGATTCTTCGCAGCTTTCAGAAAAGAAGCCTGATTCATGGCACATAGGTAGGCTTAAGTATCAAGACAGACTTTCTGGTTCTCATTGGGACTGCAGGAGTCTGCAGTAGCAACTGTACCCAGGTCTTTATAAATCTATCTGTTGAAATTCCACAGAAAGTTAAGCATTGGGGGCTGGAGAGATGGCTTAGCAGTTAAGGTGCATGCCTGCGAAGCCTAAGGAGCCAGGTTCGATTCTCCAGGACCCACGTGGGCTCTACTATCCGGAACTGTAAGCTGAATTAAATCCTTTTCCTTCCATAAGCTGCTTCTGGTCAGGTATTTTGTTTCAGCAATGAGAAAGTAACCGATAAAGCACTTGATATCAATTTTTGTTGTTGTTTTGTTTTAGTTTTTGGTGTTTCAAGGTAGGGTCTCACTCTAGCTCATGGCATCAAACTCATAACGATCCTCCTACCTCTGCCCTCCAAGTGCTGGGAGTAAAGGCGTGTGCCACCGTGCCATGCTGAAAGTATAATTTATACTCACAAAAATGCACATATTTTATTTTTTGTTATTTTTGAGGTAGGTTCTCGCTCTAGCCCAGGCTGATCTGGAATTCACTCTGTAGTCTCTGGGTGGCCTTGAATTCATGGTGATCCTCCTACCTCTGCCTCCCGAGTGCTGGGATTAAAGGCGTGCGCCACCTCACCCAGTTTAATATTAAATTTAACTGAGCCTATTAGCACCAAACCAAAAAGCCACTCAAATCCTAACACCGGGTAAAATAGTAGATCTAAAACAGTGGCTGAGATAACCAAGGTCACTGGGGATACTAGAACCTAAGGTCGCACATATATTTCATGATCAGCTAGTGCATGCATGGTGGCTATTCAAGAATGTACCATTTGTATCTAAATGTATTGAAGAACCAGATAATCTCCAAAGGAAAGTTTTCATTTGCACATGCAGAGAAAGATGTCACTTGAGAATTACACTGGCAAGTTGCTCCTGACTGTCCTCCAAGATTAAGCCTGGGCTGGATGCTGGTTGCCTTTCTAACCCAGGGAAGTCAGGTGACCATTAAGAACCCAAAAGAGGCCTGGAGAGATGGCTTAGCAGTTAAGGCGCCTGCCTGCGAAGTCTATGGACTCCAGTTCCCACATGAGGCAATGCAAGAGTACAAGGTCATACATGCTCACTAGGTGGCGCACACATCTGGAGTTCGATTACAGTAGTTGGAGGTCCTGATGCACCAACTTTCTCTCTCTCTTTTCCTCTCTCTCTCTTTCTCTCTCACTAATTAAAAAAAAAAGGCCAGTCTGTTGAGTTTGCCTCAAAAAAAAAAAAAAACAATAGAAGAAGCTCAAAGTGAGTATCTTGGAAGTGGCTGGAAGAAAGACATTCAGCTGAGCTGGCACGGTTGAGAGCAGGGGGATGAAGACACTTGAACTGCAAAAGCAGCTCTCAGCAGAGCTCTGGGTAGACTGCCAAGACAGGAAGCCCCCCTAGCTCTACTCCTGTCGGCCCAAAGACTCAAAGAAGATTGATGGGAACTTATGTGACTGGCAGTGCCTGGGAAGGTTTTCAGTTTCCATATTCAGTCTCAATTCAGTGACTCTACACATGCTTATTTGTGTGAATTAAGAATATACATGCTATACACATTACATCTATTTGTGACTCAAGACTTTGATTAACACGGAGGTGAAATTCACCTAATATGGACAACTTTATTATATCTGATATACCATAATAATTCTGCCCTTGGCCATGCTCCACTAAGCAAAAAATTCCACCCAAGCCACCAGAAGGGTTATCAGCATGAAGTCTGTTTTCCCAAAAGTAACGGATTGAAAATACTTTCAATTAATGGTACTCTTGCACGCACACGGACACGTTTTTATTGATTTGTCATGATTCGAGCCACTGAAGGTAGCAGGGCACCACAGACTCATGGGGAGATCTCAAGCGTGGGTGTCTAGATTCTGGAATATCATTTTGTTTTGTTTTTTTGTTTTGTTTTGTTTTTCGAGGTAAGGTCTCGCTTTAGCCCAGGCTGACCTGGAGCTCACTCTGTATTCTCAGGGTGGCCTCGAACTCCGGCAATCCTCCTACCTCTGCCTTCCGAGAGCTGGGATTAAAGGCGTGTGCCACCATGCCTGGCTCGATTCTGGAATATCTTGTATAAGAACTCAAAGAAGTAAAAAAGGAGACAACATGAAGAGGGTCATGATACCCAATTTTCGTAAAATGTAAGTATCAAAAAAAGAACAATAACAGCACTGAAGTATGATAATATGTTTAGTACAATGAGCAGTACCAGAATCCATAATGCTACCACCCAGAGAGAAGTAGGCTTTTAGAAACAGATTAATTAATCTTTTAGGTCAGCCTATCAATCAATGGCCTCCATTGTGGCATTTTCATACGTATGTGTCATTATTCTTTTTTTATTTTTTTACATTATACTGTGACTTAAATCCACTTTTGTACAAGTATGTAAAGGTTCTTGTATGTTGAGCACGTCCCCTTCAATACCTTGATGGCCTCCTGAGTCTCCTCCTTCCTCCTCTTCTTTCCTAGGTGATGCTGCTCCGCTTCCATGTCATCTGTATATAGATTTTATGTATTGACGTGCAATATAGGGCCCCCAGATGAAACAGAATGTGATATTTATCTTTTTGAGACTGACTTAATTCACTGAATATGATTATCTACAGTTAGATCCATTTTCTTGCAAATGACATAACTTCATTCCTCTTTATGGCTGAAAAGATTCATATATATGTCACATTCATATATATATATCACATTTTCTTTATCCATTAATCTATTGATGGATACCTACATTGGTTTCATAGCTTAGCTATTGTGAGTAGCATGGGCTCCTTTCATAGAAGAATGTCAACTAAGAGCTATAGAGGAAGTGTGTGTGTGTGTGTGTGTGTGTGTGTGTGTGTAATGGAATCATTTTATAAAATGATACATTTACATAATGTAGGCAAGTGTCATCACCCATAGATTTCAAAGACACCGAGTGGACATTACCGGGATAAAGCACTCACATACATACTTGAATTACTCACAAGGACCTGCCCACGGATCATGTGTTCATCACAAAGGAAATAGACAAAATGTAGCACTGGAGAATCCAGGCCCCTTAATCAAGTGAAATCACATCCTCAATCACAGGATCATCTGACGTCCTCTATCTTCTGATTTGTTGTGGGATGACCTTCTAGTATTTTTGGCAAAAATAATGTTTAACCCAAAGATCATCATGAGAAAACAATTCAACAAATAGAAGCTATAAGTAAATATACAATGGTTTTGGTACATTATATGTCAGTATTACAAAAGGTTTTCTTTGAAAGCAAGAAGTCTCAGGGTGGTGATCCTCCTACCTCTGCCTACTGAGAGCTGAGATTAAAGGCGTGTGTCACCACACCCAGCAAGAAACTGTTCTTAATTAAAAGAGGTTATGAGCTGAGCATAGTGGCACATGCTTTTAATCCCAGCACTTGAGAGGCAGAGGTAGGAGGATCACTATGAGTTCAAAGCCAGCATGGGACTACATAGTAAATTCCAGGTCAGCCTGGGCTAGAGTAAGACCCTACCTCAGAAAACAAAACAAAACAAAAAGAAAAGAAAAGAAAAAGAGGTTATGAAGATATGTTGATTTAATACCAGGCATGAACTTTGATTGGATTCTAGATCAATGGCTCAAGCCAGTTATCTAAGATTTTATTGAGAGAACTGAGAGATGGATTCTCAGCTTTTTGACACTCATCTTGTTTCTCTGGGGGACACTTACAAAAGCGTGTTGGGGTCCATTGTCATCTCAATGTCTCTAGTTGGCGCTTTCACATGACCTAGGCGGGGTGGGTAGTTGGCTTGTAAAATGTGGATTGGTGAAGTGGAGAGAAATGGAAATGAATCTCCAGTGTGACATTCTCTCTGATACTTTGGAACTTTAAAATTAAAAAAAAAAATACTGAGGGAAACTGGCTTGTGAAAGTACAGAGGAAATACTAGCATTTGTGTTAGTCCTTCAGCTGTTACTATAACGGAGCCCTTGAGACCAGGAAGCTCTGTATAGCAAAGACTTAGTTAGCTCATAAGCTCTGGAGATGATTCCAAGGCATGGTACCATCAATGACTTCACTTTGGGGGAGTCATACGTATCTGGAGATAGTTATAGTCGGAGTGCCTGCAAGAAAGAGCGTGCTCATGGCAAGACAGACAGAAGTGAGGTCAAGCCACTCTTGGATACCATCTCACTCTTCCAAGAACTAGGTGGAGTCCTCTGAAGTCTACATGAATCCCTTCAAAGGGGCAGCATCTCCAGTGACCGGCCCAGTAGCCTCACTTTCTAAGGGCTCCAGACCCCTTACCACATCGTCTTACTGGGGGCCCAAACTTCTACCATGTGAACCCCCAGGGTCACAAGGACACCATATGGAATCTTTTCGGGATAATTTGTACCCTCAGCTATCCTAGCAAAACCAAAACAATCAAACATGGGTTTGCAGCAGAAACGAAGGCATTCCTAAGGTAGTAACACCTCACTTGTAGATATTCAGACTCGTGTTAGGCTTTGAGCTCACTGCCTTAGCTTCATTTAATTGTCACACAAATCATCTCATGAGGTAGGCACTGTGTTTCAGAAGAGGCAACTGGGACTCAGAGAAGTTAAACAACATGAGAACACCAAACAGCAAGGAAATGAGTCACAACAGAACCATCGCCTGGCTCCAAAGCTTGGCTGATGAACTCTTTCATACTAACTCTGCCATACCAGATGTCTCCATCCTACATAGAAAATGAGTCTGTGGGCTGGAGAGATGGCTTAGTGGTTAAGGCGCTTGCCAGCCAAGCCAAAGGACCCAGGTTCGATTCCCCAGGATCCATGCAAGCCGGATGCACAAGGTGGCGCATGCATCTGGAGTTCATTTGCAGTGTTCTCTCTCGCTCTCTCTGTTTCAAATAAATAAAAATAAATTTTTTAAAAAGAAAAGAAAATGAATTTGTGCTTGCATAAATAGATGTGTATCTATGTATATAAATTGGAAATAAATTCACATTATTTTATGGAAATGTATACTGAATATGATTCCATGACTAAGAAGTCCTTTAAAATAGTCTGTTACTCAGTCCTACCGTTTATCAAATCCGTCAGTGAAATATATATCTTATTCACTTCATATCTACTATGGATTTCGAGTAGGTTAAGTCCTATTTAATAAAGGCAGTACAGGCCATGAGAATATTGTTTGCCAGAATGTCCCTTTCCGCTTTTCAAGATTCCTTCCCCGTTATTATCTAGGTTTTCACCAGCTTGGGACACAGTAACGTGCTTGGAGACAGGTGTCAGGGCTGCCGGGCCCCAGATCCATCTAAGCTCATGTCGTTCTAGCTTCTGAGTTTTTCTTAAAAAAAAAAAAAAATACACAGATTGACTTAGCTCTTGCTTGCATCCATGTGGAGAACAGATGTGCAGGTTTCTGACATGCTGGTGAGGGGAGGATTTGGTTTTTAGAAAACCCGATCAAGGAATATCTCAGTAGGTCAGAAAACTGAAATAAAAGCAGGAATGTGCCAAAGCTCTGAGGGAAAAGCAAACAAACAAACAACAACAACAACAACAACAAAACAGTAACTTCAGCAACACTTGAGACCTTTCCAGTGCCTGGAACAATGGACTTCAACCACCTCAAGAACAAACCTGGAAGGATGGGTGCAGGGTAGTAGAGTGGTTAGAGACCTGGGTTCAGTACCTATTACACATGTGTGAGCAAGCCATGACAAAGCCGTGCATGTGGAGCAAAGAGTATATGCTAATAGTTTAAAAATAGGGAACCATTTTCCTCAAAGAGACTTTATTGAAGAGAATAATTCTAAATCATTCTTGGAAAATAACCTGCTCAGTAAGTTTAATAAGACACCCCTCCAATTAAAAAAAAAATGGGGACTGGAAAAGATTGCTTAGTGGTTAAGGCATTTGCTGGCAAAGCCAAAGGACCTTGGTTCAATTCCCCAGAACCTATGTACACCAAATGAACAAGGTGGCCCATGCATCTGGAGTTGGTTTGCAGTAGTTAGAGGCCCTGGCATGCCCATTCTTTCTCTCTCTTTCTTTCCCCCTCTTTCTCTCTTGCTCTCTCAAATAAAAAAAATAAAATAGCCAGGCATGGTGGTGCATGCCTTTATAAAAAATAACTAATAATAATAATAAATAAATTTTTAAAAAGGAACATATGTTCAGAAGTTATTCATCCTAAATTAAGTTTCAGTTCCAAGTCTGGCTTGGCAGTCTTTTTTCTTTTTGGTTTTGCAAGGTAGGGTCTCGCTCTGGCCCAGGCTGACCTGGGAGTCACTATATAGTCTCAGGGTGGCCTCGATCTCATGGTGATCCTCCCACCTCTACCTCCCCAGTGCTTGGGTTAAAGGCGTGCGCCACCACACCCGGCTGGCAGTCTTATAAGTGCATGAACTGCAGCAGTTTATTTGATCTTCTCAACCTTCTATTTCCTCACCTGAAACACATCTGAAACTTTGAGCCCACATTTCAACACGTATTTCGGTAACAGAGCCACAGAGCCAGAATAAGAGGAGTCGCATCTCATGAAACCTCAGAAGCATCTTCCCCCACCCAAGGCTATGAGTGAGAGCCCCCAGAATCTAGCTGTGCAGGACATTTGGCATTTCACGTGACCCAGGCTGGAGAAGTCTTCTGATGGTCATTACATGGCAGCAGACAAAACATTCTAGAAAAAGATGGAATATTCTGAGTGACTTCAGCCAGAAATGAATCACTTAGTCCTAGTTATTTTTAAAGCTATGATTCTTTGCTGAGGTCTGCTAAAGTCACCGGGCCTGGATACCTCGGATGACTAAGTGACCCCATGGAACTTGCAGGGCAAGCCTCAGGCAGCCCTTGCTGAAGACGCTCATTGCTTATTCCAAGGAGCCCATTGTTACTACAGACAGCTTCAGGTTCGCCGAGATGAACCTCCAGACCAGGCACAGTTATGGAGGAAGGGATATTTATTGAAGCTTACAGATCCAGGGGAAGTTCCATAGCGGCAGAAGAAGCTGGCCTGTCTGCACAGGTCCAAGCAGAGAGAGAGAAGCCACAAGCAAAAAGCCACACAGCACAGCACACCTCAGGGACTCCAGCTAGGCACACTTTGCATATCTTTAGATTGAAATCTCAAACCCACCACCACACCTTAAGATCCACCCAGTGACACTGCCTCCAGCCAGGTGGATGCAGATACAAATTACAGTCCAATAAAACACTGAATATATTGGGGGCCATTGATTCAAACTACCACACCCATATACCTACAAGCTTGTAAAACAGGCAAACAAATAACACAACAAAGTGTAACCAACTGGCATAAACATCAGAGTTCATTTTGTGTGTACACCAGATTCTTGAGCCACCTAGTGGGCATGTGCGCCCTTGCGCTTGTGCGTTTGTGCGGCTGGCTTATGTGGGATCTGTACAGTTGAACATGGGTCCTTAGGCTTCACAGGCAAGCACCTTAACCACTAAGCCACCTCTCCAGCCCTTTTTTGTAATTTTTTTAAATAATTTTTTTGTTTTTTAAGATATATTTTATTTATTTATTTATTTATTTATTTATTTATTTGAGAGAGAGAGAAACAGAGAGAGTGTGTGTGAGAGAGAGAATGGGCATGCCAGGGCCTCCAGACTCTGCAAATGAACTCCAGATGCATGTGCCTCTTTGTGCATGTGGCTTACGTGGGTCCTGGGGAATTAAACCAGGATCCTTTGGCTTTGCCGGCAAAATCCTTAACCTCTAAGCCATCTTCTCCAGCTCATTTTTCGTCTTTCTTAAGGTAGTGTCTCACTTTAGCCCAGGCTGATCTGGAATTCATGATGTAGTCTCAGGATGGTCTCAAACTCATGATGATCCTCTTACCTCTGCCTCCTGAGTGCTGGGATTAAAGGAGTGTTCCATCATACACAGCCATATCCGAGTTTAGATGTAACAAAACTACAGAATAGATGGGGTTTGCTTTTGTAATTCCCTGTTTTTGCCTTAAAAACCTGTATTAATTCCTTTTCTCTTTGCAATGATCAAAATGTCTGACAAGGTCTGGTGCGATGGTTTAAAAGTTAAGGCGCTTGCCTGCAAAGCCAAAGGACGCAGGTTCAATTCCCCAGTACCCATGAAAGCCAGATGCACAAGGTGGCGCATGTGTCTGGAGTTCATTGGAAGTGGCTGGAGGCCCTGCAGCCCCATTCTCTATCTGCCTCTCTCATTTCTCTGCTTCTTTCTTCCTCTTCTCTCAAATAAATAAATAAAAATCAATAAAAACTGATGGCATGTAGCTTTTCTCCCCTAATGTTTAATTAACTAGTCGTTTTTCTTGACACTATGACTAAACACTTGAGAATAAGTCAGTGGGTGGGGAGGGACTTGTTTTAACTAACGGTGGTTCGTGGGTAGGACTCTTCGTGGGGGGAGAGGCGTGGTGTAGGAAGGATCCATGGCTGTGCTGACATGGCATGATGGTGCTAGCTCACATCTCCACAGATGAAGAAAGAGACAGGGAACAGGACGCAGGGCTGGGCTATGAATCTCAATGACACCCAACTGTGACCCGCTTCTTCGGGGCAGGTTCCACCCACCTCCTAAGGTCGCGCGATTTCCCACAATGCCATCAGCTGGGGACCAGGTGTTGCAACACATGAGCCTGTATGGGAAGGTGTTTTTTTGTTGTTGTTGTTGTTTGTTTGTTTGTTTGTTTTGTTGTTGTTTTTCAGGTAGGGTTTCACTTTAGCCCAGGCTGACCTGGAATTCACTCTGTAGTCTCACGGTGGCCTCGAACTCAAGGCGATTCTCCTACCTCTGCCTCCCGAGTGCTCGGATTAAAGGCATGTGCCACCATGCCCGGCTATGGGAAGGTTTTTACATCCAAACCATTATAATGAATGCTGGGTCCTTATCTGCCCACCTTACAGCCTGGGCTGACAGAACTTTCTAGTAGGGTCGGCACTTGAAAACTGAAGCAGAGGGCACTGCAGCATTTACTTCTGTCTCTGTGGATGTCCTGGAAAGCTAGTCGTGGTTGGCGTGTTTTCAGCTGTGGCATGATGCACTTGGCCTTCATTTGTGAGAGGCCCCTTGTTGAGTGTGGAAGCTGGGCTCCTTTTTTCCTGCCAGAAAACTTGGCTTGCTCACTCACCATATTTTCTGGGTCTGCTGGATTCCGCGGCAGCAGAGCTTGTCTCTAGGGAGAAAACAAACCCCTGAGGAAAGGAAAAGGTAGTTTGTCTCTGATGCATATTGACAGCTGCGATTGGGTGGAGACAGGCAAGGCCAAGGCCGAGGCCCCCACACAACCTGACTCTGCTGTTGAGAGGCTTCCCAGAGTCTTCTGCTGCTGTGGGAATCCGTGAAGGGGACTGCCTCATGGCATGAGCTGGAGGTGGAGGATACACAGGTCATTTACCGACACAATGAGACAAGGGTCCCACTGACCGAGTCCGAAAGGCAGGTGGTGGCAATCGTGGCCTCGTGTTTGCTAACCAGATGGTCTATCTCTTCGGTTCCATTTCCTCTCCTGGTATCACCACTAGACAGCAGCATTCGGGGATGAAAGGTCATGACCAAAGATATGTGAGTCAGCATAATGTTTCATGTAAAGTAACTAGCAATATACTTGGGGATGTGTTGTATATGAAACACTGTCTGGAGATCGTGGGCAGTGGCTGGAGGTCCTGACACACCCATTCTCTCTCTCTCTCTCATAAATAAATAAAAATGAAGTATATTAAATAAAAAAGAGAGGGATGAGGTCTCTGGGGGAGACACAGTCCTCATGTTTGTGAGAGGAGAGCTGGATAGCCCTTTCCAGCTCTGAGTTGTGATGAGAAAGTCTGTCTATGAAAGACGAAGACCCCCAGACGCTGATCCACTGATGAGAAAGTCTGTCTATGAAAGACGAAGACCCCCAGACACTGATCCACTGATGAGAAAGTCTGAATATGAAAGACGAAGAGGCCGAGACACTGATCCACTGATGAGAAAGTCTGACTATGAAAGACGAAGACCCCCAGACACTGATCCACCGATGAGAAAGTCTGTCTGTGAAAGACGAAGACCCCCTGACGCTGATCCACTGATGAGAAAGTCTGTCTGTGAAAGACGAAGACCCCCCAGACGCTGAACCACCGATGAGAAAGTCTGTCTATGAAAGACGAAGACCCCCAGACACTGATCCACTGATGAGAAAGTCTGTCTGTGAAAGACGAAGACCCCCTGACGCTGATCCACCAATGAGAAAGTCTGACTATGAAAGACGAAGACCCCCAGACACTGATCCACAGATGAGAAAGTCTGTCTGTGAAAGACGAAGACCCCCAGACACTGATCCACCGATGAGAAAGTCTGTCTGTGAAAGACGAAGACCCCCAGAAAGTCTGTCTATGAAAGACAAAGACCCCCAGACACTGATCCACTGATGAGAAAGTCTGTCTGTGAAAGACGAAGACCCCCAGACACTGATCCACTGATGAGAAAGTCTGTCTGTGAAAGACGAAGACCCCCAGAAAGTCTGTCTATGAAAGACAAAGACCCCCAGACACTGATCCACTGATGAGAAAGTCTGTCTGTGAAAGACAAAGACCCCCAGACACTGATCCACTGAGGGTTGCTTCTTAGCCTCTAGAACTTGGAGAAACAACCCTGTTTAGGGTATTTGTGCTAGGTAAGCCAGAATGGACTAAGACACCAAACTTAGATTTGGATGTATTTTAGGAATTCCAGGGAAACGAAAAGAAAATGGATCAATTTTATCATGTTATCTATTATACTCGATGATTGCTAGGAGACCATAGAGTTTTCATAGAAAAATATTGTCACGGGCCTGGAGGAATGGCTTAGTGGCTAAGGCATTTGCTTGCAAAGCCAAGGGACTCACGTTCTATTCACCAGGACCCATGTAAGCCAGTTGCACAAGGTGGCACATGTGTCTGGAGTTTGTTTGCAGTGTCTGGAGGCCTTGTGCACTGATTCTCTCTCTCCCTGTTTCTGTGTCTTAAATACACACACACACACACACACACACACACATATATATATATTTAAAAAAACAAAAAAAGAAAATATGACCTCAGTTTGAGCCCGTGCTTGATGTTGAACCCATGTACTTGCCAGAGAAGTGATCTACCACCAAGCTGCACTCACAGCTTTAAGGGTTTGTTTTTTTAACAGAATATGTTGTGGTATGTTTTCATTGTTGTTATTT
The DNA here is from genome assembly GCA_036365145.1 of Orientallactaga sibirica. Lineage (NCBI taxonomy): Eukaryota > Metazoa > Chordata > Mammalia > Rodentia > Dipodidae > Orientallactaga > Orientallactaga sibirica. The sequence goes on along the minus strand of JAEOAD010002086.1, from coordinate 1,716,139 downwards.
GGACTCTTAAGTAAGAGATTTTTGAGCTCATCCAAATTTCACATTCAATTTAAAGTTTTCTTTTTAAAAATACATTTTTTTTTTTTTTTTTGGAGAGAGACAGAGAGAGAGGGAGAGGAAGACAGATAGAGATGGGCGCACCAGCAGCCTCTCAGCTGCTACAAACGAAATCCAGATGAGTGAGCCCCCTTGTGGTCAAGTGCAGCATTGCGCCTTTGCCTCACTGCATCTGGCTAAACCTGGGACCTGGAGATTGGAACCGGCATTCTTAGGCTTAAGAGGCAGGTGCCTTAACAGCTAAGCCATCTCTCCAGCCCTAAAATGTTTTTATTTATTTACTTATTTGAAAGAGAGAGAGAATGGGTGCATCAGGGCCTCTAGCCACTGCAAATATGTTTGAGACACATGTGCCACCATGAATGTCTGGCTTACATGGGTACTGTGGAATCAAACTTGGGTCCTTAGGCTTCGCAGGCAAGCACCTTAACCACTAAGCCATCCCTCCAGCCCTCTCATTCACTTTAGAGAAGGTGTGACAAACCCCAACACAGCAAACTATGTGACTCCTTTAACGTGAGAGTGTATTAAGCAGCACTTGGAAGAGTGACCTGATCTTTGCCATAAAATGTAAAGCTAAAACATTTCAGTTATGACTGGGGAGATGGCGCAGGAGTTAAAGGCACTTGCTTGCAAAGCTTGCAGGCCTGGGTTCCATTCCCCAGTACCCAACAGAAATGTAGATGCACAAAGTGGCACATGCATCTGGAGCTTGTTTGCAGAGGCAAGAGACCCTGGTGCACCCATACTCTTGCCCTCTCTCAAATCAATAAAGAAAAATATCTTTTAAAGTATCTGTTAATTTTCCAGAACTTCTTATGTCGGCCCCCTCACCTTTGTTACTCTGTAGAGAACATAGTGTTTCTGTCCTTAAACACCGGATGTTCCTTATTCAGATATAGCTTAAGAATATTAAGTTCATCTTGGAATTATAACATTCCCGTGTGAGGAAAGGAACCACATACACGGCCAGTTCTGGGATAGGTACATGTATTTCTCATTGTAATTTCACTTTGGTTTTTTGAGGTAGGGTCTCACTCAGGCTGACCTGGAATTCACTGTGTAGTCTCGGGGTGGCCTTGAACTCATGATGATCTTCCTACCTCTGCCTCCCGAGTGCTAGGATTAAAGGCGTGTGCCACCGCGCCCGGCTTGTAACCATCTTTTTGGTTATGATCTTCATCACTCGTGAATCAAATTGCTGCAGCCTTGTGATGGTCAGTCTTCATTGTCAACTTGACTAGAAAGACATACCTCTGGGCATACAATTGAGGCTATTTCCGAAGGAGTTTGATGTGATTAGGAAGCAACCTAAAGTAGGGAGCACTGTCCTGTGGGCCAGGGTCCTTCGCTGAGTGAAAACGGAAAGGGAACAAGTGGAGCACAGCATGCGTCCGTCTCTGCTTCCTGACTGCGGATATCCCGGGTTAGTGGCAGCGTCCTGCCACCAGGCCTGCTGTGCAGGAGAGATAGATGTGTTCCTCAAATGGTGAGCCACAACAAACCCTCCTGAAAGTTGATTTTGTTAGTTTATTTTGTCACAACAATGAGAAAAGTAAGTCATAAAGTCCTCAAGTAAAATTATCAAAGGCCTATCGCCCGTTGGTGAGTGCATGCGCTAAGTACGTTTGCAATGGAGAAGGTGTCAGAAGATTTTGTGTGTTTGCTTGTTTGTTTTGAGGTAGGATCTCACTCTATCTAGCCCAGGCTGACCTGGAATTCACTACGTAGTATCAGGGTGGACGTGAACTCATGGCGATCCTCCTACCTCTCTGCCTCCCGAGTGCTGGGATTAAAGGAGTGCGCCATCACACCTGGCCAGAAGATTTTATTTATTTATTTATTTATTTATTTATTTATTTATTTATTTGAGAGAGAAGCAGAGAGAGAGAAAAAGAGAGAAAGAGAAGGTGCTCCAGGGCCTGTAGCCACTGCAAACGAACTCCATACACATGTGCCACCCTGTGCAGCTGGCTTTATGTGGAATAGAACCAGGGTCCTTTGGCTTTGCTGGCAAGCACCTTAACTGCTAAGCCATCTCTCCAGCCCCCGGTGTCAGAAGTTTTAACATGCTCTTGCTCATAGTCTAAAACCAGCTGGCAGCCATCACCAGCTCCGGCTCCAGTCCTCTTCCTTGTCAGCTCCAGCTATGAGAGCCTATGGGCCATCTCGATTGTCTGGAAACTCCTGTCTCTCCTTGTTGATCTTCGTCACTGTTCTCACCCAGGCCTCATTCGTTCTAGTCCAGAACAGTACCGTCAGCCTCCGGGCCTGCCTCAGCACCATCACATCTCCCTGTACTCACTCCTGCCTCCTTGAAGCACTGGTGGGCATGCACCTTGCCCTGGCCAATGAGATGTGGGCTGGAGTGAGCTATGTCTCCTTTTCTTCCTTCCCTTCCTTCCTTCCTTCCTTCCTTCCTTCCTTCCTTCCTTCCTTCCCTTCCTCCCTCCCTCCCTCTCTCTCTCTCTCTTTCTTTCTCTCTCTCTCTCCCTTTCTCTCTCCCCTCCCCCTCCCTCCCTCCCTCCCTCCCTCCCTCCCTCCCTCCCTCCCTCCCTCCCTCCCTCCCTCCTTTCTTTCTTTCTTTCTTTCTTTCTTTCTTTCTTTCTTTCTTTCTTTCTTTCTGGTCTCACCCTAGCTCAGGCTGGCCTGGAATTCACTGGGGAGTCTCAGGGTGGCCTAGAACTCACTGCGATCCTCCTACCTCTAGAGTGCTGGGATTAAAGGTGTGCGCACCACACCCGGCCCATCTCTCTTTTAAAGCTCAAGGCTTTCCTGGCTCCCGCGAGTTGACAAAGCACTCCTTCTGCTCAGGATTCCTTAGCAAGTCGCGCCTTTTCTCCAGCACTACTTCTTACTCCACAGTGCACTTACTTTGGCATGTTGCTCACTTCTCCTAGTAGGCCACAAACTAGATTATTTACAAAGGAATCTCGACAGCATTAAGCCATGTAGTTGCTCAGTAAATAATTCATGCGTTAAGTATTGCTCTTCAGGGGAGAACCACAGAGACCTCTTTTCATTCCCAATTGATCACAGTTCAGTGGGTGAGGAGAAATGCCGCCTGTGGAGGGGATCTGCATTTTCCTGGTGAGCCTTCTTCTCTGCTAGGAGATTCTGCAAGATGACCCCTGGGAAAGAAATCAAAAGAAGCTGGACCCCAAGAAGGTATGATTAATTAGACTTATGTTTATGATAGGGTGGGTGTTTCTTTTCTTTTCTTTTCTTTTTTTCTTTTGAGGTAGGGTCTGGCTCTAGCCCAAGCTGACCTGGAATTCACTATGTGGTCTTAGGGTGGCCTCGAACTCATGGCAATCCTCCTACCTCTGCCTCCTGAGTGCTGGGATTAAAGGCATGCACCACCATACCCAGCTAGGATGGGTGTTTCTACTCTGAAAATAAGCTAAAAAAATTAAAAAAGAGGAAACCCCATTCCAATAAGATAAGGGCACATTTAAAGACCCCAAATCTATTATGTGGTTGTTGGTTTTTGTCATTTTTTTATGAGAAAGAGAATTGAAGGACCAGGACCTCTAGCCACTGCAATCAAACTCCAGATGTGTGCACCGCCTTGTGCACATGTGTGCCCTTGCAGGCCTTCATCATATGTGCACTGCCTTGTGCACATGTGTACCCTTGCAGGCCTTCATCATATGTGCACCGCCTTGTGCACATGTGTGCCCTTGCATGCTTTCATCACCTTGTGATTCTGGCTTATGTGGGACCTGGAATGTGGAACCTGGGCCCATAGTCTTTACAGGCAAGCACCTTAACTGCTAAGCCATCTCTCCAGCGCCCATCCCTCCCAAACAATATCTTTGGAGAAGGAACTGACAACTCTGGGTTTCAGAGGGACCTGATGTCTTGCCAAAAGACAGCACTGAGCATTAAACCCCGAAGCCACCTTGTCACAGGGAAGAGAGAGGAACAAGTAGAAGAGAGATTAAATAGAAATTCTAGCTTAAAATAATTAGTGAAACAACACAAGACTGAGGGCACAAGAGGACCTAATTCAGCCTGAGCTTGACTCCCAGCACCCACATAACAGCTGGGCATGGCCACACATGCCAGTAACACCAGGCTTATGGGGAGCAGAGACCAGGGACTGCTCAGCCTCTCTGGCCAACCAGTATGATTAAAGGAATCACAACTCTGGGTTCTGTGACAGACTCTGTCTTGAGGAAACATGAAAATAAAAAGCAATTGAAAATGTCATATTAATAATTTTAGACTCTGGTCATATGCTGCTTAACATTCCTGTCAATGATGGACTTGCATACGTTATGTACTTTGTATCATGCAGTCTTTCTGTGTAATAGCCGTGCCATTTAGGTGTGTTGAAGCATACTCTGATGATCACACAATGATGAAATTGCCTCACCAACATTTATCAGAGTATATCCCTGTGGCTAAGCAACACGTAACCATAATTATCCATTGAAGTGATATTTTGAATATGCTAAGTTAATAAATGTGGTAGCTTGAATATATGTCCCCCAATATATTCAGTGTTTTATTAGTTATAGTTTGCATCTGCAATCACCTTGCTAGAGGCAATGTCACTGGGGGCCGGTCTTAAGGTGTTAATGGTGGGTTTGAGATTCCATTGTAAAGATATGCAAATGTGCCTAGCCGGAGTTCCTGAAGTGTGCTGTGTGACCTTTTGGCTGTAATTTTGCTCTGTGTCCTGTGATGGCTGGTTGGCTTTCTCTGTCTCTGCTTGGCCCTAAGAAAGCAGGCTGCTTTTCCTGCCTTTATGGAACTTCCCTGGATCTGTAAGCTTCAATAAATAATATCCCTTCCTCCATAACTGTGCCTGGTCTGGAAGTTCATCTCAGTGAACCTGAAGCTGTCTGCTACAGTAAAGTGGTACCAGGAGTGGGGTGAGATGAACCAGATCGTGTGGATATTCGTCTTTTGGAACCTTTGTTTTGGAGGAATGGGCATGGACTTGGCGCTTGCAACTGAAGATGCCTTCTGGAGTGGTAAGCCAAGTTTTATGGACTATTCTGATGAGAGTTTGAGAATGCTAAGTGCAGACAGTATTGAATTTCAAGGCTTGGCTTATGAGCTTTCTAAGGGGAAGGAAAGACGGCAGAGGACTTTGTTGGAACTGGGCTACTGGCATAAGGGATGGCTACGTTCTGCTATCCAGGCCCAGAAAGTTTGATCAAGGTTAGATTTGTAATGGACTGATGTGCTTGGCTAAACATATTGGACTGAGAGATTTAAGATTTTAAGTTGGAAAACCTGAAGCAAGTTAAAAGCAGAGGCAGTGAGGCTGGTTTTAGGTTACTGGAGCTGCTATTGTCAACGCATTAGCAATCTTAAGGAAGGTGGAAGGAAGGTGGCCCAACTGCATTTACATTAAAACAATGGAGAGGATGCCTGAGGAAAGACTGTTAAAAATGCAAATTCTTGGAAAGATCTGACTGGAGAAGGAACCTGCTTTTCAAGGCTATGGTTTATTTTGTCCCTGAATTAAGAATATGGCTGTGTCCTGCACACCTGGTATTAGTTTTGGAAGCATGAAAAATGCATGGAGTGGTCATGAGTTGCACACGGTTCCAGGAGCCGCTGCTGAGATGCGGCATGAGGCTGGGCATGAAGACCTTCAGGAATAGGCTGGAAGAGCCTTTGGAAGATGGACCGTGGGTTGCATGGAGACCTGAAGATGTTTTGGATATACCAGGACTGTGCAAAAGGACTACCATGGAGTGCAGTGTTGAACTGGGATGAAAGTTTTCCCTGGCGACTCTGCCCAGCTGGAGGGGCGGAATTGGTAAACATGGAGACTGTTAGTCTCTGGTTATATTGAACTTGAACTGCAGAAGTTTGATGATGGCTGATGGTGGTTGAGTTTGCATTGTTTTAGTTTCTCCTTGCTATGCCTTATACCAGTTAAAAATGTTTACTCTGTGCCTTTACATGTTGAAAGTATTTAACTTGTTTGATTTTACAGGACTCACTATCTTAAGTTGATCAAGACTGTGAGAACCTTTGAAATTGGACTGAGTACAATTTACAATGTGTGATAGTTATAAATCTATTGGGGGCCAGGAGCTAAATATATTGGGGGCCAGGGGCGGAATGTGGTAGTTTGAATATATGTCCCCCAATATATTCAGTGTTTTATTAGTTATAGTTTGCATCTGCAATCACCTTGCTAGAGGCAATGTCACTGGGGGCAGGTCTTAAGGTGTTGATGGGTTTGAGATTCCATTGTAAAGATATGCAAATGTGCCTAGCAGGAGTTCCTGAAGTGTGCTGTGTGACTTTTTGGCTGTTAGTTTTGCTCTGTGTGCTGTGGTGGCTGGTTGGCTTTCTCTCTCTCTCTGCTTGGCCCTGTGGAAGCAGGCTGCTTTTCCTGCCTTTATGGAACTTCCTGGATCTGTAAGCTTCAATAAATAATATCCTTCCGCCTGCCTCCTAAGCCTAAGAACGCTGGTTCCAATCTCCAGCGGTTCCAATCTCCAGGTCCCACATTTAGCCAGATGCAAAGTGACGCAAGGGCGCAATGCCGCACTTGACCACAAGGGGCGCACACATCTGGATTTTGTTCACAGCAGCTGAGAGACTGCTGGCGCATCCATCTCTATCTGTCTCCCTCTCCCTCTCTGGCTGTCTCTCTCTGTCTCTCTCTCCAAAACTAAATAAAAACATAATTAAAAAATTTAAAAATAATAATAATTAGGGCTAGAGAGATGGCTTAGCCATTAAGGCACTTGCCTGCAAAGCCCAAGCTCCCATGTTTGACTTTCCAGTTCCCACATTAGCCAGCACAAGGTTGCACATGCCCACTAGGTGGCACAAGCATCTGGGGTTTGATTACAGTGGCTGAGGCCCAGGTGTGCCAATTCTCTCTCTCTCTCTCTCTGTCTCTCTAAAAATAAATAAATAATAATAATTAGTGATACTAAAGGAGAAAAATCCTAAATAACCAGCTAGGAAATTCTTCCGTCAACGGGTACAGATGGGAGATGCATACTCAGAGAGCTACATGTGGGTAACAGTAAGGAGAGACATTTGTCATTTGGCCCTGTTGGGATGGAATGTTTATGGAGGAGAATTGATTCATTCAGAAAATTATTAGCATGTGAATTCACCCTGTATACCAAATATTTGGGAAATGATGTCAAAAAGACCAGGCAAGTGTCTACAATATAAAAATGTATCTTCCAAGGCATGTTAAATTATACTGCAGTGAAATAAGTATCAAGAGAGATATAGACCTGGGTGTGGTGGCGCACGCCTTTAATCCCAGCACTCAGGAGGCAGAGGTAGGAGGATCGCTGTGAGTTTGAGGCCAGCTGGGGACTACATAGTGAATTCCAGGTCAGCCTGGGCGAGAGTGAGATCCTACCTTGAAAAAAAATTAAAAAAAAAAAAAAAAAAAAAAAGAGGAGAGAGAGGGAGATAGGGCTGGAGAGATGATTTAGTAGTTAAGGCCTAAGGATCCAGGTTCAAATCCCCAGTACCCAGGAAAGCTAGGTACACATCATGACACATGAGTCAGGAGTTTGTCTGCAGTGGCTAGAGGCCCTGGTGCACCCATTCTATGTATCTCTCCAGCCCTTAAAAAAATATATTTTACTTATTTATTTGGCAGAAAAAGGCCAAAAAGAGAGGGAGAGAATGGGCACTCCAGGGCCTCCAGCTGCTGCTGCTGCAAAAAAACTCCCTGTGCATGTGCCACCTTGTGCATCTGGCTTACATAGGTCCTGGGGAATCAAACCTGGGTCCTTTGGCTTTGCAGGCAAACGCCTTAACTGCTAGCCATCTCTCCAGCCCCACTGCTATATTATCGTTGTCACTGTTTTCCTTTATGATGCTGGAGCCATCAGAGCTGCAAAACAGCCAATGGCACTGAGCCAGGACTTGTTTACTGGAATCACTGAGCATAAAAGCTGAGCATGATTTAGAAATTCAGCTGGACTCGTTGTGCTTACAGATAAGAAGAGGGAAAGGAAGGAGCGAAATGGCGGCTGACGCTAGCCACGTTGTCCAGATTGTTGTCTGAGTCAGAGACAGGGCTAAAACCCAGATCTATCCTCACACGGATACAAGCTCATTGCACTGTTTACAGTTGACAGTTAATATTCCCCGGAAACCAGAACTACTTCTGAAATGATGGCAAGAATTAAAAAAAAAAAAAAAGCTCCACAGACATTTGATGGATGGTCTATAACAATTTCCATAGTAACAAGGCTATTTTCTAAATTGATGCCACCCAACACAAATCTCTACAATAACGAAAATATTCTAGAATTGCACTGTCCAGTAAGATGGCCAATAGCTACACATAAGTACTAGCACTTGAAATGAGGCTAGCTTGCCCAAGCTATTGAACTTTAAACTTTAATCAATTTGTTTTAATTTCTATAACACACACTGTCAGTGCCTACCATACTAAATAGTACAGATCTTAAACGTTGCCTGGGGCTGGAGAGATGGCTTAGTGGTTAAGGCGCTTGTGTGCAAAGCCAAAGGACCTTGGTTCAATTCCCCAGGACCCACGTAAGCCAGATGCACAAGGTGGCACATGCATCTGAACTTCGTTTGCAGTGTCTGGAAGTCCTGGCGTGCCCATTCTCTCTCTCTCAAATACATAAATAAAAATAAAATATTGGGCTAGAGAGATGGCTTAGCAGCTAATGTACCTGCCTGCTAAGCCTAAGAATGCCCGGTTGATTCACCAGGTCCCACGTTTAGCCAGATGCAAAGAGTGACGCAAGGGTGCAATGCCGCACTTGCCCACAAGGGGGTGCACACATCTGGAGTTCATTCACAGCGGCTGAGAGGCTGCTGGCGCGCCCATTCTCTCTCTCTCTCTCTGACTCTCTCCAAATAAAATAAAATAAAATAAAATGGAATGAAATGAAATGAAATATAAAATAAAATAAAATAAAATGAAATATAAAATAAAATATAAAATAAAATAATAAAATATAAAATAAAATAAAATATAAAATAAAATAAAATATAAAATAAAATAAAATAATAAAATATAAAATAAAATAAAATAAAATGGAATAAAATAAAATAAAAATAAAATAAAATATAAAATAAAATAAAAATAAAATAAAATAAAAATAAAATATAAAATAAAATAATAAAAAAAATAAAATATAAAATAAAATAAAAATAAAATAAAACAATAAAATAAAATAAAAATAAAATAAAATAAAAAAATAAAATAAAATATAAAATAAAATATAAAATAAAATAAAAAAAAATAAAATAATATAAAATAAAATAAAATAAAATAAAATAAAAATAAAAATAAAAAAAATATAAAATAAAATAAAAAAATAAAATAAAATAAAATAAAAATAAATAAAATAAAATAAAATAAAATATAAAATAAAATAAAATAAAATATAAAATAAAATATAAAAATAAAATATAATATAAAATAAAATATAAAATAAAATATAAAATAAAATAAAACAATAAAATATAAAATAAAATAAAATAAAATATAAAATAAAATAAAATATAAAATAAAATAAAATAATAAAATAATAAAATAAAATATTTAAGATAGAACATTGCCTGTACCTTTAGTGATGTCACCGGAGTGTGACTCTTGTTTCCACCTGTCCTGCCTTTGTATCCCATAGGCTTCTCGAGTCATTGGCGACCTAGCTAAAAACAAGCTAAGAAGAGGCTCACGTCAAAGAGGAGGGTCTGGCATCCATCTATGGGATGTGTGAGACAGTCACCTCTTGCTAAGCACCATCTCCCCAACCTGTTTCCAACACATGAGCTTTGGCAGACACAGTGAAGTCAGCCTCCCTACAACACTGGTATGACAGCCATCTGGTCCATGTTGTCAGCGTGTGGCCATACTCTGTCATGGTTCAGACTTCTTGGGTTTCACCATTAAAATATTCTTCATGAAGAATACATAAAGGCCAATTTTATAGCCCTGGGAATATCCAAAAATAGTTTTGAGGTAACCAACCACAGTTGTATGATTATTTCACCAGGCTGTTTGATGTGTTTGCGAAATTTAAATGTGTGAACAATGACTCTGAGCATTGTTTAAGAATCTAAACATGTTACTGAAGAATAAGTGAGGCAAAAGAGGAGGGGCAAGATTGTACAGCATGACATTCCTGATTGTGTTGGATACATGATTTCATGGACCAGAAAAAAATACTACCGATTATGTTATGACACAATGTTTATCTTTTTACATAAGACTTTTTTTTTTTTTTTTTTTTTAGTTTTTCGAGGTAGGGTCTCACGCAGGTCCAGGCTGACCTGGAATTCACTATGCAGTCCCAGGGTGGCCTTGAACTCACCGTGATCCTCTTACCTCTGCCTCCTTAGTGCTGGGATTAAAGGTGTGCGCCACCACACCTGGCTTTATGTAAGCCTTTTAAAAGACTCTCTTCTAATTTATTTAAATGTAACTTCTACGTTATTCATCTGCGCACGGCAGCAAGAAAACATAAGTGAAATAACTTGGTTAAGGAATTCCTCAGGCTGCCACACATGGAAAATTTACCTCGTTTGAGTTGTTTTCAACTCACAGTTATCCACATCACGGTTTTCACACATAGTGTCCACTTGTGGATCAGCAGGGGCATAGAGATGGGGAAATCCTTCTTCCCTTGAAGCAAAGCTAGGAGGATCACCATGACACTACACTGTGAGTTCCAGGTTAACCTGGGCTAGAGTGAGACCCTGCCTCGAAAAACCGAATAGATGAATGAATACAAGTTCTTGAACAATTTTCTTCTGGGATTCTCTCTTGAACTGCTGAAGATGGCGTTTTCTTGCACGGTGGATGTCCAGTTCTGTGCATGCATCCATGAACCAACATAACAAAGCTTCACTTTCCACGAGGGACCTTCCTACGTTATGTCTTGTAAAGCCCTTGGTTACTGCTTTGCATGGAAAGGATGAATCGTGGTCACAGCTCCAACACTAAACATTTGCTTCAGTATCACCAATTTTTCTGCCACTGTTCTGTGTCTTTCTGTGTACAGACAATGACTGTCATTTAATTTTCATTGCACAGCATGCTTTTTAGAAAGGTATTTTAAAGACCATGAACATTCAACACTAGAGCTCAGGTAACCAATCAGTGATCAAAACATCAACAGGAAAAATTAAAATAAAATTAAGGCCAGAGCCAGGTGTGGTGGTGCATGCCTTTAATCCCAGCACTTGGGAGGCAGAGGTAGGAGGATCGCTGTGAGTTCGAGGCCATCCTGAGACTATATAGTGAATTCCAGGTCAGCTAGAGTGAGACCTTACCTCGAAAAACCTAAAAAAAAAAAAAAAAAAAAAAAATTAAGGCCAGAGAGATGTCTCCATTGTTAAAGAGCTTGCCTGCAAAGCCTAGTGACCCATGTTCAATTCCCCAATACTCATTGAAAGCTAGATGCACAAAGTGGCACATGCATCTGGAGTTTATTTGCAGTGGCTATAGTCCCTGGCATGCATTCTTTCCCTTGCTCCCTCCCTCCGTCTCTCTCTCTCTCTCTTTCTCTTGTCTCTGTTTCTCTGTCTCTTTCTGCTTGCAAATAAATAAAAGAATTAAAAAAATCCATCACCAGGAGCTTTGCACAAAGCAGTGATAAGAACTTTGAAAGTGCGTCTCCCTTCCTAGCTAGAAGATCTCAAGCTGGGGAGAGTAACCTTGTTTCAGACATCATAAGATGTTGGGGGGTGGGGGACTGTGTCTTAGAACCAATGAACCATGGACCTTTGGCTTCCAATGATGTCACACTTATCTATCTTGTTTAACCCAAAAGGAAAACTTCTCAGTCATCAGTTCCCTGAACCAAACATAGTAATGTCAGACTCTTCTTGCTTCTCTCTAGAAGTAATGTTCTATGAAGCAAAATGACTTTTCACAGGGCTGGACAGATGGCTTAGCCATTAAAGTGCTTGTCAATGAAGCCTAAGGACTCATGTTCGACTTTGCGGGTCCCATGTAAGCCAGGCACACAAGGTGACACAAGTGCACAAGGTTGCACATGTACTAGGTGGCACATGCATATGGAGTTTGATTATACTGGCTGGAGACCCTAGCACACAAATTCTCTCTCTCTTTCTCATCGCTCACATAAAAAAAATGAATTTTTGGGCTGGAGAGATGGCTTAGTGGTTAAGGCGCCTGCCTGCTAAGCCCAAGAACCCGGTTCCAATCTCCAGGTCCCACGTTTAGCCAGATGCAAAGTGACGCAAGGGCGCAATGCCGCACTTGCCCACAGGGGGGGTGCACACATCTGGATTTTGATCGCAGCAGCTGAGACTGCTGGCGTGCCCATTCTCTGTCTGTCTCCCTCTCTCTCTGTCTCTCTCTCCAAAAATAAATAAAGTAATTTAAAAAAAATGAGGCCGGGCGTAGTGGCGCACGCCTTTAATCCCAGCACTCGGGAGGCAGAGGTAGGAGGATCGCCGAGAGTTCGAGGCCACCCTGAGACTACATAGTTAATTCCAGGTCAGCCTGGACCAGAGTGAGACCCTACTTTGAAAAACCAAAAAAAAAAAAAAAGAACTTTCACTTTTCAGGGCGAAGGCTATTTTGTGTGTGTGCGTGTGTGCACATTGTGAGTGTGCCTGTGGAGATCAGAGAACAACTTTTGAAGGTGGTCCTTGCCTTCCACCTCATCCAAAGCAGGGTCCCTCTAGCTGTTTGCCATTCTGTGCACCAGGCTAGCTCGCCCATGACCTTTTTGGGAAATTCTCCTGTCTGTGTTTTATTCTCACTGTAGGAATTGGTAGGATTACTGAAGCCTGCCATAGCTTCCATTAAAAAATAATTATTTAAGATAGAGACAGAGAGAAAGAAAAAAAAAAACAGAGAGAGAACGGGCACACCAGGACTTCCTACCACTGTAAACAAACTCTAGATGCATGTGCCACTTTATAACCTGGGCCATCAGGCTTTGCAAGCAAGCATCTTTTCTTATTTTACTACTGAGCCATCCCTCCAGCCCAGCTTCTAGTGTTTACATGAGATGTGGGGATCTCAACGCAGATACTCTTGTTCAGCAAGTGCTTTATGTGCTGAGCCATCTCCCCAGCTCAAGGCTAATTTGAACACAGAGATCAAATTATAATTTGGATATCTGGCTTTAGCTGTTTTAAAAATCACTTCTTATTTTTGTCATCAAACTAGTGAGTTTGTAAAAGCAATCAAAGTATAGTTATTACCATGTTTTGCTCAAAAAGTAATCTATTGTTAGTTTTTTATAGTTTTTAAATTTTTATTTACGTATTTGAGAAAGAGTGATAAAGAGGCAGAGAGAGAGAGAGAGAGAGAGCTGGGCTTGCCAGGGCCTTCAGCTGTTGCAAATGAACTCCAGATGCATGCGCCACCTTGTGCATCTGGCTTACATGGGTCCTGGGGAATCAAAACTTAAGTCCTTTGTCTTTGCAGGCAAGCGCCTTAACCGCTAAGGCATCTCTCCATCTCATGTTTGTTAGTTTTTTTTTTTTTTTTTTTATTGCTATGAACCAAATACGTGACAAGAAGCCACTTAAGGGAGGAAGATTGATTTTGGCTCCTAGTTTGAGTATAATCAGTGGTGGTAGAGAAGGCACGTCCGTGAGAATGGCTGTAGGTGTGGCAGCAGAAATGTGAGGCAACTGGTCCCATTGTGACCACCTTCAGGAGGCAGAGAGATGAACACAAGAGTTCAGCTTACATTTCCTTCTTTCCTTTTCATTCATCCTGGACTCCCCATTCTATGTGATGGGGCCATCCACAAGGAGGGCAGCTCTTATTTCCTCTGTTCAGCCTCTCCAGATACTTCTTCAAAGACATGGCTAGACGCGTTCTCCTAGGTGAATCCAAGTTCTGTCACATCAACAAGGTACCTGAACCATCATGGGTGTCTTGTAGTGTCTCCCAATTCCAGGTATCTTTCATCCACTCGTTTAGTCATACATCCCAGGCTTGTCTACTGACCCCGAAACTCCTGCCTTTTGTGGACTTTCCATTAAACAAATACAAACATCTGCTGCGACATATTCACACAGTGGTTAGAACTCTGAAGCAAAGGGAAGCCGAGAGGAACGAGTGCTATCTACAAACCGATCAGCATGTCACACACCTGTAGGTGAGTCACCATGGCAGGATGTTGCCCCTTGCTGTCACCAAGCATGTCCAAGTGTGGACAGGTCACCATTAACTCCTGTAGTCGGAAGGGAAGGTGTAGATGCCGCCCCCACCCCCACATCTAGTCCCTGTAGTGCAAAAGGTTTTGTCTCATTACTTTCTGAGTAAGTCCACCCACCCCCTTCAGAACCACCTGAACCTGCACCTCAGCTTACAGAGTCTTGTGGGGTGGGGGGAGGGTTTCCTTGCTGTCTCTTTAGAGCCATAATGAGCCTATAGCTCATATGATTGTGACACAGTCCGGACAAGCTTCATCAAAGGACTAAGTACAGAATTTCAACATGTTGGTCACTTATTTGATTTTATTTTTATTTATTGAGCAAGAGAGAGACAGAGAGTAAGAGAGAGGGCATTAGCCTGCCAGGGCTTCCAGCCACCACAAACGAAGTCCAGACACATGCACCACCCTGTGCATCTGGGTTCTGGGGAGCCGAACATGGGTCCTTAGGTTTCACAAGCAAATGCCTTAACCACTAAGCCGTCTCTCCAGCACACCTTTTTTTTTTTTTGGAGAGAGAGAGACACACACACACAGAGAGAGACAGAGACAGAGAGAGAGAGAGGAAGACAGATAGAGATGGGCATGCCAGCAACCTCTCAGCAGCTGTGAACGAAATCCAGATGCGTACGCCCCCTCGTGGTCAAGTGCAGCATTGCGCCCTTGCGTCACTTTGCATCTGGCTAAACGTGGGACCTGGAGATTGGAACCAGCGTTCTTAGGCTTAGGAGGCAGGCGCCTTAACCACTAAGCCGTCTCTCCAGCCCACCTTTTTTTTTTTTATTTGAGACGTGTCATGTACTCACAGCCGTCTTCTGGCCTCAGTCTCCCATGCGCTGGTATGTGTCACAGGATAACACACCCGGATGTTGGTAGCCTCTCCCAGAGCTCCACTTCCTTCTCAGGAATACAATCTGCGCACATTTAGCTTTTTCTTTTTTCTCTCCGGTGTTCTCTCCTTTCACTAAAGGTGAACAAAGACCCTCTCCTCCTCGCCTCTCTGAAGATCTGCACTGGCTGAGGTGGTGAGGGTGGGCACTGAACAAACGCCATCCAGAGCTGTCCCTCCATACCATGTTCTCCAACCCAGCCTCTGCCCTTTAGGCCTGCACGGGCTGGACACTGTGTACAGGGGGAGGTGAGGAAAAATCAACTTTCTCTGCACGCAGTCCGCCCACCCTAGAATTACCAGAAACCAAAAATAACTGTGACGATCCAGAGGTGCCTGGCATCCCAGGGAACAGGCAGCAGCTCTCTTTGCTTCCCTGAGCTCCTGGGCTGGACTTGCTTTTGGGTTCGTGCAGCTCTGATGGTAGCCTGCTGTCGGCTGCTTCTGCTGGAGGGCAGCGTGCTGAGAGGAAGCTGTGGGCAAAAGCATCCCCTGTGCTGCGTGGTCGGGCTGGGCAGGACAGCCCCCATCCCCCACAACCTGCTCCCCTACTTAGTGTTAGGCTACTGTGAGCTTTCTTCAAGTCATACAGTTCTAGAAGGTTCTTCTCAGACATAGGATCCTTGGGTGAGTGGGGATGGGGGACATGTGATAGGGTGCTTATTGATCAAGGCAGCTAAAAGAAGCAGAGGGGCCTTTTTTCAAAAGGAAAAGAGAGTATGTTCTTCAAAAAAAAAAAAATTAAAAATAAGCCTGGTGTGGTGGCACATGCCTTTAATCCTAGCACTTGGTGGGGCGGGGGTGGAAAGTAGGAGAATCACCATAAGTTCAAGGCCATCCTGAGATGAAATGGTGAATTCCAAGTCAGCCTGGGTTAGAGCGAGACCCTACCTCAAAAAAAAAAAAATTAAAAATCGAACCATGTTGAACCTTCTCTTCAACTCTGGGTATGTACTTGAAGGGGTTTAAGTCAAATACCACAAAGATATTTGCATATCAATGTTTATTCACAACAACTATGAAATGAAGCCAGCCTAGAGACCCACAGACAAAGATCTAGATCAATAAACTTTTTTTTCATTGTAAAGAAGAAGGACATTGTGCCATTTGCAGGGGGGAAAAAGGCTGGCACTGGAGATTGTCATGTTAAGCAAAATAAGTCAGACCCAGAAAGGCTAATATCTCATGCTGCCTCTCCTATGAGGGATGAAGATTTCAATGTCTATATGGCCTGGAAGCAGAAAGAGGACTATGAATGAGAGAGGAGAAATGCCTCATGGGAACAAAAGAGAGCAATGGAGAAAATGAATGACACAATATTGCATGTTTTCTCTGGCATGCAGAATGAAGATGTAACCATTCCCACAGACACGACAAGAAAGTAGAAGGGACAGAAGGGGCCCCATTTGGGTGGAGGAAGAAGACAAGCAAGGGGGGGAGGGATGGAGAAGGCAATGGACAGGGTGGATGAAATCAGTGATGTGTGTGCGCAGTGAAACTGTCATCTTGAAAACCATTATTTGTATGCTATCTAAAAAGTTAATAATGGGCTGGAGAGATGGCTCAGCAGTTAAGGTGCTTACTTGTAAAGCCTAAGGACCTAGGTTTGACTCTCCAGTTCCCATATAAGCCAGATGCACAAGCTGGCGCATGCGTCTGGAGTTTGTTTGCAGTGTAGGCCCTGCTGCGTGCATTCCTTCTCTCTTTCTGCCTCTTTCTCTCTCCCCTTCTCTCTCACACACTCTCTCAAATATATAAAAATTTTTTTAAAGTGAGTAATGACTAAGAGGGAAGGAAGATGTCACTAAGTCAGGGCTTGGAGGCTTTGGGGAGACCTTTCCACAAAGCACATGACTTTCCACGTGCCGCACGGCATGGCGATCCGAGGACTGTCGCTCACAGGAGGTTGTCAGCCATTGCTAAACACGGGCTGGGACTGTGAGGAAGCTGGCCTGGGCTGTTGGACATGGCTGGGGACCTTGGGCTGTGGGGGTTGCAGTTGGCCTTATCGTCGGGAACTCACTCTGGCGCAGGAGCTGGCCCTCCCTCCTCAAGGTCGTAGTGTGCCCCATCTTCGCCCAGAGGAAACGGGACTGATGGGCCCTCCCCGCTATCCCAGAGCACCCGAGCATTCCACAGCCTAAAATTCTGCCTTCCCCACAGATCCTGACCTTGTGACCAGCTGCCCAAGAGACCCTTATATGGTAGAAAATGGTCTCCCTGCAGCTGTAGTCATCCGATATGTGGCTGAAGTCAGGAAGCTTTTCCCGCCACTTCTGCTATCTCCCTCGCATCCTCTCCCTAGCAATTTCTGCCTTCTAACACCAGCCAATTAGAGAACAACCCACAAACCTATGTATCCAATCACCTTATGATCTATGTGTGCCTTCTCAACCTTTCTCAAGTGTTTATAAACCCACTCCCCTTTTGAATAAACGAGTGCTGTCCATCAGATGGTCTCCCGGGTGGTTCATTGCCCGTCACACTCACCCGCTCTAAGACCCTGCTTCCCCAAACTCCTCCTGCACCTGGGACGTCGGTGGCCAATGACGCCCAGGAGTAGCAAGGACCCTCAGGAGGTTGTAGTGGTGATAGAGCCACTGTTCTATCAGGAACCTTGTATGTACTTTTTAGGATATAGCCAAACAAAAGGAGACATGGGAAGGTCTAAAACAGAAGGAATTAATCAAATATATTAATCTGTTTAAAAGAAGGGAGAGACAGCCGGGCGTGGTGGCACACGCCTTTAATCCCAGCACTCAGGAGGCAGAGGTAGGAGGATCACTGTGAGTTCAAGGCCAGCCTGAGACTACATAGTGAATTCCAGGTCAGCCTGAACTACAGTGAAACTCTACCTCAAAAAACCAAAAAAGAAAAAAAAAAACTGAAAAAAAAAAAAAAAAGGGAGAGGCACATAGCATATGTAACTCCATCACTACTTACCAGTTTCCCAGTCATACCTCTGACATGACAGCTACACAGGACCATGTGTACCAAACACACTGCTCGGAGATTGTATTGATATTGTACTGATATCGACCCATCCTATACATCAAACAGCTGATGCCCAGGAAATTAAAATCACAACAGAGCCCAGATTCCTCTATTCGAGGCCAGGGCTCTGCCCACTACACATTCTGTTCTTTTGGATGGGTAGGAGAGATGATACAAGGCAGAGAGAGCTTAGGGAAACAGGTCAGAGGTCAAAGAGGCTGAGTGGAGTCTATGAAGGAAGTTAGGGCAGGACTACCCATGCTTGAGGGTCAGTCATCAGGAAAAGTCGGTAAGAAGGCAACGTGTTTAAGAATGGAGTTGCACTTGCGACAGCAGGTATAATGGTGTCTCCCCTGTATTCATGACCATCAGAAACCGTGCATATGGTCTCGGGTCTTTGCAATGGAACCGAGTTAAGATAGGGTTAGCCATAAGTCCCATGCCAACAGTGTCCTTGGAAGACGAGGACAATTTGGACAAATAGACAGCAATCCACAAAGCAGCATGTCACCCATTGTGGCTTGCATCTTAAAATGTCCCCCAAAGGCTCATGGGTGAGGGGCTTGGTTGCCAGCTTTTGGGAGATGAATGGGTCATGACAGATTAAGCTATCCAGGGATCGATTGCTAAATGTACTCTTGGGAGGTGGGGCCGACCCAGAGAAAGTCAGTCACTGGGAACATGAATTCAAAGGCTTTGTCCTGCCTCTGGGCATTTGGTGGACTCCCCATCTCCCAGCAGCCTCTTCTGCTACACAGTGCCTTCACCATGACGATCTGTTAACCTCAGACCCATAGCAATGGAGCTGCCTGACCCCAGACTGAAAGCTGTGAAACAAATCTCTTTTTAAATTATTTTCTCAGGTACCAGAGGGAGCCACGCCCTGCCAACACCTTGATTTTTGGACTCGCAGCATCCAGAACTCTCAGAGAGAAAATATTTGTTATTGCCACATTATGGTGCTGTGTTCCCTCAGCCCTGGGCATCCAATGCATCTGGGATTGGTGCTACTTTTCAGGGGCCAGGGCAAGGTGCTACACCAGGAGCAAGGATGCCCGTGTCCTCCTATAGTGTAGGCTGAGCATGGTGACTTTGCCCTGAGACTGGCTAACCTTGCTTTGACTCACGCTCTTCAGCTGCTTCTCGATGCTCTGTGCTTGCCACCGGCACTTCAGCAGGTCTCTGATATTAGCTACTTTTCTTACTGCTGCTATGAAATGCCTGACAAGGAACAAGGGTTCATTGTGGCTCACACAGCCAGTGGTACAGCCCACCCCGACAGAGAAGGTATGGTGGCAGGAGTGAGAGAAAGTTGCATCTACGGTCAGGAAGACGAGAGGTGACTGCTGTCCCTCATGGTTTTTTTTTGTTTGTTTGTTTGTTTTGGTTTTTCGAGGTAGGGTCTCACTCTAGCAATCCTCATACCTCTGCCTCCCGAATGCTGGAATTAAAAGCATGCGCCACCACACCCGGCATGTCCCTCATGTTTTGACCTGGTTTCTTGTTTGTTTGTTTTTGCTTTCTTAATTCAGTTCGGATCCTAAACATATTCAAAGTAGATCTTAGCCAGGCGTGGTGGCGCACACCTTTAATCCCAGCACTCGGAAGGCAGAGGTAGGAGGATCACCATGAGTTCGAGGCCACCTTGAGACTACATAGTGAATTCCAGGTCAGCCTGGGCTAGAGCGAGACCCTACCTCGAAAAACCAAAAAAAAAAAAAAAAAAATCTTTCTTTCTCAGTGAAACTTGTATAGAAACACACTCACAAACATGCCCAGAAGTGTGACTCCTAGATGATTCTAAATCCACTCAAGTTAACAATAAAGATGACCCGTCACACACCTCCCTAGGCCAAGCTCAGCTTACCCTCTGGTCTGCGCAGCTTCAGTTCCTCAAATTGAACTTTCTGTAAGTGAGGGGAAACTGAGATGTCTGCAAAGCTCACGGGGGCCTTAGCTGGCCCCTCATGGAGAGTGACACTGCTTGCACATGGCAGATCTTTATCTCACTGCCTCAGAGGTGTTGGTTTGTACAGAGCACACCAGCCCACTGTCATCTTCCAGCAGATACAAGGTGCCACACAGTGGGGGCCCACTTCTTCCATCAAGTGCTTTCTCCTCGCTCCAACCATGGCGTGCCTCTCCTTTCCCCGAGGCTGAGGGCTTCTATGGGTTCACACACGAAAGCGGCTTCTCCTCCACACTTGGGGTGTTACTTGTACACTGCTGAGCAACTGCTTAGCCCAGAAGTTACCATCTAGCTCAGGATCACCTGGAATTTACTATGTAGTCAGTCTCAGGGTGGCCTTGAACTCCCAATGATTCTCCTACCTCTGCCCCTTCAGTGCTGGGATTAAAGGCGTGCGCCACCATGTCTGGCAGAAGTTAGCATCTTAAAGCAGCATTTATTGCCTCACACTGGCTCTTTGGGGGTAGAAATCTGCGAGTGCTGTGCTTATGCCAGCCAGCAATGACTTCAGGGCCTCGAAAGAGGACGGAGAATCTGTCTGCTCTTGAGCTTGCTTTGCTGCTGGTTGGCCTGCCTTCGTACTTCACAAGCTGGTGTCTGTAGACTCCTGTCCTTTTTATTTTTTTAATTTTTTTATTTATTTATTTGAGAAAGAGAGGAGGCAGATGGGGAGATGAGAGAGAGAGAGAGAGAAGAGAGAGAGAGAGAGAGAGAGAGAATGTGTGTACCAGGGCCTCTAGCCACTGCAAATGAACTCCAGATGCATGCTCCACCTTGTGCATCTGGCTTATATGGGTAGTGGGGAATCGAACTTGGGACCTTTGGTTTCATAGGCAAGCTCCTTAACTGCTAAGCCATCTCTCCAACCCCATACTCCTGTTCTTTATCATGATGCCCAAATGTCTTCCTGTCATGGCATCTGACTTCCCCTAGAGCACATGATTTTAGAGGACTTATACAAGAAAAGAATGCAGAAAACCCACCTTCATCATCTACCTGGGAAGTGACTTACCATTACGTCTGCCATGTTTCTGACTACAGAGGCCAAGCGTGGTATTAAAAGGGAGTGATGTTGGGCAACTGGATATTACAAGGTGGGAATCCTTGTGGGGTATTCCCTGCATTTTATGACCATGGTGTGCCAGGCAGATTGCTTATGTCCCTGGAGTCTAGAAACTTAGCCATCATAGAAGGTTCCAAATTTTTCTATTTTTCTATTAGCCAAGGGAGATAACTGTGGCAGAGCTACAAAACAGTGCCCTTTTAAGCCTGGCGTGGTGGCACACGCCTTTAATCCCAGCACTCGGGAGGCAGAGGGAGGAGGATCACCATGAGTTCAAGGCCACCCTGAGACTACATAGTGAATTCCAGGTCAGCCTGGACCAGAGTGAGACCCTACCTCGAAAAAAACCAAAAAAAAAACCCCAGTGCCCTTTGTTCGCTTCCTGCTTCACCTGTTAGCTGTGTGGTCCCCGGGCAAGTTACCCACTTCCCTAGTCATTCGTTTGTTTGTTTGTTTGTTTGTTTGTTTGTTTGTTTGTATATAGA
The DNA here is from genome assembly GCA_036365145.1 of Orientallactaga sibirica. Classification (NCBI taxonomy): domain Eukaryota; kingdom Metazoa; phylum Chordata; class Mammalia; order Rodentia; family Dipodidae; genus Orientallactaga; species Orientallactaga sibirica. The sequence goes on along the minus strand of JAEOAD010002086.1, from coordinate 1,694,538 downwards.
ATAGAACTAAAATAGCGTGTTCCCCATAGGATTACCGCATGCTTTTTTGTAAGGTTAATGGATATAAAATGAGGAGCGCCATTTGAGTGCTCCAGAAATTGTAGCTGTTATGATCACTGTTAAAGTAAACTGTGTTTTAGGACTCAGAAAAGAAAGAGAAGGGATTGTAGCAAGCGGCAAAACTATAAACAATCAAAAAGTTTTGAACTATGTTTATTTTTTTTCCACTGACAAGTGCTAAGGAAAACAACTTAACGGAAACAAATTCTTTATTTTGCCAGAAGGCCCAGCCCCATTTCCTGTCAGCTCTTTGTTTCCTAATTGTGGACTTAGGGTGGCTAGTTGCCTCAGGTTTCTGCTACTATGTTTCCTCACCCCACCCCCACTATGATGGATCCACTTTGATGTCTCCCTTGTTAAAAAAATTATTTTGAGGTCTAGAGGGATGGCTTAGCGGTTAATGCATTTGCCTGCAAAGGCAAAGGACTCAAGTTTGATTCCCCAGGACCCACGTTAGACAGATGCACAAGGGGGTGCATGCATCTGGAATCCGTTTGCAGTGGCTGGAGGCTCTGGTGCACCCATTCTCTCTCTCTCTGTCTCTGTCAAATAAATAAATAAATAATATTTAAAAAAAAATTTTGAGAGAGAGCAAGAAGCAGAGAGAGAGAGAGAAAAAAAAAAACGGGTATCCATGGTCTTCAGCCACTATGAATGAATTCCAGAAGTGTGTGCCCCCTTGTGCTCATGTGCCACATTGCGTGCTTGCATCACTGCATCTGGCTTATGTGGGACCTGGAGATTTAAACATGAGTTCTTAGGCTTTGTAGGCAAGTACCTTAACCGCTAAGACATATCTCCAGCCCTCCCTTCTTAAATTTAAAGTCAGAATAAACCCTTCCTTCCTTAAGTTGCTTCTTGCTGGGTATGTGATCATGGCACTAAGAAAAGTGACCAATACGATATAATAATAGTACAATGGACAGCACTTTGCTGTTCTCTTCTTTCTCCTGTTATTCCATCCCTGCTTCCAGCCCAGAGTGAACATGAGTCTTCCCCCGCAGTTAATCTTCTCTGGAAACCCCTCATGGATATACCCAGTATGTATAGCCCCACCAGTATGTGCCCCACCAGTCTCCTAGGAGGCTCTAAGTCCCATCAAGTGGGCCATGTGGATTAATCATCGTGTTCCTTAGATATCCCTGTGTTATATAGAAAGCATCATACTATTTTAAAAAACATACTTATTTGAGAGAGAGAAAGGCAAATAAAGAGAGAGAATGGGCACACCAGAGCCTCTAGCTACTGCAAATGAACTCCAGAAGCATGCACCACCTTGTTCATCTGGCTTACTGGGGAATCAAACCTGGGTCCTCAGCTTTGAGAGCAAGTGCATTAACTGCTAAGCCATCTCTCAATACCACAGCTTCATGCTTTGTAGGTAACTGCTAGTGCAAGCATGTGTTCTTACCCTCTACTCCTCTCATGAATACAACATCAACTTGTGGTCTAAGCATGAGGGCCTGCTCCACTGTAGCCTGACCCTGATTCGAGGAGGAAAAGGTGTTCTAACACACAAAATACTCTAACTGGGGACTTCCAGCTCAATGTAATTAATTTTTAAAACGATAAAAAGAAGCTGGAGAGATGGTTTAGTGGTTAAGGTGCTTGCCTGTGAAGCCTAGGAACACATGTCTAAAACCTGGTCCCCTATAAGCCAGACATACAGTGATACAAGCATGCAATGTTGCACATGCACACAAGGGGGCGCACGTGTCTGGAATTCATCTGAAGTTGCTGAAGGACCTATTGTGCCCATTCTCTCTCTCTCTCTCTCTACCTCTTTCTTTCTGTCTCAAATAAATAAAAAATAAAATAAATTTTATAAAAGAAGAAAGAAACTCAAAACCCAATGAAACTAGTAAAAAAATTGAATTAACAAAGTAAAATTTCCTTATTAAGCTTATTTTTAATATCCCTTTGCTAACTTTGGAAGCGTCACATCTGACACATTCCAACTAGGTCAGCCCAAGAGCTTTTATATGCACCATATTCATTAATGTGAGTGCCAACACCTCACTGTTTAGAAACCCGTAAGAGTGCACTGGGTCTGCTGGCATGAGCTCCTGAGCATCTGCTTCTAGTCACTGGCTATTTGGATTGATGGCTCAGAAATCATATGACAGCTCATAAATCCTACGGAGCCAAACAGCGAGCTGGGTATTTTCTCATTCTCGTTGGGACACCTAGAATCAGAAAGTGAGGGGAACATAAGCCAAAGAGAGAATCACAGGAAATGAAAGAGATGGAAGTAGAGATGAACAGTAAAGCACTTGCTCAGCATGGAGGAGGATCTGGGCTTCCACCATCAGCCCCCGTGTATGGCACAATGCAGGTCTGGCCCTAGCCAGACCTCATGTCAGAAGAAACCAGGAAGTGGCTTCTGTGAACATGGCAGGCCTGGTGTGACAATACCTACAGTCCCATGCTCACGAGAAACCTGTTACAAGATGATCTGTCCAGAGACAGGCTGTCATTGGTCACAAAAAGGGGACCACCCCATACAATGATTGGCCAGCCAAGCCCTTGAAACCCCCTACACTTCTTTGAATAAACGAGTTTGCAGCAGCTCGCCCTCTGCTGCTTCCACCCAACTCCCATAGTCTGTGTCGTGACTCCGCGCCTCTCACCCCCAACTCAGCGGAGACCCTGCCGTCCCTCCTGGGCTGGCCCTAGGGGGAAAACCCAACATCTGGCACCTGAACAGGGACCCTCTGCCCCCTCGACTTTGGCAAGACAACCCCTCTTTGATAGTCGGCGAGTAACCCCCTTGGCATTTGGCAAGATGCCCCCTTCTTGATCGTCCGGTGAGTAGGCCCCTTGCTGTTCTGTGTGCTGACAGTTGCCTGAGGGTGAGCAGGCAGCCCCCTCCCCCCCCCTTTTCCTTTTGTTCATCCTTTTCCCCCGGTAGGAAGGCACACATCGCCACATGGTCCCGAAGCCCGTGTCAGCCCCCCTCCACTCTTGGTTTGTCCCGGCAAAATATCATAAGGGTTTGACCAGCCCAATTTCAGAACCAAGATGAGGCTTTTGGTTGAGCTTCCCTGGAGACACCGTGTGGGCATAGGGCCGTAGAGTAATGACCCACGGAAGTCCCCAACTAAGCACAAGACACGTGGGTCCTAACATTCTGTCTGTATGTCTCAGCTGGCCCAGAGATAGGTGTTATGGTTTACATGATCATCCTTTGCGCTGTCATTTTTGATCTGGGTTATTATTTTCTCAGTCTCCTTGATTCAGGAGTGTCCCAGCCTAGCCACGCCCCAAACACCACCACACCGTAATGGGCAACCTCCTCCCCCCATCAGAAGATGCTGCAATTGCAGGCTCTTAAGGCCCTCCTCCTGCAACGTGGCTTAAAAGTGAAACAAAAGGACCTCCATAGTTTTGGGATGAAACTCTTATTTTAGCCCCATAGATTAGTCCAGAGAACATCTGGGAAACTTCCATTTGGTCCTGGGCCCCCGCCCCATTCTTTCCTATCCTCCTTGCCATAATTGCCAGCCTTAAAGGCTCCACCATGGAGGAAGTCATTTCCGCCCATAACAAAAGCTGTAAGGAAAAACTGAAACTGGCTCTTAAAATCTCATCCCTCCCAAGACTGCCACCCAAACTGCCGCCTGCCTGCTGCTTTTCAGCCCGCAACTGCAAAACTGGGGCAACTGTGCCCACAACCACCCCTCCCCCTCTTTACCCTTGGAAGGACCTCAGCCTGACCTGTCTTGGACACCCCCAGGCAACTGCCAGTTTGCTGCCTCACCCCATTGCCCCATCCTTTGCCGCCTTCCCCGTTAATGTAGGGAGGCAACAGCCAGGCCCTGGTACCCCTCCCCCCTCTCTGATCTGGCTCTTATCCAAGGCAGCCCAGGAATCTGGTGTTGACTCCTACTTTGAACAAGTCCGTTTACAATGGGCCACCCACCTTCAGACTTATTGAGCACGTTCACTCACACACTGGTCTGCCTGGCTTTATTGCTGATGGGAATTCACAGGTAGACAAATTTATTGCTGTCTCCTCCTTGCAACCTTTAGAACAAGCTAGAAGTTTACACCAAAGGTTCCATCTATCCTCCACTAACCTAAGAACCCTATACCCCGAGCTCTTGCTTAGCCAATGCAAACATTTAATCTGTACCTGTAAGGCATGCACCCCCCTAGCCCCCTTGGGCCCCCTACAGCCTCAAGGAGTCAATCCTAGAGGCCTAACCCCAAATTCTATCTGGCAGATGGATGTTACCCACATACCTTCCTTTGGTAACCTCAAATATGTCCATGTCATTGTGGACACTTACTCTAAGCTTACTTTTGCTATTGTTCTCTCAGGGGAGAAGGCGTCCCATGTCATTAAGGTGACAAAAACCGCTATGTTGGTCATGGGCGTACCCTGGTCAATTAAAACTGATAATGGCCCTACATACACATCCGCCCAATTCACATCCTTCATGGAATCTTGGGGAATCAAACACTCCCTTGAGATCCCCTACAATCCACAAGGACAAGCCATAGTGGAAAGAACTAACCAGACCCTAAAGAAACTAATTATAAAACAAAAGTTTTAACGAAGGGTCAAGGGTATGCTTTTGTCTTTCCAGAAACTTCACAGATCCTGATCTGGATCCCTGCCAGAAACATCCGTCCAGCCACTGACTCAGGAATCAGGGATCGACCTTGATGAAGAGGATGATGCCAAACCCCTCAGGCTGGATATGGGACTGTCAACTTATTCCCTGTTTTTCTCCTTTTATCTTTTATCCTTTTATCTCCTTTTTAATCTTTTTTTTTTTGGAGAGAGACAGAGGGAGAGGAAGACAGATAGAGATGGGCGCGCCAGCAGCCTCTCAGCTGCTGTGAATGAAATCCAGATGCGTGTGCCCCCTTGTGGTCAAGTGCGGCATTGCGCCCTTGTGTCACTTTGCATCTGGCTAAATGTGGGACCTGGAGATTGGAACCGCTGGAGATTGGAACCAGTGTTCTTATGCTTAGGAGGCAGGTGCCTTAACCGCTAAGCCATCTCTCCAGCCCTCCTTTTTAATCTTTTATCCTTTTATCTCCTTTTCTCCCTATTACCACTTCCCAGAAACCATTTTGGACAATTCTTCTTAGGCCATACTTGTTTGGTGTGGTGGGCCTAGATTCCCCCACTTTTCCTAGGCTTTATTTTAGCCACTCTATTTCGCTGTATTCCTCCCCCTTCAAGCATGCATTCTCCTTAGTCACACCTTTGCCTTTTTTGCTTATTAATGCCTCTTATGGTAATGCTACCCTCCGACTAGCCATAAATTCCTTTGCAACCCCATTGATTACATTGATCTACTACCATTAAGGACACTCAATGCTACCAACTATGATGCTAGGGTGAGCTCACGACAGTCACCCAGCAACCTGTCCTACCCCAGTCTTTTTCAGGTTCTATAGTTAATTCTCCCTTGCTGGGACTGTTCACACGCCACAGAGCCACCAGGAGGATATGCATGGCACAATGCAGGTCTGGCCCTAGCCAGACCGCATTTCAGAAGAAACCAGGAAGTGGCTTCTGTGAACATGGCGTCCTGTGGCAGGCCTGGTGTGACAACAGCTACAGTCCCATGCTCACGAGAAACCTGTTACAAGATGATCTGTCCAGAGACAGGCTGTCATTGGTCACAAAAGGGGACCACCCCATACAATGATTGGCCAGCCAAGCCCTTGAAACCCCTACACTTCTTTGAATAAACGAGTTTGCAGCAGCTCGCCCTCTGCTGCTACTCCCATAGTCTGTGTCGTGACTCCGCGCCTCTCACCCCAACTCAGCGGAGACCCTGCCGTCCCTCCTGGGCTGGCCCTAGGGGAAAACCCAACATCTGGCACCTGAACAGGGACCCTCTGCCCCTCGACTTTGGCAAGACAACCCCTCTTTGATAGTCAGCAAGTAACCCCCTTGGCATTTGGCAAGATGCCCCCTTCTTGATCGTCCGGTGAGTAGGCCCTTGCTGTTCTGTGTGCTGACAGTTGCCTGAGGGTGAGCAGGCAGCCCCTCCCCCCCTTTTCCTTTTGTTCATCCTTTTCCCCAGTAGGAAGGCACACATCGCCACATGGTCCCGAAGCCCATGTCAGCCCCCCTCCACTCTTGGTTTGTCCCGGCAAAATATCATAAGGGTTTGACCAGCCCAATTTCAGAACCAAGATGAGGCTTTTGGTTGAGCTTCCCTGGAGACACCGTGTGGGCATAGGGCCGTAGAGTAATGACCCACGGAAGTCCCCAACTAAGCACAAGACACGTGGGTCCTAACATTCTGTCTGTATGTCTCAGCTGGCCCAGAGATAGGTGTTATGGTTTACATGATCATCCTTTGCGCTGTCATTTTTGATCTGGGTTATTATTTTCTCAGTCTCCTTGATTCAGGAGTGTCCCAGCCTAGCCACGCCCCCAAACACCACCACACCGTAATGGGCAACCTCCCTCCCCATCAGAAGATGCTGCAATTGCAGGCTCTTAAGGCCCTCCTCCTGCAACGTGGCTTAAAAGTGAAACAAAAGGACCTCCATAGTTTTGGGATGAAACTCTTATTTTAGCCCCATAGATTAGTCCAGAGAACATCTGGGAAACTTCCATTTGGTCCTGGGCCCCCGCCCCATTCTTTCCTATCCTCCTTGCCATAATTGCCAGCCTTAAAGGCTCCACCATGGAGGAAGTCATTTCCGCCCATAACAAAAGCTGTAAGGAAAAACTGAAACTGGCTCTTAAAATCTCATCCCTCCCAAGACTGCCACCCAAACTGCCGCCTGCCTGCTGCTTTTTCAGCCCGCAACTGCCGCCTGGGGCAACTGTGCCCACAACCACCCCTCCCCCTCTTTACCCTTGGAAGGACCTCAGCCTGACCTGTCTTGGACACCCCCAGGCAACTGCCAGTTTGCTGCCTCACCCCATTGCCCCATCCTTTGCCGCCTTCCCCGTTAATGTAGGGAGGCAACAGCCAGGCCCTGGTACCCCTCCCCCCTCTCTGATCTGGCTCTTATCCAAGGCAGCCCAGGAATCTGGTGTTGACTCCTACTTTGAACAAGTCCGTTTACAATGGGCCACCCACCTTCAGACTTATTGAGCACGTTCACTCACACACTGGTCTGCCTGGCTTTATTGCTGATGGGAATTCACAGGTAGACAAATTTATTGCTGTCTCCTCCTTGCAACCTTTAGAACAAGCTAGAAGTTTACACCAAAGGTTCCATCTATCCTCCACTAACCTAAGAACCCTATACCCCGAGCTCTTGCTTAGCCAATGCAAACATTTAATCTGTACCTGTAAGGCATGCACCCCCCTAGCCCCCTTGGGCCCCCTACAGCCTCAAGGAGTCAATCCTAGAGGCCTAACCCCAAATTCTATCTGGCAGATGGATGTTACCCACATACCTTCCTTTGGTAACCTCAAATATGTCCATGTCATTGTGGACACTTACTCTAAGCTTACTTTTGCTATTGTTCTCTCAGGGGAGAAGGCGTCCCATGTCATTAAGGTGACAAAAACCGCTATGTTGGTCATGGGCGTACCCTGGTCAATTAAAACTGATAATGGCCCTACATACACATCCGCCCAATTCACATCCTTCATGGAATCTTGGGGAATCAAACACTCCCTTGAGATCCCCTACAATCCACAAGGACAAGCCATAGTGGAAAGAACTAACCAGACCCTAAAGAAACTAATTATAAAACAAAAGTTTTAACGAAGGGTCAAGGGTATGCTTTTGTCTTTCCAGAAACTTCACAGATCCTGATCTGGATCCCTGCCAGAAACATCCGTCCAGCCACTGACTCAGGAATCAGGGATCGACCTTGATGAAGAGGATGATGCCAAACCCCTCAGGCTGGATATGGGACTGTCAACTTATTCCCTGTTTTTCTCCTTTTATCTTTTATCCTTTTATCTCCTTTTTAATCTTTTTTTTTTTGGAGAGAGACAGAGGGAGAGGAAGACAGATAGAGATGGGTTTGCCAGCAGCCTCTCAGCTGCTGTGAATGAAATCCAGATCGTGTGCCCCCTTGTGGTCAAGTGCGGCATTGCGCCCTTGTGTCACTTTGCATCTGGCTAAATGTGGGACCTGGAGATTGGAACCGCTGGAGATTGGAACCAGTGTTCTTATGCTTAGGAGGCAGGTGCCTTAACCGCTAAGCCATCTCTCCAGCCCTCCTTTTTAATCTTTTATCCTTTTATCTCCTTTTCTCCCTATTACCACTTCCCAGAAACCATTTTGGACAATTCTTCTTAGGCCATACTTGTTTGGTGTGGTGGGCCTAGATTCCCCCACTTTTCCTAGGCTTTATTTTAGCCACTCTATTTCGCTGTATTCCTCCCCCTTCAAGCATGCATTCTCCTTAGTCACACCTTTGCCTTTTTTGCTTATTAATGCCTCTTATGGTAATGCTACCCTCCGACTAGCCATAAATTCCTTTGCAACCCCATTGATTACATTGATCTACTACCATTAAGGACACTCAATGCTACCAACTATGATGCTAGGGTGAGCTCACGACAGTCACCCAGCAACCTGTCCTACCCCAGTCTTTTTCAGGTTCTATAGTTAATTCTCCCTTGCTGGGACTGTTCACACGCCACAGAGCCACCACCACTTGGCCCTCCCATGCCTCCTAGGCAACAGCCACACCCCTTGGGTTTTCTCACCAGATTGGTGGGTAGTCAATGACGGGTAAGACCCTAGGAGATGGGGCAACCTAAGACAGGCACCATCGCATGTGATGATCCCTTGGGGCCTGGGTTCAGCAATGGCTTGGCAAAGAACCATGCCTCCCAGGGTTGCCAATAATAAAAACAAAAAGGAGGATATGCATGGCACAATGCAGGTCTGGCCCTACCCAGGCCGCATTTCAGAAGAAACCAGGAAGTGGCTTCTGTGAACATGGCGTCCTGCGCAGGCCTGGTGTGACAACAGCTACAGTCCCATGCTCACGAGAAACCTGCTATGAAATGATCTTTCCAGAGACAGGCTGTCATTGGTCACAAAAGGGAACCATCCCGTACAATGATTGGCCAGCAAAGCCCCTACACTTCTTTGAATAAATGAGTTTGTGGAAGCTCGCCCTCTGCTGCTTCCACCCAACTCCTGGAGTCTGTGTCATGACTCCACGCCTCTCATCCCCTACCTGGCAGAGACCCTACTGTCCCTCCTGGGCTGGCCCTAGGAGGGACCCAACACCCCAGGAAGAAAGAAGAAAGAGAACACAACTGAGGTCAAGAACGGTGCCCCCAAATCGCAATGGTCAGTATCATTCATCTTCCTCTGCTGGTTGTGAGTAAGTTCCTTTGGAAAGGGGGTGAGAGGAAGACTATGCTGTGTGGGGAAACAGGCTGCTGTGCCAAGCTTGGTCTCCCGTTAACATTTTGGGGCCAGTAACCAGTCAGCTGTTATTCAGAAAGCTGTTCGAACAGAGAGCCCCGAGTTCCTCCATACCTGATGCACACAGATCAAAGCGATGGATGCCTGCTGGCAAGAACCCCTGGAGATCTTCACTTGTTACTCTCCCAGCGCCTGACAACCTGGCAGGGGAGCCAGCAACTATTTCTCAGAAATGGGAGACGCAGGGGAGGTGGCTCAGCCAATTAATGGCCAAAAGATTCAGCACTCAGGCCGAAGAAACTCTGAAAAAATAAAGTGTTATTTCCCAAGCAGTTGTCTGCATTTTGGATCCTTTGCCATCCAGAGGCCCTGTTGCCTGACATGGAAAAAATTCATAATGACAGTGGAAAATTGCCAGGCTCAGCAAACTTCTCCAAGCAAATAATGAAATTCCAGTAAAGAGTATTCAAGTTTGCAATAACAATAATGGAAATAATGACATTTTTTTTATACCTACAGCATTTCTCCTTCTTTCAGCCTATTATTTCATACGAAGGTTATACATTTGCATATGCCTATAGGAGAAAATACACAGTGTATATTAAAGATATAAAGTAATTCGATGAGCCACTGTCAGTTGTTTAATTTATTCATCTTGCCTGTTTAAAAACTTTAATTCCACATATTTCATTAGCCTCCACTCACATCTTATCAAAATTTCTCCCATTCACATTTTGGCATCAAAGCTTTCATCTAGTAATATGCTTATACTTAATAAGAAGTCATGAGCATGTAATTTTCCACCCAGAAAGCTAAAACAATAAAGAACCTGGAGGTGAGGGGAAAACCAAAACATTTTGTCATTAAGCATCGTGTCTGATTTCTGCTTTCTTTTATCCATTTTCTCTGAGGCTAGAAGCTTGTGAGCTATTTGATAGAGTAGAAACAGAGAATTTGTTTTTTTTTTTAATTTTATTATTTTTTTTTATTTACTTATTTGAGACAGACAGAGAGAATGGGCACTCCAGAGCCTCTAGCCAATGCAAAAACAAACAAACAAACAAAACTCTAGATGCATGTGTCCCCATATATAACTGGCATATGTGGGGCACTGAGGAATTAATCTTGGGCCCTTAGACTTGGCACACAAGTGCCTTAACCCTTAAGCCATCTCTCCAGCCCAGAAATAGAGAGTTCTAGGTATCTCAGGATTTCTGCAGGCACCACAACACAGGAACACAGCCGAAGAGCTGTATTTAGTTTGGACTTTGGCCTACAACTGGGTCGTCTTAATCTCTTTGGAGTCTCTCTTCACTACCAAGGAGTGGATCCCGCTTATGATGTCATGGCCAGAGCTGAAAAGCTCCCCAAGCTTTTTCTGAAGAAAAAGGCTGATTTTGAGCAAAGCAGAGCTGCTGTTTTATTTTATTTATTTAGGACACACGAGAAAATAATCACAAGGCTTCCTGGAATGACTGAGAAACGTCACTTAGCGGGTTGAGTCTTAGCCATGATGGGGCCCTTTTGAGTCTTTGGTTTCTTCCCTGAAGATCAAGAGGGTGGTGGGTATTGGAGAGGGTAGGGCTGGTCACAAAGAGGAGAGCAGGAAGCTTAAGGAGGGATCCAGTTCAGCAAGCACTCTTTAAGGAAGGGGCTGGAGACAGAAATCCCGCAAAGTCCCCGCCTCACGCAAACAAGCAAGCAGACAGTTTCCATGCAGTGTGCCCCAGAGAGTGTGGAGCTGTGCTGAGGACTGGGGAGAAGAGCACAGGGTCACCATGGAGGTCTCCTGGGGCCTGGAGTGTACCCCAGTGCTTGACACTTGTCCAGTGTGTGCAAAGTCTTGGCTTTGATCCCCAGTGCCACAAAACATTTTTGATTAAAAAGAAAGGAGAGCCAGGCATGGTGGCACATGTCCTTAATCCCAGCACTCCGGAGGCAGAGGTAGGAGGATCGCCATGAGTTCAAGGCCACCCTGTGACTACATAGTGAATTCCAGGTCAGCCTGGACTAGAGTGAGACATACCTCGAAAAACCAAAAAACAGTGTGTGTGTGTGTCGGGGGGGGGTGTCTGGAGAGATGGCTTAGTGGTTAAGGTGCTTGCCTGCAAAGTCTAAGGACCCAGGTTTGACTCCCCAGTACCCACATAAGCCAGACACACAAAGTGATACATGCATCTGTAGTTCCATTGCAGTGGCTAGAGGCCCAAGCACACAACTCACTCGCTCTCTCTTTCATTTCTCTCATAAAAGGAAAAACAAAGGAGTTTCAGAATAAAGGAGGCCTATTACAGGGAGGAAATGAGATCTAGAAAAAGTGACAGGTGTGTGAACAGAGTAGCAGTCAGCATGGATGTGTAGGCGTGTCTCTCTCTGGTAGGAGTCAGAGTCCACCGGGTTAGTTTTCATCCCCAGCAAGGTGTAAGTGTTTCTTTCCCCACACCACCTCCACACCACCATCTGTTTTCTGCATGATGACTGCGGTGAGATGGAATCTCAAACACTTTAAATTTGCATTTCCCTTATGGCTGAGAATGAGGGGAGGGAAGTGTTGTTAAAATAATGCATGAAGGGCTGGAGAGACGGCTTAGTGGTTAAAGCACTTGCCTGTGAAGCCTAAGGACCCATGTTCAACTCTCCAGATCCCACATAAGCCAGATGCACAAAGGTGAGGCAAGCGCAAGGTTGCACATGCCCACTAGGTGGTGCAAGCATCTGGAATTTGGTTTCAGTGGCTGAGACCCTTTCTCTCTTTCTCTCTCTCTCTGTCTCTAAAATAAAACAACAAACACACACACAAAACACACACACAAAATAATGAATGTATACCTGTGACGTGAAAGTAGAAAGGTGACCACCGGGGGTGAGGGTGGGACAAGGGGACCTGAAAGGGGAAGGTGGAATAGGAGACTGGGAGAATGGAGTGGGAGGGGATCAAGCAGCTCCGGGTTCAGTGACAGAGTCTGTCTCAAGGAAATGGCAGATGAACATTGAGGAGGACACACAGCGTTCTCCTATGGCCTGTGCAGATGCTCAAAAGCCACATACACACAGACATATGCCACATACACACACCTCAGAAAGTAAAGAAGGGACTGAAGAGGTAGCTTAGTGGTTCAGATGCTTGCCTGCAAAGCCAAAGGACCCAGGTTCAACTCCCCAGGACCCACGTAAGCCAGATGCACAAGGTGGTGCTCGCATCTGGAGTTCATTTTCAATAGCTGGAGGCCCTGATGCACCCATTCTCTCTCTTTCTATCTGCCTCTCTCTCTCTCTCTCTCTCTCTCTTTCTTTCTCAAATAATTAATAAAAAATAAAGAAGAAAAACTTTAAAAGAAAAGAAAAAAGTGACCGCATCTGACAGAACAAGAAACTGCAGGCTGCATCCTGGTGACTTCCAGTACTTCGTTATCACCGGGCATGTTGGGAAAGGAAAATGGAAGTGTAGACATGACCAGCCTGGTCTTCCCCTGTGCTAACGGGGACATTGCCCACCAGGCTAAAGAAGCTAACACCTATGTGTTGGTAGAAGGAGCCAGTGTGGGGTTTGCAGGGTTTTGGACCTCAGAATGAGGGATGGGCCCTGTGTTTAGATACATCGTGTCACTAGCACTGAATGGTGATAAACTGTGAAGTGCAGTTTGTGGTGCTGGAACAGTTGACAAGAGATTACAAAGATTTGAGCTAGGATAATGATGGTGGCAAGCTGGAGACATGGGTCAACCGAAGCCCCTAAGTTACTGGCTGGGTGGGAGAAGGAGGTTTGTAGCCCAGCGCTTCCCAGTGTGGGATGACTGGATCCGCAGGAGTGACGGGCATTTTCTTGTGACTGTCATAAAAGACCTGAACACTCCCCGCCCGTCCCCCATTCTGCTAAGCCCCATGGGTGAGTCTGGTCTTCTCAGGGGCAGGGGGTGGCTCAGAGAACCGCCTGTGTGGAATAAGGTACAGCGTCTTGCCTAGCAGTCCCCAGGAGTTGACAAGTGCGTTGCACTTGCTGAGATAGGGAGCACTCATTCCGAAGGAGCAGACGGCTTGCTTTCTTGGACCCGCAGGTTGGGAGAAGCCAGGAAGTAAAGAAAGGGAGAGGGACAGAGAGATACAATAAGCAAACAATGAACTGGAAAGGAACAATGGAGGAAGGAGGCTGACTCAAGAGCCCTAGCTGTGGTGAGTGGCCGGCAGAGGGAATGGGTTCAAAAGCTAATTGGCTGCTCGCTCCTGAGTTAATGGCAGAAGAAGAGAGGCTGCAGCCTGAATGGTGGTGAATCAGCAATATTTGTCCTGAATCATTAAAATAAAAAGCCAACCCAAAACTAGGATTTCCCAAATAACTGACTGTATCAGACCGGTTTTCTACACGAGTGTGCAGAGCAGACACAAGTGGGGTGGATGACTCCATTCAAGCCTCGCCCCCCTTGGGAGGCTGAGCAAGAAGAGCTGCAACCACAGCTCCCAGATTCTGACATTTCCAGGGTCTGTGTCTGCTGAACGGTTCACTTGGCCTCAGGGTGGTGGCACTTGCACATCACAGCAAGACATGACCAAGCAATCAGAAAAGGCCTTCTCACGGGAACAAGAGCCCAAATCATTTATCCCCAAGGTTGTCTGTCACGGTATCAGAGTCACAGCTCAATGTCACCCTTAGTAAATGCTTAGGTTGGCAGGAGGACTCCTCGGGGAATGGTGGAGGATGCGGGGCAGAGACAGAAGACTTTCTTCTGTTATCTGAAGTACCTTTGACTCGGGGCCACCATGGACAATGCAACCAAGGAGACGACAGAAGCAACACAGGGGGTGGTAGTTAAAGGAAATCTCTGCCGAAAAGGCCTGGGTCCAGTGTTACACCCCAGGAAGGGAGGTAAAAGAGTGTTACCATTCCTATGGACTGGAGTTTCTTGTCCAGGATATGCAAGTCTGGAAACAAGATGTAATGCACAAGGAGTCCGCTTGCTCAGTAATGACAGCTGTAGTGAAGCTTTTGCTGAATGTGGCATCTGAGGATAAAAGCGGCTCAGGGTAGACACGTGTTTTCAGTGCTGTCCTTGTGATACAAATTCATCACCAGTTACATGTGCTCTGTGATCAGCATTTCAGCAGTGAGACTGGGTTATGGCGATGAATCCACGTGGTCCGTGCCAGCGTTTCCAAGCCCTTGGCTTCACAGCGCCATGCTCCAACCAGCTGTTCCTTTCTCTCTCCAAGTCACTCGACATACCGCTGCCACACTGAGTTTCTCAAGCAGGTCCCATGTTACTCTTCGGCTGAGAACCTGCAGTGGCTCCCTCTTGCCTGTGCAATTGAATAGCAACTTTTCCACTTGGCCACCGTATCTGAAATCCTCAACATTGATGCCTGTCTCTTCTCCAAAGCCACGGTCATAATGGAATCGTTATGACACTTGGGAAGAACAGCGCACTCACTCATTATTAACCTTAGTTGAAAATTCAGCAGTGGGTGCATTTGACAGATGGATGGAAAGTAGGCCCCTGTGGACGCAGGATGAACATTTTAGAACTAAGCCTTCTTCATGCATCTAGGCAGTTGTATAATGGGAAATGTCAAGATGATCGACATTAGGGCAGGAAGACCTCCGAGGAGTGTCGTGAGCAGTCTCTATTTCAACCATGCAAGGATTGTGTACCCAGGAGACCTTAGGAAAGGCCTTGGGAAGGACTCTGCAAAGTAGGTACAGCCCAGCTTCTGGTATAAAGATCAAATTCAGGGCTGGAGAGATGGCTTAGCAATTAAGGTGCTTGCCTGTGAAACCTAAGGACCCAGGTTCGATTCTTTAGATCCCACATAAGCCAGACTCTCAAGGTGATTCCAGTTCAAGGTTACACATGCCCACTAGGTGGTGCACACATGTAGAGTTTGATTACAATGGCTGGAGGCCCTGGCACACCAATTCTCTCTCTCATTGAGAAAAAGGAAGGAAGGAAGGAAGGAAGGAAGGAAGGAAGGAAGGAAGGAAGGAAGGAAGGAAGGAGGGGGAAAGAAGGAAGGGAGGGAGGGAGGAAGGTAGGACAAGTTCAGGAGCTGGGAGATGTCAAGTTGTCACAGTAGGTACAGTGCTTGCTGTGCTTGTATGAGGTCCTCAGTTTGGATCCCAGCATCCATGAAAGCCAAGTGTGGTGGCATGTTCTGTAAACCCCGGCACTGGGAAGGCAGAGACAGGAGGATCCCTGGGGTTGGCCGGTTGCATTCTTGTGAGCTTCATGTTCAGTGACAGAGCCTATCTCAAATAAATAAATAAATAAATAAATAAATAAATAAATAAATAAATATAAGCCAAGCATGGTGGCGCACACCTTTAATCCCTGCACTCGGGAGGCAGAGGTAGGAGGATCGCAGTGAGTTTGAGGCCACTCTGAGACTACATAGGGTATTCCAGATCAGCCTGGCAATTGGGAAAGACACCCGATGTTGAACTCTGTGTATTACACGTACCCTTACAAACATATGTGCATGCATACACACATGCACATACCACACACACATACACACAGATAAATATTTTATTTAAAAAAACGATTAACTTTATTGCCTCTGACAGGGCAATGCCTCTGTGAGGGGATAAGGGAACTCTGCTCCCCTCACTCAACCTCAAACATACTGTCTGTTAATTCTTACATTAAAAAAAAAAAACAAGAGCTGGAGGGATGGCTTAATGGTTAAGGCACTTGCCTACAAAGCCAAAGGACCAAGGTTTGATTCCTCAGAGCCCATGTAAGCTAGAAGCACAAGGTGGCACATGCATCGGGAGTTCGTTTGAAGAGACTGGAGGCCCTTATGTGCCCATTCTCAAAAAGAAGCAGCATCTTGAAAAAATAATAATAACAAAATCACACAAGCTATTAATACCAAGAAGTGGCAAATCTCCAGGCCTAGAACAGGAGACGTGGGGTCCTCTGAAGAGAAGCCGTGTAGCGTGAGAGTCACCCCGCGTGCTGCGCTGAGGGTCTGTGTGTAAACTGGAGGTAAATGTCAGCGATCCCCACCTCACAAGATTGCTGTGGAGACAAAGCCATGCGGTGTGAGGAAAAATATTCACTACCACCTCGGGCTCAGCAAGGTCCAGTCACCGCTCCTGGCCCTGGCCCTGGCCCTGTGAGGGACAGAGGAGGCTGGCTTCTGAAGTCAGGTTCTCAGCTTTCCAATCTGAGCTTCACCGCGCCCATCTCGGGCAACTACCTGACCTTCTCTTTAAGCCTCTGATTCTTCATGTGCAATGTCGAGATGAGCGATCACCCTGTCCTTGGGACGGCAGTGGTGGTGAGTGAGGGACTGAGCGACACTTAGCATCTGCTCTGAGTGCCTCGGCCCTCTCCCTGTCCTCCTTGCCTTTGTCTGTCCTATGGCACCCCATGTAGGTCTTTAAACGTTGATAGTCGGTGTTCTAGAAAGGGTTAGGAAAGCCTGAAGCCATACTTCCTGCACATTCATTTCGATTCCATAGCTGATAACTGAGTCATAGGTTTAGGGTTGTGAAACCCTGATGCTTGTGTCCCACTCAGAGATTCTGACTCACGTCTTTATACATACATTCAAGACTCTGTGATGGTTAATCTTGGTTGTCAACAAGATTTGGAAACACATCTCTGGATGTGGCTATGAGGGTATTTCCAGAAAGGCTTAACTGTGAAAAACCCACCCTGAGTACGGGTTATATCACCTTATGGGTTGGAATCCCAGACTGAATAAAACAGGAGAATGTGAGACGACCACCAGCATTCGGCTCTCTCGGTTTCCTGACTACGAATGAATGTGATTAGTGACTTTGTACCTCTGCCGCCATGCCTTCCCACCATCGTGGACGGTCCTCTCAAAGTGTGAGCCAAAACAAACCCTCTTCCTTCAAGCAGCCTTTGCCAGGTACTTCGTTTCAGCAACAAGGAAAACACTTAACTCACTCTTGTCACCTTACTGCGGTGAGCGTTTGGCAGAGCGAGCCATTGGTCCAGACTGACTTGACATCCAAAGGGTGTGAGGAGGAAAACAGACCTACTGAGCACATTAACTGTCATTAAAGCCTCTGCCTAGGAAGTGATTAGACGGCCTTGGTAAACACTGCAAATTGATTCTGGAAGAAGCTTGAGCTTGTGGAACTGTAAAAATCAGCCTCGAGTGTGCTTGGCTTCAGCTCAGATGCCTGTCGTGACACTCGCCGAGCAGCCTCCCTTGGGTGTTCTCAAGTGGGGCACAGTGAATGCTTCTCGGGGACCTTCGGCATTGACTCTTCATCTCCCATCTTTCACAAATCACTCAGGCTCCAGAGGAGAGACGAGGGAGAATGACCTTGATGGAGAGCATCCCTGCTGCCGGGATGGGAACGTTCGCTTCCTCTCTGCATCCAGAGGCGGCGTTCAGAGCCATCGTACCAGGTTCTAAGGCTCTGGACTGTGAATTTTATTCTAAAAGCTGGGGAAAATCTATGAAGATTTGGAGCTACTATGGTGATGGCGTGTGGAGGACAGATTGGATCAGGGAAAAACAAAGAAGGCATGGGTGGCCATGGAAACAGCTGGCATAGTTCAGGAGAAGAGACAGGAGAGAAGGCAGCCTATGGGATAGGATGGAGGGCCAAAGATTCTGAGGATGTGGTTCGTCAATGGTGAGCTTGACGGTGGAGGGATGCCAGCCAATCACAGCCTCAATTATGAAGTCTAAAGTCATGAATCTATCTCTCATTCAGCCCTAAATTGACGTGAGCTCTGGAGTGTATCAGTTGGCAGACTAGGGAGCACTGAATGGTCAGATCTTGCACAGTGCTCCCTCACTACAGAAGAAAGAACCACAGAGCATAAGTATAGGAGAATTCAGTCCTATGAAGGGGACTCACATTAAGTGAAAATAGAACCGATCCCTGCTTACGATGGTAGCCTTACAGAGCATGTGGTACTTACACTGAGATCTGAAGACAAGAAGGCACCATCCCCGGTGGAGGGACAGACAGCAAAGGCACAGCTTTGTGACCACAAGCCTGCCAGGTCTCAGAAGCAAATGGGAGGCCGGTACAGCTGGAGTGTGCAAGCTGAAGGAAGGCTGAGCTGTGGGGAGAGACAAGGGCCCGATCAGCCAGGGAATTAATTGTGAGTCAGGCTAAAGAAGAAGTATATGTAAAAAGTGGATGGGTGCAGCTATAGATAATTGAACGGTTGTGACTGGATCTGATTTATGTATTTAACAATAATTTGGGGGCTGGAGAGATGACTTAGCAGTTGAGGCACTTGCCTGTAAAGCCAAAGGACCCAGAATCAATTCCCCAGGACCCATATAAGCACAGGACAGCACATGTAACTGGAGTTCATTTGCGGTGGCTAGAGGCCCTGATGCACCCATTCTCTGTGTGTGTGTGTGTGTGTGTCTCTTTTTCCCTCTAATAAATAAAAAAATAAAAATAATTTTGGCTGCTTTGTGGAGACTCAGTTTTATGAAGAGCAAAGGAGAGAAGAGTGAAATAAATTGTATGAGAGTGGGATAGTTGTGGAAATAAAGGGGCTGAGTTGATTTGTATTTGATAATAGACTGGTGAGACTCGATGTCTTTGACATGGGGTGAAGAATAACGAGAAATAAATGAGATGTCATCTCTTCCTGACCTGAGGAACTAGATGCTGGTCATTGAGGTGGGGACATTTCAAAAGGAGCAAGGTCGGGCTGGAGGGAAGGCTTAGTGGTTAAGGCACCTGCCTCCTAAGCCTAAGAATGCTGGTTCCAATCTCCAGCGTTTCCAATCTCCAGGTCCCACGTTTAGCCAGATGCAAAGTGATACAAGGGTCCAATGCCACACTTGACCACAAGGGGGCGCACACATCTGGACTTTGTTCACAGCAGCTGAGAGACTTCTGGCGCGCCCATCTCTATCTGTCTCCCTCTCCTCTCTCTCTGTCTGTCTCTCTCTGTGTCTCTCTCCAAAAATAAAAAATAAAAAAATTTAAAATTTTTTTAAAAAGGAGCAAGGTCACTGGGGTGAGTCACTGCAATTATTGCTATCACACTTGGTTTTTGATAAGTATTAAAATAAAATTTAAGGAGATGAAGGAAACAAATACAAATATTTGCAAAAAAAAAAAAAAAAAAAAAAAAAAAAAAAAAAAAAAAAAAAGCACGTCAGTCTGGATTGAGGGTGTGACTTAGGTAAAGTACTTGCCAAGCATGTTTGAGGCCTTTGGTTTGACTCTCGTCTCTTTTTCTTTTAAATTTATTTGAGAGAGACAGAGAGATAGGGAAAGAGGGAGAAGGGGAGGGAAAAAGAATGGGCACACCAACCATTGCAAATGAACTCCAGACGCATGCACCACCCTGTACATCTGTCTTACATGGGTCCTGGGGAATTGAACCTGGGTCCTTAGGTTTGCAGGCAAGTGCTTTAACCTGTAAGCCATTCCTCTAGCCCCACTTTTAAAGGTTTCAAAAGCATCTCTATTTGGAAAAAGTTCAGGGCAGCGGTGAAAAGATGGAGAAGGAGGATGGCAGGAGGGCGGCTTCTGCCTTGATTCTGTCAACGAATCAGAAGAGAGTATGGGAGCCTCTATTATTATAAAATGGCCTTCTTTTTACCTCATCTTGAAGGTGTGTTATTCAGCATCTGTTTATAATTTTTATGTCTTCTCATTGCATTGAAACTTTCATTAATATATGATGCACTTCATTTTACTTGTAGCTGTGATAGTTTGAATATGACAATTTGAATGTATGGCCCCCAGACTGAGGTGTTTTATTTAAATTGAGCTAGTAACTTGGGTGTCCAGACACCCGGCTGGAGGACATGTCACTGGGGGTGGATCCTGGAATCCAGCCCTACAGTGTGTCTGGGGGTGGATCCTGATTCCAGCCCAAAGGTGTATGCATGAGGAGCAGCTCAAGCTCGGGTTCTCTGTGCTTGCTCATGGTGCTGGCTGTGGGGTGGTGGTTTTTCTCTCTGCCTGGATCTGTGCAAGGGAGCCAGCGTCTTCCACCATTGATGGAACTTCCCCTCGATTTGTATTACACACTGTGCAGTGGTGGTTAGATGAACACGAAATAAACACCACACAAAAAAATATGATACGGGCGGAGAGATGGCTTAGCAGTTAAGGTCCTTGTTTGAGAAGCCTAAGGACCCATGTTTGACTCCCCAGATTCCCATGTAAACCAGACACACAAGGTGATGCATACGCAAGGTCGTGCCTGCACACAAGGTTACGCACATGTTTAGAGTTCAACTGCAGTGGCTGGAGGCCCTGGCATGCCAATTCTTTCTCTCTCTTTCTCTCTTTCATTCCCTCACTTTCTCGTAAAGTAAAAATAAAAGCATTTTTCAAAAATATGATTTCACTGGGGCTGGAGAGATGGCTTAGTGGTTAAGGCGCCTGCCTCCTAAGCCTAAGAATGGCCGGTTCCAATCTTCAGCAGTTCCAATCTCCAGGTCCCACGTTTAGCCAGATGCAAAGTGACGCAAGGGTGCAATGCCGCACTTGCCCACAAGGGGGCGCACGCATCTGGACTTCATTCGCAGCAGTTGAGAGGCTGCTGGCATGCCCATCTCTATTTGTCTTCCTCTCCCTCTCTCTTTCTGTCTCTCTCAATGTCTCTCTCCAAAAAAAAAAAAAAATGTGATTTCACTGTAAGCCTTAAATTTGGCCAGCCAGGCCAAATGAGCCAATGGGTGTAATAATGGCATGTCTGTTATGGGGGAAACCAATTGCTCTCTAATTGGACTGGAAGCCTGCTCCATGGGAGGGAATACATCCCTGATATGGAAAACCTAAAACAGGAGTAGTCATAAACCCTGGAATGAAATGTCTGCTGGTGTCTGGCTAACTGTATATATTATGCTCACCAAACTGTCGATAAGCACTTCTCGTGATATTCATACCTATATATTAATGCTGCTCTCACTTTTGGTTAAAGAAGTTTCTTTTATCAGATGGTGGTGACCTTGGGATGACTCAGAAGGTACCACGGTGCTGAGAAGAAGGGACAGAGGAGTGCTCAGCACTGAAACATCTCTAACACACCTTCCAAGACTCAGGGTCCATTGCGGAAGAGGGGGCGGAAAGAATGCAAGAGCCAAAGGAAGAGCAGGACTCCTTACAATGTGCTCCTCCAGACACAAAATGGCCTGGATATCTATGACCTCACAGTGCCTGACACTACCTACACAAGACCATCATAATAGGAAGAAAAGATGATGACATCAAAATAAAAGAGACACTGATTGAGAAGGGGAGGGGATATGATGGAGAGTGGAGTTTCAAAGGGGAAAGTGGGGGGAGGGAGGAAATCACCATGGTTTATTGACTATAATTATGGATGTTGTCAATAAAAAAGAAAATTTAAATAAATAAATAAATAAATAAATATGATTTAATGGCGGGTCAGGGGGATGCAGTTGAGTGCTTTCCAAACTGACTGTGTTAACAAATTTCATTCCATTTCAGGCAGTCAAAGCTATGACACATCTGAGCATAAGACAGATCACAAGTCTGCATCAATGTTTATTACATCAGGAAATCTTTGGAGAAGCTGTGAGTTCCTGCCTTCAAGACACTTCACCCAGGGCTGGAGAGATGGCTTAGCAGTTAAACGCTTGCCTATGAAGCCTAAGAACCCCAGTTTGAGGATCTATTCTCCAGGACCCACATAAGCCAGATGCACAAGGGAGTGCACGCATCTGGAGTTTGTTTTCAGTGGCTGGATGCCCTGGCATGCCCATTCTCTCTCTCTACCGGCCTATTTCTGTATCTCTCTCTCTCTCTGTCTCAAGTAAATACAAAATAAAATTAAGGGCTGGAGAGATGCCTTAGCAGTTAAGGCGCCTGACTGCAAAGCCTAAGAATGCCTGTTCACTTCTCCAGATCCCATGTTTAGCCAGATGCAAAAAGTGATGCAAGGGTGCAATGCTGCACTTGCCCACAAGGAGGTGCATGTGCCTGGAGTTCGTTCACAGTGGCTGAGAGGCCGCTGACTCACCCATTCTCTCTCTCTCTCTCTCTCTCTCAAAAAATTAAATTAAATTTAAAAAAATAAGCTCTACCCAAGATACACAGTCTTCCATGTCCTCATGCTTAGCTTGTACAAAGATTACCCTATTAACGAGTTACTTGATGTCCACATTTGTAAACCTGAAATAAACCCTTTCCTCCCACAAACTATGTCCATGGGAACTTTGTGTGATATAAAGTCCATTTTGTCCGTAGAACAGCAATCCTCTCTCTTTCGGTGACTGCTTATGTAGAATCTCTTTTCAGTTCTTTTTATTGTCCCCTTGTTTTGTGTGAGCCTTTGTAGATCACAGCAGTTGTGTTGCGTTTTTACAAATCTGATCTCTGTGTTTTGAGAAGAGAGGGTGACACGTTTCCATTAAAGTAGTTACTGATAAGGAGCCACTCAGTTCCCTTGTTTTGCATTTTTTTTCTTTTTAAAAACATTTTATTTATTTATTTATTTGAGTGAGAATGCAAGCAAAAGTGAGTATGAGCGTGCCAGAGTCTCTTGCCACTGCAAGTGAATTCCAGGCACATGTGCCACTTTGTGTATCTGGCTTTATGTGAGTACTGGGGAATCAAACCTGGGCCAGCATGCTTTGCAAACAAGTGTCTTTAGCCACTGAACAACCTCTTCAGGCCCAGTTTTGCATTTTTTCTGTGTAGCTTAGGGGTTTTTGTGTCCCTTATTTCCTGAAATCTTATCTTCTTTTGTGTTTAGTTGATTTTTTTTTGTAGTAAAATGTTTACATTCCCTTCTATAACGATTTTCTTTACATTTATCATGGAGATTATTTCTAATGCCTTAAAATTATAACACTGTAGTTTGAATTTATGCCAGGGTAATTTCAGTAACCTGATCCATTATACTTCTGGCCCCACTCCCTTTTGACAATATCACAATTCTATATCTTTGTACCCCCAACGTTAAGCCAATATGTCTTTTAAGTTAACTATATTCTTAAATTGTGTAGAAAATAGAATATGGAGTTATGAACAAAGATTAAAGTACTGCTAGTTTTGGGACTAATAATTTTTAAGGCACTTTAGCCTCTTAAATCATTTAGAAAGCAGCAAATAGAGTTATAAATTGTTGCTACAATGATACCATCTTTTATAATCGGCAAGTAGTTACCTTTGTTGAGCTCGTTCTTTATATGGCTTCAAATTTCCTGTCTAGTGCTCTTGCATTGCACTCTACAGGATTCTCGTAAGCATTTCTGTGATTTATTTCTGTTTGTCCATGTTTGTTGGTATTTTTTTCTTATTCATAAGTGATTAATTTAGTTCTCTGAGCATCTTTTAAACAGTTGTTTTAAAGTCGGTCTAGCGTTGGGAAGGTGATTCAGCAATTAAAGGCATTTGCTTGTTAAATCTTCTGGCTAGGGCTCGACTTCCCAGTACCCGGGATACATGATGTGGTGCATGTGTCTGGAGTTTGTTTGCAGTGGCAATAGACCCTGACATGCCCATTCATTCTCTTTCTTAGATAGATAGATAGATAGATAGATAGATAGATAGATAGATAGATAGATAGATAAAGATAGATGGATAGATGATAGATAAGATAGATAGATAAGATAGATGGATAGATGATAGATAGATAAGATAGATGGATAGATGATAGATAGATAGATAGATAAGATAGATGGATAGATAAAGATAGATGGATAGATAAAGATAGATGGATAGATGATAGATAGATAAGATAGATGGATAGATGATAGATAGATAAGATAGATGGATAGATGATAGATAGATAGATAGATGGATAGATGATAGATAGATAGATAGATGGATAGATAGATAGATAAGATAGATGGATAGATGATAGATAGATGGATAGATGATAGATAGATAGATAGATGGATGGATAGATGATAGATAGATAGATAGATAGATGGATAGATGATAGATAGATAAGATAGATGGATAGATGATAGATAGAGAAGATAGATGGATAGATGACAGATAAGATAGATGGATAGATAACATAGATGGATAGATGATAGATAGATAAGATAG
The DNA here is from genome assembly GCA_036365145.1 of Orientallactaga sibirica. Classification (NCBI taxonomy): domain Eukaryota; kingdom Metazoa; phylum Chordata; class Mammalia; order Rodentia; family Dipodidae; genus Orientallactaga; species Orientallactaga sibirica. Next base: position 1,670,153 of record JAEOAD010002086.1, on the reverse strand, counting down.
ATGGATAGATGATAGATAGGTGGATAGATGATAGATAGATAGATAGATAAAGATAGATAGATAGATAGATAATAGATAGATAGATAGATAGATAGATAGATGATAGATAGAGAAGATAGATGGGTAGATGATAAGATAGATAGATGGATAGATGATATAAGATAGATGGATAGATAAGATAGATGGATAGATGATAGATAGATAGATAAAGATAGATGGATAGATGATAGATGATAGATAGATAGATAGATAGATAGATAGATAGATAGAAAGAAGTATTTTAAAAAATAGTCTAGTAGATTTGGCAACAGGTCTTTTCCAGGGAGCGTTTTGATTTTTTTGTTCCCCATTGGGCCATATTTTCTTATATCTTTGCATGCTTTGTGACTTTTTTCCCTGTTGTTAAAAAAACTAACATTTGAATGTCATCACGTGGTAGACCTAGAAATCAGATTCCCTCCTTCCCTGTGGCTGTTCTTGTTTTGTCGATAGACTGCCTGAGGTGTGAATGCCTGCTGATGTCATCCTAGCCTGCCCATGGCCAAGTTCTTCTTGTGCTATGAATGTCATTGCTTTGGAGTACCCTAGTCTTTCTTTCATGGTTAGGCCACACAAAAGGAACAAAAAACCAAACAGAGGGGAAAGGGAAAAGGAAAAAAAGGTGTTAGCTCTTGAATTCTGGGAGACTCTTCAGCCAGAGGGGAAAGGACTTGCCACAATGGTAAGACATACAGCAGAAAAGTCATCCACTCCAGCTGTACCTTTGCGACCCAGGTAGCTTGGTCAGGTAGTGACGGTGACTGGGTCCCTGAGGGTTAGAAGCAGGCATGTGGAAGCTCCTATCCTTGCAGTCTCCACTTTGCTAGAGATCAAATGATGATCAGATTCATCCTCTGGCCTAAAGGAGATCTGTGTTTCCACCTGCACTCTGGGCCCCTTCTGGGAGGGGCGTATCTCCTCGGATTTAAATCTAACCCTGACTTTGCGGTTGGTCCAGTTCAGCCCCCAGAACTTGGCTAGTTTCTTCCTGGGACAGCTCTTAGCCCAGACCAATCAGCTGTCTCTCTGGCTCACCTGGGCCAGAAGCTAGGGCCCACCACCATAAGGTTATAACTACATTTGTGGTGGTGGTGGTGGGGGGGTGAGGGCAAGCTCTTTGGGCTGCTCGACCACTGGTGAACCTCCAGCTTCTGGTGAGGATCCCCAAACCCACACTTCCCACACTGCTCTTTACCCCCTCCTGCCCTCCACGTGGCAGGAGCTCTCTGTACTTCTCTCCTGTCCTCTCTATGGTTTTTCCAGGCCCTCCACGTGGCAGGAGCTCTCTGTACCTTCTTTCATGTCCTCTCTATGGTTTTTCCAGGCCCTCCACGTGGCCGGAGCTCTCTGTACCAGCTCTCCTGTCCTCTCTATGGTTTTTCCAGGCTCTCCACATGGCAGGGGCTCTCTGTACCTTCTCTCCTGTCCTCTCTATGGTTTTTCCAGGCCCTCCACGTGGCCGGAGCTCTCTGTACCTTCTCTCCTGTCCTCTCTATGGTTTTCCAGGCCCCCACGTGGCAGGGGCTCTATATACCTTCTTTCTTATCCTCTCTATGGTTTTCCAGGCCCTCTACATGGCAGGGGCTGTCTGTACCTTATTTCCTTTCCTCTGAATGGTCTTTCCAGGCCCACCATGAGGGGTCTCAGGCCACATGGGTGTATTCATTTTCTTCCCTTGGTTTTGTACTTCCCTTAATAAAATGCAACAATTTAATAATTATCCTTCTCAGTTTGATTTGCCCCAATTCTTTGGTTAAAATGCAAACATGAATCCAGGATTTGGAGTTTAAGGACCTCCCTGAACCCCTAAACACCCCGTTTCAGTAGCCATGAATTACAAGGTCAGAGATTCCTAAAGTTTAAGGATGGGGTTCTTTTGGCCGCCTGTGCTCTCACAAGCCTCATGTGGATTATGGGTGGTCTGTTTTAGGAATTTGCAGTTGCAGTTGGTTACCATCGGGCTGAAAGCAGTGGCTAGGTGGTTCCCATTTTGCTAAGAGCTGACCAGGAATGAAATTCAGCTTTTCCTGGATGCTGTAAACGGTCAGAAGGCTGCAGCATGACAGAGCAGTCCCATCAGGACAGGGCTGCAAATGCAGTTGTTGTCTGAGTTGCAGATAGACTCCCTGAAGGTCTTTCTACCTCATCTCCACAGAGACCTGGTGTTAGAACAGAACCGATAGAATGAATTGTATTAAGAAGGGAATTTAGGAGCCGGGCGTGGTAGTGCACGCCTTTAATCCCATCACTCGGGAGGCAGAGGTAGGAGGATCGCAGTGAGTTTGAGGCCACCCTGAGACTACATAGTGAATTCCAGGTCAGCCTGGGCTAGAGCAAGACCTTACCTGGAAAAACCAAAAAAAAAAAAAAAAAAAAAAAAAAATGGAATTTAGGGGCTGGGAGATGGCTTAGCGGTTAAGGAGCTTGCCTACGAAGCCAAAGGACCCATGTTTGACTCTTCAGATCCCACGTAAGGCAGACACACAAGGTGACGCAAGCTCACAAGGTTGTACATGTGCACAAGGTGTGGCATGTGTCTGGAGTTCGGTTACAGCGGTTAGAGGTCCTGGTGCATCAATTCTCTCTCACTTGCTCGCTTGCATGAAAACAAAATGAAACAAAAGGCCAGTGTGTTGAGCATGCCTCATAAAAAATTTATGAAAAAAGAAATTTATTGGGTTAGCTTACAGCAGTTCAACAATAGCAGTTGCATGCCAGAAAATCAAGGAACCTGGTAGCTGCTCAGTCCATGAGGCTGGATGCCTCCACAGTCCCTATCTGGCCCTGAAGGCCTGGAAGTGTCCAGGAGAGACTCTGCTCTTTAGTCCAGGCTGCTCTTCAGTCCACACTGGAAGACTCAGGAAACTTGGTTCCAATGCTGAGGAAGGCTAGCTGAACAGGAAAGATGCAAGCGAAGGCACGCTGCAACAAGCAGCCCCTGCAGCCAAGTGGAAAGATGGGGCTCTTTTCTCCCAGAACTTCTTACATAAAGGACCCCTCTGGGGGAAGGGCTCACCCTACTGGAAGGATTGCCTCCTTCAGTTAATACTTCCTGGAAGCAACCTGAGAGACCCACCCAAGAGGAATATCTGCAGATTCCTGATCAGATCAAGTTGACAGGCCTCTTTGAGTTGTTGTCTGCATGGTAGATCAATGCTGGGTGGGTTCTCCTTGCTTAGCTTCCCAGAGACCTCTTCCAGTTGTTGTCTGGGGTAGGAGGTTAGACAGACTAGTGTGGGGGCAGGGGATGACCTCCTCTCTGAGCTCCCCAGAATCCTCTTCCAGTGCCTTTTATTTCCAAATTAAACCATGGAGCAGGATCAGTAAAACAGTGAGAAGGGAGGAGGGGCTGGGAAATCAAGTTATGGGGACAAAGGCATAGAACCCATGGTTTCTGGTTTTGTTCTTGCCTTACAGTCCTCATGAAAGTCTGTGTTCTTTGAACACCCTTTATGGCCTCTCCCCCAGCACCTTGCAAGGTAGCCTTTGTTTGCCCATTCTTTTTTTTTTTCTCTTGCTGTCTTTCCTGAAAGTAAGTGTGCATTCTTATATACTTTTGCCAATGGAGTCTCTTCTGTTACTGTTCTTCTCACACTCTAATATCTCCATCCAGGAGTTGTCTTCTGTATTCTCTTGTGGCCCTGTTTATATCTCTTATATAGACTTTATTGCATTTTGCCTTTTTTTTTTTTTAGGCAAACCCAACAGACTGGCCTCTTTTTTTTTGGTGGAGAGAGACACACACAGAGAGGGAGAGGGAGACAGAGATGGGCACGCCAGCAGCCTCTCAGCTGCTGCAAACGAAATCCAGATGCGTGCACCCCTTTGTGGGTCAAGTGTGGCATTGCACCCTTGCATCACTTTGCATCTGGCTAAACGTGGGACCTGGAGATTGGAACCGGCATTCTCAGGCTTAGGAGGCAGGCGCCTAAACCGCTAAGCCATCTCTCCAGCCCGGCCTCTTTTTTTTTTATGTAAGAAAACAAGAGAGAGAGAGAGAGAGAAAGAGAGGGAGAATTGGAACAACAGGGCCTCCAGCCACTGTAATCAAACTCCATTTGTGTGCACCAACTGGTTCACATGTGCAACCTTGCACATTTGCGTTACCTTGCATCTGGCTTACATGGGACCTGGAGAGTGGAACATGGGTCCTTAGCCTTCACAGGCAAGCACCTTAACCACTAAGCCATGTCTCCAGCCCTACATTGTGTCTTTTAATGGGGCATTTCTACTCTTGTCATAATTACTTAGGCAGGTTGCCAGAGCTCAAGCTCAATGGTCCCAACTCCATCCCTCGGTATTTTAGCAGAGGCTTTTTGCCAGTAGGAACGTGGAAAATTCAGAATCTAATCTAGTAAGTACAGGAACTGTGTAGTAAATGCTCAATAAATGTCTGTTGGATGTAATTAATGACTCAACAAATTAAGAATATCATTTTACATCTATCACAGGACTCATACGCATTCATCCATGGACCAGGATTGCAGAAAATCTGTTGTCTCCTCATTATGAGGTCAAAAGCTCAAGTCCTGCCCGATCCTTCATTACAGAGTCCAGTGAGAATGCATATACATTACACATTCTATGTCATAGATCATGATATAAAATCCTCTATGACAGGTGCCATTCTAAGAGCTTTTCAAGTTTTGAGTGTTTTTTTTTTTTTGAAGTAGGGTCTCATTCTAACCCAGGCTGACCTGGAATTCACTATGTAGTCTCAGGGTGGCCTTGAACTCATGGTGATTCTCCTACCTCTGCCTTCCGAGTGCTGGCAGTAAAGGCGTGCACCATCATGTCTGGCACGTTTCAGGTTTTAATGCGTTAAGTATTCATGAAAACACTCAGTAAATGTTACTATTCCCACTTTAAATTTTTTTATTATTTTATTTATTTTTGGAGAGAGACACAGAGAGAGAGACAGAGAGACAGAGAGGGAGACAGATAGAGATGGGCGCGCCAGCAGTCTCTCAGCTGCTGTGAATGAAATCCAGATGTGTGTGCCCCCTTGTGGTCAAGTGCGGCATTGTGCCCTTGTGTCACTTTGCATCTGGCTAAACATGGGACCTGGAGATTGGAACTGCTGGAGATTGGAACCAGCGTCCTTAGGCTTAGCAGGCAGGTGCCTTAACCGCTAAGCCATCTCTCCAGCCCACTATGCCCACTTTAGAGAAGACTAAAAAGCCCCTAAAATGTAGAGAGATTGAAAAATTGGGCTGGAGAGATGAATCCATCTGGTTAAGATCCTTGCCAGCAAAACCAAAGGACCCAGGTTTGATTCCCCAGGACCCACATAAAGCCAGATGCACAGGATGGCATGTGCAACTGGAGTCTGTTTGCAGTGACTAGAGGCCCTGATGTGCCTGTTCTCTCTCTCTCTCTGTATCTCTCTCTGCCTTTCTCTCTCAAATAAATGAGTCAATAAATAAAGAAACATTTTTTAAAATTGTCCCAGGTCAAAAAGGGAGTTGACAGCATAGCTATCAATTTTTAAAAATGCAATAAATTTTCTTAATATTTCCAAAATTTGCCTGTGAGGCTGTGGTGGTTGGGTTCAGGTGGTCCCCCATAAATTTAGGTGTTCTGAATGCTTGGTTCCCAGCTGATGAAGATTTGGAAACTAACACCTCCTGGAGGCGGTGTATTGTTGGGGGTGGGCTTATGGATGTTATAGGCAGTTGCCCCTTGCCAGTGTTTGGCACACTCTCCTGTTGCTATTGTCCACCTTCTGCTCATGCCATTGTTTTCCCTTGCCATGATGGAGCTTCCCCTCTAGTCTGTAAGCCAAAACAAACTTTTTTTTTCCCCAAAAGCTGCTCTTGGTTGGGTGATTTATGCTGGCAATGTGAACCCGACTGCAACAGATGCATAGTAAGAAATAGTCCACATGCACATATATCAGAAATGAAAGTTTCACAGGCAAACTCTAACCTGATGAGTGAGTGTGACAAATACTATGGGCAATGCACTTTTTTTTTTAATTTCTTTTTTTCTTTTTTTTGGAGGGTTTCGAGGAGGTAGGGTCTCACTCTGGCCCAGGCTGACCTGGAATTAACTATGTAGTCTCAGGGTGGCCTTGAACTCACAGCGATCCTCCTACCTCTGCCTCCCAAGTGCTGGGATTAAAGGTGTGCACCACCACGCCCGGCTGCAATGCACTTTAAAAAAATTTTTTTAAGTTATTTTATTTATGAGAGAGAGAGAGAGAGAGAGAGGAGGAGGGAGGGAGAGAGGGAGAATGGGTGTACCAGGGCCTTTGGCCACTGCAAAGGAGCTCCAGAAGCATGTGCCACCTTGTGCATCTGGCTTATGTGGGTCATGGGGAATCAAGCCTCGGTCCTTAGGCTTTGCAGGCATGCGCCTTAATCTGGCAATGCACTTTTGTATGTTCTGTTTGATGTTTGTTGCAGTTAGTTTCACACTGCTGGGATGAGCCTCCAACCAGACAGTTTAACAGCCAGCAAACACCAAAAGCAGTAAGCACGACCCCAGAGCTCAAACTGCTCTCTACACCTTTGGCCTGGAACCCTAGGCACCCCCAGAGACATGTCCTCCCCACCCTGACCCCTCCGTATCAGGAAATCTGCCTACTTAGGGGGCAGAAGCTGCAAACTCAATTTCAACAAAACACCTGAGTCTATGGGAACCTACATTTTAAGCTTCGAGCTACCACAATGTTATTTTACTTCAGTTAAAAAAAAAGGCAGGTGAACCCCTCTACACTGATTTCACAACTTGTTTGTGAGAGTCACAGGCTCCAGCATGCAGCCCTCACCAGTAGAGCAGTGATTTGTCACCCTTCTCTAGTTCTCCCGAGCCACTGGTCCGGTTTCACTTATTTAAAGAGGAAGAAACCTAACCGGTGTTCATGGGAAATAGCAGGCACTAGAACTGCTGTTTAATTACACAGTGTTGAGCACAAGTTAAATGACATATTCCCTTCTGAGTTACAAGTAACCCAGCTAAAGAATTACTGGAAGATTAGTTAAGACGCTTGTAATTGAAAAAGAAATATAATTAAGTTCAAGTAAGTCAACTGTCTCTGAGGCAGATTGTTCTTCCAGCAAAAGATTTATTCTCATTTATGTCCCAGTGACAATCTTTTTGGGAGTTAGAACTCTGGATTCAGTTCTTTTCATTCATGTCTTTACCCAGTCACTAATTTCCCGACCCATTTATTCATTAAACAAGAAAAGTATGCAAAGTACTTAGCGTTCATCATAACCCACCCCCACCCCCCGCCTGCAGTTTAAACCCAGGATCATTACGTCCAAAGAAAACTGTTCCAGTTAGGGGATGACAAAGGGAGAGAACATTCATAATGTCTGAAGGAAATGGGATGGGAGAGAATGTTGGTCTGGAATCTAGAAGAGTGACAATGATTTTACCGTGGTGGTGGGGCGCCAGCAAAGATGGGAACTTGTGGGGGGGATGCAAGGAGTGTTTCAAATAGAAGAAAATACATATGAAGGAAGGATCCTGTATGTTCAACAAGATGCATAGAGCTTATGATGGTTGGGTGGGATGGGTGACTCCTGAAGCAGGGACATGGACTGAGGTTTCTTATGAAGATGAGAGAGACCTCTAAGGAGTTGTACTTCATGCTGAGGTGACAGGGGACTACTCAGGAGTGTTTGGTGGGCTGGAGAGATGGCTCAGTGATTAAGGAACTTGCCTACAGAGTCTAAGGACCTGGCTTAGTACCCATGTAAAGCCAGATGCACAAAGTGGTACATGTGTCTAGAGTTCATTTGCAGTGGCTAGAAGCCCTGGTGCACCCATTCTCTTTCTCCTCTCTCTCTCCCTTGCAAATAAATAAATTTAAAGTTTGTGTGTGTGTGTTTGGTTTTGGTTTTCTGAGGTAGGGTTTCACTCTAGTCCAGGCTGACCTGGAGTTCACTATGTAGTCTCAGGGTGGCCTTGAACTCACGGTGATTAAAGGTGTGCGCCACCACGCCTGGCTTAAAAAAGTATTTTTTAAAGAGGGTTTTCTAGGGCTGGAGACATGGTTTAGTGGTTAAGGCACATGCCTGTGAAGCCTAAGGACCCTGGTTCAATTCTCCAGGTCCCACATAAGCCAGATGCACAAGGGGTGCACACATCTGGAGTTCATTTGCAATGGCTAGAGGCCCTGGCATGCCCATTCTCCCTCTCCCTCTCCCTCTCTCTCTCTTCCTCTCTCTAATAAATAAATAAAAATATTTTTATTTTTATTTATTTATTTGAGAGGGAGATACAGAAACAGGCAGGGGGAGAGAAAGAGAGAGAGAGAATGGGCATGCCAGGGCCTCTAGCCATTGCAAACGAACTCCAGATGCATGCACCTCCTTGTGCATCTGGCTTAGGTGGGTCCTGGGGAATCGAGCCTCGAATCAGGGTCCTTAGGCTTCACAGGCAAGCGCTTAACCACTAAGCCATCTCTCCAGCCCCCCTTTATAAAATTTTTAGAAAAGATTTTATTTATTTATTTATTTAGAGACAGAGAAGGGGGGGGAGAGAGAATGGGAGTGCCAGGGCCTCCAGCCACTGCAAACGAACTCCAGATGCATGAGCCCCCTTGTGCATCTGGCTTATGTGGGACCTAGAGAATCCAACCAGGGTCCTTAGGCTTCATAGGCAAACACCTTAACCACTAAGCCATCTCTCCAGCCCTCCAGCCCCTTTTTTTTTTCATTTTGCTTTTATTTATTTATTTGAGAGAGAGAGAGATACGGAAACAGGCAGGGAGAGAGAAAGAGAGAATAATAAAAATATTTTTTTAAAAAGGGTTTTCCATTTGAATGGTATGGTATAGTATTTCAGAAAGCGCACATGCAGAGGGGTAGGGGTAAAATAGAAAACAGTCATGGAGGTGGGCGGAGATGAGCGGCACATATGAAGATGGTGGAGTGGACAGGAGTTAGTGACTTCCGTGGTAACGGCACCCTGATTCTCCTTTGGGATCCTGGCAGATGTAAGCACAGTTTTCCAAGGCAGGCTGAAGGAAAAAACCACACAGAGAAAACTAATAATTTCTGTTTTGGAAAGCTGTGTTTGAGGCTCTTCAGAGTCCAAGCGTGACAAACCACAGACAGAATGGAACTCCTTGCATTCCAGCACAGGTCTGCTTCCTGCTATAGACCTGCAGTTATGAGTGTATGAGTATATGTGTGTGTAGCAAAAAAAAAAAAACAAACAAAAAAAAGAGAACTAAACTCAAAACTGACCATTTTTAGGCCAGGCGTGTGGTGGCACACACATTTAATCCCAGCACTCGGGAGGCAGAGGTAGGAGGATCCCCATGAGTTCAAGGCCACCCTGATAATACATCGTGAATTCCAGGTCAGCCTGAGCTAGAGTGAAACCCTACCTCAAAAAAAAAAAAAAATGAAATAAAATAAACTGACCATTTTTGAAGAGATGGGATGAAGAGAAAGAAGAAAAATTTTGAAGTTCCTGAAATTATCAGATAGAGAATGTGGGGAAAGAGAACTGGGAATGATCGCCACTATGTATAGTAGGTACAGCAAAGGCAACAATATGTATAGGAAGCAGCAAAGGAATTTTCAGTAATAATACATAGGAAGCTTGGAAACGGTTTGCTGGCTTGCCCAGAGTAATCCAGGGGCAGGACAAGGCAAGGGATGGGTCAGGCTGCATGAATGAACTCATTCATTCAGTCTTACAGCAACGGCATGTGCAGAAGAGAAGGTTGCCTTGGGGAGATGGCACAGTGGTTAAAAGCACTTGCTTGCAATTCCCCAGCCACCCACATAAATCCAGACATTCAACTGCAGCAGCAAGAGATTCTGGCATATCCATAAACGTGCACCCCCAAACATGTGCACAAACAAACAAATAAATAAATACAACAAAACAAAATCTACAGGGCTAGGGAGGTCGCTCAGCGGTTAAATGTGCTTACTTACCAAGCCAGCTGGCTTAGTCTGGATTTCCTAGTACCCACGTAAGGCCTGATGTACAAAGTAACTCATGCAAATGGAGTTTGGGAGTAGGAAAAGGCACTAGGCCCTGGCACACCACATTCTCTATCTCTTCCTTTCCCTTGCTCTCTCAAATAAATAGATTGTTTTAGAAAAGTGAACAGAGGGCTAGAGAGATGGCTTAGTGGTTAAGGTATTTGGCTGTGAAGCCTGAGAACCCAGGCTTGATTCTCCAGGTCCCACGTAAGCCAGATGCACAAGGTAGCGCATGCATCTAGAATTCGTTTGCAGTGGCTAGAGGCCCTGGCGTGCCTGTTCTCTCTCTCCTTCTCCCTCTCTGTGTCTCTAATAAATGAATAAATGAAAATAAATCTAAAAAAGAAAAATGAACAGAAAATGCAACAGACGTGAATGGGAAATGCAGCTGAAGAACAGGAAATACCTGTGGAAAGGCAACAATGCAGCCGAGGGGGGCAGTGGCAACTGCAGCAGGGAGCGTGCAGCAGAAAGGCATGCCAGTTGAGGCCAGCCGTGGGCAGCACAGTATCGTGATTAAAGGGAAACACTGACAGGTTGGTTTATTCAGCTAATATTGATTGAACAGCCACTCTGAATTGAGCATTCGTCTAAGTGCTAGGGATGTAATCGTGAGCAAACCAAGGTGAACGTCTCTTCCTTTACAAAACGCAGACTCACAGATGGCAAGGGATCGTATCCCGCATCTGCTGCTTCTCTCTTGCGTGTCTAGAAGTGACTTCTTTGGAGACTCCATAAGCTGGTGTGCTCACGGTCCCTGTGTCATTGCACAGCTGAGAGCAACGAGCGTAATGCCAACCACTTGACTCCGTGCGAGGCACGTAAACATCTTTCAAAAAACCTTAACAGCACAAAGGAGACTGGAGGACTTTTTCCAGACGTTTGCTTATGAATGGTAATTAAAAGAGATCTGATTACAGCGGAAAGTGAGTCCATGACGGAGGAGGGCATCTTTCATGACGGGGAAGGCAGGGCTTGTTTGTGTACGTGGGTAAAACTGCAGAGAAACGGGCTATAGCAGGCAGACGTAAAGGAGATCGCAGTGCCATGAGGTGTGTTGGCATAGAGTGCATGGCAAGCAGCTTGTGAGCCTTATCTTCTCACCCAGGGGCTCTGCCAGGGCCATAGTGGCTTGCTCGTGTTCTCCATACTCCTTGATCGTGCTGTTCCGTGATCTCTTTCTGAATGCAAATCGCCTCACCCACTCATATCTGAATCTTGTGTACAAGACAAGCTACCAGCTGTGACCATTTATCTCAAAGTTCCAACGCTGTTTTTTAATTAATATTTGATTTTATTTTGTTTATTTGAGAGAAAGAGGCAGAAAGAGTGAGGGAGTATATGGGCGCCCCGGGGTCTCCAGCCACTGCAAACGAACTCCAGACGCTTATGCCACCTTGTGCATCTGGCTTACGTGGGTCCTGGGGAATTGAACCTGGGTCCTTTGACTTTGCAGGCAAGTGCCTTAAGCAGCTAATTCATCTCTCCGGCCCCCAGTGCTCTTTTTCACATAAACCCGGACTTTCAATGTTTCCCACACTGCGTGTTTGTTTGTTCTTCAGATTCTGGGGTCAGTGAGAGTTTTGGAGTTGTAGGAAGTGGGTAGTTAAGACAGACTTGGACCCCGTTCTGTCACCAACTAGCTGTGAAGTTTTGGAAAGCTTCACCTTCTCTGAGCCTTCCTTTCCTCTCTTGTGAACTTGAGACTAACCCTGTCTTGTGATGTTAGAACTTAGAAGATTCCCTAAAACAGGGAGTTTCCCACTGCACTATTTGGTACTTAGTGAGGGCTTGAGAAATCTTTTTCTTACCAGTAATTCCTGTCTATAATCATTTACTTATTAACTGAAGTTGACAAGCACAGAGAATCTCAGAATACCAGTTAGAGACACTTACTTAAATGATTTCTCATCCTTAAAATGGAATAGCAACAGCTACCCTCCGTCCCCCAGCATGGTGGGGATTATGTGTATATAAAAGTGTTACGTCATACATTGTGGTTGTCGACCCTTGCTATTATGAAGGCAGACAAGAAAATGTTCAAGGCCGACTCGCTCATCAAGACCCAAATCTCGGAAAGTGGAAATCCTGGTCCTATCTGTATGTGGTAGGGAGGTATCAACTGAGGTGTGGCTCTGTGCTGAAGGCCAGAGAAGAGTCCCTAAAACTAAAGGACAGTGCTACATAGACAGATGTCACCACAGGAACCCAGGCTGACTGGATTTAAGTTCCAGATGACATGAGGAGGGAAGACCTCACAGGTGACCCGTTCTCCCCGTGGTTCCCTGGCCTTTTGCTTGTCTGGATGGATTTTCATTCCCATCTTCTTCCATGTATGGTGGAAAATGATGTAACAACATGTGTTCTGTCTGCACAGAAATAAGAATAACCACCCTCAGAGCCTCCGGTTAGGGGGTAATCTGCCTCCATCACAATGACAAAAGTAACCAATACACCTCTCAGATCTTTATTGTTTTTAAATTTGTTTATTTGCTTTTGAGAGAGAGAGAGAAAGAAAGGCAGAATGGGAGCGCCAGGGCCTCCAACTACTGCAAACCAACTCCAGATGCATGCACCACCACCTTGTTCATCTGACTTATGTGGGTCCTGGGGAATCGAACCTAGGTCCTTAGGCTTTGCAGGCAAGCCCCTTAACTGCTAAGCCATTTCTCCAGCCCACCTCTCCAGATCTTAAACTCCACTAGGGAAGGGATTATGGTCAGGTTTAGTCACTGGTGTACTTTCAGTCAAAAGAGTCTGTTCGGTATAAAGCAGATGTTCCGATATTTGTTGGAAGGAAGGGGAGGGATGGAAAGGAAAATGAAGGCATTAAATTACAGAAGGGCAAAATTGCATAGCTGCATATTCGTGTTAACACGCTTGGTTTCACTTGCACTGTGTGCCAAGCGCCTGCTCACACACCTGAGTAGAGCCGTGTCCATGTTGGGGCCTCTCAGTCAGGTTGCGCCCCTGGTGGTCCTGTGCACAGCAAGGAGAAATCAAGTGATGCAAGACAGGATGAGCATCAGAACAAAAAGCGTTTACATTGTGGAGGTGACTGAAGCAGGCTCCAAGGGGGGGGGGGATGACGCTGGGGTAGTCCTGGGTAATGAGGGCATAAATCCAGGTCTTGGGAGCGTTCGTACCCAGCCATGTAGGACAACATGGTCAGAACCAGTGGTCAGAACTGTGCTGCATTATCACAAAGTCACTTGGCAGATTTGAGGGATGAATGTGCATGAGGAGCCCTGAGGGGAGGGAACCTTCAGGACATCATTGTCCTTGTTCCTGACAGAGAAAGGGAGCAGATAAAGGAACCCAGACTGAGGGGTTAGTCTCTGCGCATACTTCATGAATAGGCGTGGTTGAGCTTTGCAAGTGACTCCTATTTGGAAAGTCAAGTTTGATCAGGCCTATTTGTTTGTTTGTTTGTTTATTTTTCTTTTTATGACAGAGAGAAAGAGAGAATTGGCACACCAGGGCCTCCGCCACTGCAATCGCACTCCAGATGCTTGCGCCACCTAGTGGGCATGTGCGACCTTGTGCTTGCCTCACCTTTGTGCGTCTGGCTTACGTGGGATCTGGAGAGTCAAACCTGGGTCCTTAGTCTTCACAGGCAAGTGCCTTAACTACTAAGCCATTTCTCCAGCCCTGACCCAGCCTTTTCTTAGTTAATCTTCTGTTTCTGTAATAACTTGTAATGGGAAGGGTTTGTTTAGGCTCACTGTTTCGTAGGTTTTCATCCATGGTTGTTTGGATCCACTGCTTTGGGCTTGTGGTGAGACAGAACATCAGGGCAGGGAGTGTGTAGTGGACCACAGCTACTCATCTCATGGGGCCTGAAGAGTCAGGGGGGCCAGGATTCCAAAATATTCTTCAAAGGAACATCCCTGATGATCCTCCTTCCTCTAATTAGACTTTACTTCCTAAAAGTTTTTAAAAATCATTTTCCAATTTTGTTAGCATCAGCTGGGACCCTGCCTTTGACACATGAGCTTTTGCAAACAAGTCTAAATGCTCAGAGGATGACGACGGATTGAGGGAAGGAGACTTTACAGGGCTGAAGAGGATATACCAGTTTGCTCATCCTCAGGTTGAGTGGGGAAGCTCTAGAAGTACAGTTTTGAAGTATCCATCTTTCCATGGTCTTGGGCTGGAGAGACGGATTAGTGGTTAAGGCGCTTGTCTACAAAGCCCAAGGACCCAGGTTCGGTTTCCCAGTACCTATGTAAGCAAGCTGCACAAGGTGACACATGTGTCTGGAGTTTGTTTGCAGTGGCTGGAGGCCCTGGCATAGCCATTCTCTCTCTCTTTCTCTCCCTGCCTCTGTCTCTTTCTTTCAAATAAATAAAAGAACAAATACAATATTTTTTAAAATGTCATGAAGTTTGAAATCAATGGGCCTCTCACTGCCCCTGCATTCTGACTTGCCTTGAGCAATCTCGGAACCAGTTTTACCTCAGTTTCTTCTTTCTGTGAGAACTGGGTAATGCTGGTTTCTTCAACCCATCCTGTAGCACAGAAGTCCAGTGACAAAGTTTGTCTTGAGCATTGAACTGGCCTGAAAGAGACTGTGGTGAAAACAAGGCTGGTCTGTCCACACCGAGTGCTTATTATGTCGGGAGCGTTATTAACAACCTGCCATGCTGTTTGTGAGGTGGGGGGTAGAGCTATATAAGGATCAGGCTGGATCCCAGCTAATGGCATTGCATGCCCCATGAGTATTTTCTCCCGCTTTTCTGTCCCTTTTGTGCACTCTTGTTTGCACTGCTGGTCCTCCGCACACTGCTGTGCTCCTGTGTAGATGGTTGGCCCCTGCCAGGCTCCACCGGTGGGGAGGGGGAGTTACATTTGGGAGTGGAGAGAAAGAACATTAAATGGGTCTGAGAGACACGGACTGTGACACTCTAGGACACTGGGACACTGCAGGGACCTGAGCAAAGCAAGGGTATTATTTTTCCTTTCTCTACCATCTGAACTGCCTGTGGTATCTAAATTGTAAAGGCTGTATGCATTGAGTTTGTGCTGAACTTACTGACTGGGTAATTGGCGAGAGAACAAAGAATGACTAAGGTTTGCACCCCGCCATGAGGACCGGAGCTCATGCGGATGTGATTGCTGCTGTGAGATGGAAGTTCATGGTAGAGGACCCATTGCC